>OX463772.1:12330092-12839293 GCA_949825005.1 Gasteruption jaculator | reverse complement strand
AAAACCCTAGCAAAACCCTAGCAAAACCCTAGCAAAACCCTAGCAAAACCCTAGCAAAACCCTAGCAAAACCCTAGCAAAACCCTAGCAAAACCCTAGCAAAACCCTAGCAAAACCCTAGCAAAACCCTAGCAAAACCCTAGCAAAACCCTAGCAAAACCCTAGCAAAACCCTAGCAAAACCCTAGCAAAACCCTAGCGAAACCCTAGCGAAACCCTAGCGAAACCCTAGCGAAACCCTAGCGAAACCCTAGCAAAACCCTAGCAAAACCCTAGCAAAACCCTAGCAAAACCCTAGCAAAACCCTAGCAAAACCCTAGCAAAACCCTAGCAAAACCCTAGCGAAACCCTAGCGAAACCCTAGCGAAACCCTAGCGAAACCCCAGCGAAACCCTAGCGAAACCCTAGCGAAACCCTAGCAAAACCCTAGCAAAACCCTAGCGAAACCCTAGCAAAACCCTAGCGAAACCCTAGCGAAACCCTAGCGAAACCCTAGCAAAACCCTAGCGGAACCCTAGCGAAACCCTAGCAAAACCCTAGCAAAACCCTAGCAAAACCCTAGCAAAACCCTAGCAAAACCCTAGCGAAACCCTAGCAAAACCCTAGCAAAACCCTAGCGAAACCCTAGCAAAACCCTAGCAAAACCCTAGCAAAACCCTAGCAAAACCCTAGCAAAACCCTAGCAAAACCCTAGCGAAACCCTAGCAAAACCCTAGCGGAACCCTAGCAAAACCCTAGCAAAACCCTAGCAAAACCCTAGCAAAACCCTAGCGAAACCCTAGCGGAACCCTAGCGAAACCCTAGCAAAACCCTAGCGAAACCCTAGCAAAACCCTAGCGAAACCCTAGCAAAACCCTAGCGGAACCCTAGCGAAACCCTAGCGAAACCCTAGCAAAACCCTAGCAAAACCCTAGCAAAACCCTAGCAAAACCCTAGCAAAACCCTAGCAAAACCCTAGCAAAACCCAGCCCCTATAACATATCCAAAATTCAGACGATTCCGTCGATGGAACACCCTAGTAACCTAGCAAAACCCTAGCAAAACCCTAGCAAAACCCTAGCAAAACCCTAGCAAAACCCTAGTAACCTAGCAAAACCCTAGCAAAACCCTAGCGAAACCCTAGTAACCTAGCGAAACCGTAGGATTAAAGTTACACTAGGGTTAAGGTTTAACTAGGGTTAAAGTTACGCTAGGGTTAAGGTAAAACTAGGGTTAAAGTTACGCTAGGGTTAAGGTAAAACTAGGATTAAAGTTACACTAGGGTTCAGGTTTAACTAGGGTTAAAGTTACGCTAGGGTTAAGGTAAAACTAGGATTAAAGTTACACTAGGGTTAAGGTAAAACTAGGATTAAAGTTACACTAGGGTTAAAGTTACGCTAGGGTTAAGGTTAAACTAGGGTTAAAGTTAGGCTAGGGTTAAGGTTAGGTTAGGGTTAAGGATACTATAGGGTCAAGGTTCGGCTAAGGTTTTGATAGGTGAAGAAAAAAAAAAAAATTTTTGTGAGGTCTAGGGTATCGCTCTAACGGAGTGTCAACGGAGTGTCAACGGAGTGTCAACTGAGTGTCCTGGGAGTGTCACGGGAGGGTCAAGGGAATCTCATGGGAATCTCACGCCATTTTTCGTCCGAAATAGGAAAAAAATCCGGAGAAATTCGGACGTGTTCATTGTGCCACACTTTTTTCAACTTCTAAAGTATCAACTTTACGAAAAAATTTCCAAGTATAAAAAAGGCTTAGAATCTTCAGAAAATGACACTAAAACTTTTTCAAAATTTTCCGAAAATTTTTTGAAATTCAACTTTTTTCACAGATGTCGAAAAAATCTGAAAAAATTCTGGGGTGTTCCTTGACGTATTCTAGGCACTTTTTACTCTTCACATTTTTTCGAAAAATTTACATGTGTCGATTACAAAAAATCTTTTTAATCAAAAACTCTGTCTCAGAAAAAATTCACAAGTATAAAAAAAGCTTGGAATTGTCGTAGGAAGACACCTGAATTTTTTCAGAATTTTCCGTGAATTTTTTTTAATTTAACTTTTTTTTTCTATATGTAAAAAAAATCTGAAAAAATTCTGGGGTGTTCCTTGACGAATTCTAGGCACTTTTTACTCTTGACATTTTTTCGAAAAATTTACATGTGTCGAATACAAAAAATCTTTTTAATCAAAAACTGTCTCAGAAAAAATTCACAAGTATAAAGAAAGCTTGGAATTGTCGTAGGAAGACACCTGAATTTTTTCAGAATTTTCAGTGAATTTTTTTAAATTTAACTTTTTTTTTCTATATGTAAAAAAAATCTGAAAAAATTCTGGGGTGTTCCTTGATGAATTCTAGGCACTTTTTACTCTTGACATTTTTTCGAAAAATTTACATGTATCGAATACAAAAACTCTTTTTACTCGAAAACTCACTTTCAGAAAAAATTCACAAGTATAAAAAAAGCTTGGAATTGTCGTAGGAACACACCTGAATTTTTTCTGAATTTTCCGTGAATTTTTTTAAATTTAACTTTTTTTTTTCTATATGTAAAAAAAATCTGAAAAAATTCTGGGGTGTTCCTTGATGAATTCTAGGCACTTTTTACTCTTCACATTTTTTCGAAAAATTTACATGTGTCGAATACAAAAAATCTTTTTACTCGAAAACTCACTTTCAGAAAAAATTCACAAGTATAAAAAAAGCTTGGAATTGTCGTAGGAACACACCTGAATTTTTTCTGAATTTTCCGTGAATTTTTTTTAATTTAACTTTTTTTTTCTATATGTAAAAAAAATCTGAAAAAATTCTGGGGTGTTCCTTGATGAATTCTAGGCACTTTTTACTCTTCACATTTTTTCGAAAAATTTACATGTGTCGAATACAAAAAATCTTTTTACTCGAAAACTCACTTTCAGAAAAAATTCACAAGTATAAAAAAAGCTTGGAATTGTCGTAGGAACACACCTGAATTTTTTCTGAATTTTCCGTGAATTTTTTTTAATTTAACTTTTTTTTTCTATATGTAAAAAAAATCTGAAAAAATTCTGGGGTGTTCCTTGATGAATTCTAGGCACTTTTTACTCTTCACATTTTTTCGAAAAATTTACATGTGTCGAATACAAAAAATCTTTTTACTCGAAAACTCACTTTCAGAAAAAATTCACAAGTATAAAAAAAGCTTGGAATTGTCGTAGGAACACACCTGAATTTTTTCTGAATTTTCCGTGAATTTTTTTTAATTTAACTTTTTTTTTCTATATGTAAAAAAAATCTGAAAAAATTCTGGGGTATTCCTTATCAAATTCTAAGCACTTTTTATTCTTAACATTTTTGTCGAAAAATCAATAGTTTATTAGTTAAAGCGTCAAACATAAATTGAATAAAATTCCTCAAACTCGGTTCGGACTCCGTTCAGACTCCGTTCAGACTCCTTTAGACTCCGTTCAGACTCTTTCAGATTCCGTTCAGACTCTTTCAGACTCCGTTCACACTCTTTCAGACTCCGTTCAGAGTCTTCCAGACTCCGTTCAGACTCTTTCAGACTCCGTTCAGACTCTTTCGGACTCCGTTCAGACTCTTTCAGACTCCGTTTAGAATCTTTCGGACTCCGTTCAGACTCCTTTAAACTCCGTTGAGGCTCCTTCGGACTCCGTTCAAACTCCTTCGGACTCGGTTCAGGCTCCTTCGGACTCCGTTCAGGTTCCTTCGGACTCCGTTCAGGCTCCTTTAGACTCCGTTCAGGCTCCTTCAGGCTCCTTCGGACTCCGTTCAGTCTCCTTCAGACTCCTCCAGACTCCTTCAGACTCCGTTCAGGCTCCTTCGGACTCCGTTCAGACTCCTTCCGACTCCGTTCAGGCTCCTTTCGACTCCGTTCAGGCTCCTTCAGGCTCCTTCGGACTCCGTTCAGTCTCCTTCAGACTCCTCCAGACTCCTTCAGACTCCGTTCAGGCTCCTTCCGACTCCGTTTAGACTCCTTCGGACTCTGTTCAGGCTCCTTCAGACTCTGTTCAGTCTCCTTCAAGCTCTTTCAGACTCCTTCAGACTCTGTTCAGTCCAAAAAATGCAGAATTCTACCAAAGCGGGTTGTGTTCTACAGCTCACGGGCTATCTAAAAATCGAATTTTAAAACTTGACAGTTCCAAAAAATTTTGGACCTGGGCGAGATTTGCAACTTCCGGTTGTCTGAGAGAGGTGGGAATGGTCTCATTCGATTCAGAAGGTGTCCTATATGCTAAATCCATAGTCACTTGCCACCAAAAATCCAACAAAATTGACAGCTGTCAACTAAAATACTTTGATCGCCAAAATACAAGAGTAAAGTCCAAAAAATTCAGAATTCTACCAAAGCGGGTTGTATTCTACAGCTCACGGGCTACCTAAAAATCGAATTTCCAAATTTGACAGTTCCAAAAAATTTTGGACTTTGGCGAGATTTGCAACTTCCGGTTGTCGGAGAGAGTCGGGACTGGTCTCATTCGACTCAGAAGGGGTCCTATATGCTAAATCCATAGTCACTTGCCACCAAAAATCCAACAAAATTGACAGCTGTCAACTAAAATACTTTGATCGCCAAAATACAAGAGTAAAGTCCAAAAAATTCAGAATTCTACCAAAGCGGGTCGTATTCTACAGCTCACGGGCTATCTAAAAATCGAATTTTCAAATTTGACAGTTACAAAAAATTTTGGACTTTGGCGAGATTTGCAACTTCCGGTTGTCGGAGAAAGGTGGGAATGGTCTCATTCGATTCAGGAGGGGTCCTATATGCTAAATCCATAGTCACTTGCCACCAAAAATCCAAAAAAATTGACAGCTGTCAACTAAAATACTTTGATCGCCAAAATACAAGAGTAAAGTCCAAAAAATTCAGGATTCTACCTAAGTGGGTTGTATTCCACAGCTCACGGGCTATCTAAAAATCGAATTTTCAAATTTGACAGTTCCAAAATATTTTGGACTTTCGCGAAATTCGCATCTTCCGGTTGTCGGAGAGAGGTGGGAATAGTCTCATTCGATTCAGAAGGGGTCCTATATGCTAAATCCATAGTCACTTGCCACCGAAAATACAAAAAAATTGACAGCTGTCAACTAAAATACTTTGATCGCCAAAATACAAGAGTAAAGTCCAAAAAAGTCAGGATTCTACCTAAGTGGGTTGTATTCTACAGCTCACGGGCTATCTAAAAATCGAATTTTCAAATTTGACAGTTACAAAAAATTTTGGACTTTGGCGAAATTTGCAACTTCCGGTTGTCGGAGAGAGTCGGGACTGGTCTCATTCGATTCAGAAGGGGTCCTATATGCTAAATCCATAGTCACTTGCCACCGAAAATCCCAAAAAATTGACAGCTGTCAACTAAAATACTTTGATCGCCAAAATACAAGAGTAAAGTCCAAAAAATTCAGAATTCTACCAAAGCGGGTTGTATTCTACAGCTCACGGGCTATCTAAAAATCGAATTTCCAAATTTGACAGTTCCAAAAAATTTTGGACTTTGGCGAAATTTGCAACTTCCGGTTGTCGGAGAGAGTCGGGACTGGTCTCATTCGATTCAGAAGGGGTCCTATATGCTAAATCCATAGTCACTTGCCACCGAAAATCCAAAAAAATTGACAGCTGTCAACTAAAATACTTTGATCGCCAAAATACAAGAGTAAAGTCCAAAAAATTCAGAATTCTACCAAAGCGGGTTGTATTCTACAGCTCACGGGCTATCTAAAAATCGAATTTCCAAATTTGACAGTTCCAAAAAATTTTGGACTTTGGCGAAATTTGCAACTTCCGGTTGTCGGAGAGAGTCGGGACTGGTCTCATTCGATTCAGAAGGGGTCCTATATGCTAAATCCATAGTCACTTGCCACCGAAAATCCAAAAAAATTGACAGCTGTCAACTAAAATACTTTGATCGCCAAAATACAAGAGTAAAGTCCAAAAAAGTCAGGATTCTACCTAAGTGGGTTGTATTCTACAGCTCACGGGCTATCTAAAAATCGAATTTTCAAATTTGACAGTTACAAAAAATTTTGGACTTTGGCGAAATTTGCAACTTCCGGTTGTCGGAGAGAGTCGGGACTGGTCTCATTCGATTCAGAAGGGGTCCTATATGCTAAATCCATAGTCACTTGCCACCGAAAATCCCAAAAAATTGAC
Source organism: Gasteruption jaculator (assembly GCA_949825005.1). Taxonomy (NCBI): domain Eukaryota; kingdom Metazoa; phylum Arthropoda; class Insecta; order Hymenoptera; family Gasteruptiidae; genus Gasteruption; species Gasteruption jaculator. Next base: position 12,833,165 of record OX463772.1, on the reverse strand, counting down.
AGCTGTCAACTAAAATACTTTGATCGCCAAAATACAAGAGTAAAGTCCAAAAAATTCAGAATTCTACCAAAGCGGGTTGTATTCTACAGCTCACGGGCTATCTAAAAATCGAATTTCCAAATTTGACAGTTCCAAAAAATTTTGGACTTTGGCGAAATTTGCAACTTCCGGTTGTCGGAGAGAGTCGGGACTGGTCTCATTCGATTCAGAAGGGGTCCTATATGCTAAATCCATAGTCACTTGCCACCGAAAATCCAAAAAAATTGACAGCTGTCAACTAAAATACTTTGATCGCCAAAATACAAGAGTAAAGTCCAAAAAATTCAGAATTCTACCAAAGCGGGTTGTATTCTACAGCTCACGGGCTATCTAAAAATCGAATTTCCAAATTTGACAGTTCCAAAAAATTTTGGACTTTGGCGAAATTTGCAACTTCCGGTTGTCGGAGAGAGTCGGGACTGGTCTCATTCGATTCAGAAGGGGTCCTATATGCTAAATCCATAGTCACTTGCCACCGAAAATCCAAAAAAATTGACAGCTGTCAACTAAAATACTTTGATCGACAAAATACAAGAGTAAAGTCCAAAAAATTCAGGATTCTACCTAAGTGGGTTGTATTCTACAGCTCACGGGCTATCTAAAAATCGAATTTCCAAATTTGACAGTTACAAAAAATTTTGGACTTTTTCGAGATTTGCAACTTCCGGTTGTCGAAGAGAGTCGAGACTGGTCTCATTCGACTCAGAAGGGGTCCTATATGCTAAATCCATAGTCACTTGCCACCGAAAATCCAAAAAAATTGACAGCTGTCAACTAAAATACTTTGATCGCCAAAATACAAGAGTAAAGTCCAAAAAATGCAGAATTCTACCAAAGCGGGTTGTATTCTACAGCTCACGGGCTACCTAAAAATCGAATTTCCAAATTTGACAGTTCCAAAAAATTTTGGACTTTGGCGAGATTTGCAACTTCCGGTTGTCGGAGAAAGGTGGAACTGGTCTCATTCGATTCAGAAGGGGTCCTATATGCTAAATCCATAGTCACTTGCCACCGAAAATACAAAAAAATTGACAGCTGTCAACTAAAATACTTTGATCGCCAAAATACAAGAGTAAAGTCCAAAAAATTCAGGATTCTACCTAAGTGGGTTGTATTCCACAGCTCACGGGCTATCTAAAAATCGAATTTCCAAATTTGACAGTTCCAAAAAATTTTGGACTTTTTCGAGATATGCAACTTCCGGTTGTCGGAGAGAGTCGGGACTGGTCTCATTCGACTCAGAAGGGGTCCTATATGCTAAATCCATAGTCGCTTGCCACCGAAAATTCAAAAAAATTGACAGCTGTCAACTAAAATACTTTGATCGCCAAAATACAAGAGTAAAGTCCAAAAAATTCAGGATTCTACCTAAGTGGGTTGTATTCCACAGCTCACGGGCTATCTAAAAATCGAATTTCCAAATTTGACAGTTCCAAAAAATTTTGGACTTTTTCGAGATATGCAACTTCCGGTTGTCGGAGAGAGTCGGGACTGGTCTCATTCGACTCAGAAGGGGTCCTATATGCTAAATCCATAGTCGCTTGCCACCGAAAATTCAAAAAAATTGACAGCTGTCAACTAAAATACTTTGATCGCCAAAATACAAGAGTAAAGTCCAAAAAATTCAGGATTCTACCTAAGTGGGTTGTATTCCACAGCTCACGGGCTATCTAAAAATCGAATTTCCAAATTTGACAGTTCCAAAAAATTTTGGACTTTTTCGAGATATGCAACTTCCGGTTGTCGGAGAGAGTCGGGACTGGTCTCATTCGACTCAGAAGGGGTCCTATATGCTAAATCCATAGTCGCTTGCCACCGAAAATTCAAAAAAATTGACAGCTGTCAACTAAAATACTTTGATCGCCAAAATACAAGAGTAAAGTCCAAAAAATTCAGGATTCTACCTAAGTGGGTTGTATTCCACAGCTCACGGGCTATCTAAAAATCGAATTTCCAAATTTGACAGTTCCAAAAAATTTTGGACTTTTTCGAGATATGCAACTTCCGGTTGTCGGAGAGAGTCGGGACTGGTCTCATTCGACTCAGAAGGGGTCCTATATGCTAAATCCATAGTCGCTTGCCACCGAAAATTCAAAAAAATTGACAGCTGTCAACTAAAATACTTTGATCGCCAAAATACAAGAGTAAAGTCCAAAAAATTCAGGATTCTACCTAAGTGGGTTGTATTCCACAGCTCACGGGCTATCTAAAAATCGAATTTCCAAATTTGACAGTTCCAAAAAATTTTGGACTTTTTCGAGATATGCAACTTCCGGTTGTCGGAGAGAGTCGGGACTGGTCTCATTCGACTCAGAAGGGGTCCTATATGCTAAATCCATAGTCGCTTGCCACCGAAAATTCAAAAAAATTGACAGCTGTCAACTAAAATACTTTGATCGCCAAAATACAAGAGTAAAGTCCAAAAAATTCAGGATTCTACCTAAGTGGGTTGTATTCCACAGCTCACGGGCTATCTAAAAATCGAATTTCCAAATTTGACAGTTCCAAAAAAATTTGGACTTTTTCGAGATATGCAACTTCCGGTTGTCGGAGAGAGTCGGGACTGGTCTCATTCGACTCAGAAGGGGTCCTATATGCTAAATCCATAGTCGCTTGCCACCGAAAATTCAAAAAAATTGACAGCTGTCAACTAAAATACTTTGATCGCCAAAATACAAGAGTAAAGTCCAAAAAATTCAGGATTCTACCTAAGTGGGTTGTATTCCACAGCTCACGGGCTATCTAAAAATCGAATTTCCAAATTTGACAGTTCCAAAAAATTTTGGACTTTTTCGAGATATGCAACTTCCGGTTGTCGGAGAGAGTCGGGACTGGTCTCATTCGACTCAGAAGGGGTCCTATATGCTAAATCCATAGTCGCTTGCCACCGAAAATCCAAAAAAATTGACAGCTGTCAACTAAAATACTTTGATCGCCAAAATACAAGAGTAAAGTCCAAAAAATTCAAGATTCTACCTAAGTGGGTTGTATTCTACAGCTCACGGGCTACCTAAAAATCGAATATCCAAATTTGACAGTTCCAAAAAATTTTGGACTTTGGCGAGATTTGCAACTTCCGGTTGTCGGAGAAAGGTGGGACTGGTCTCATTCGATTCAGAAGGGGTCCTATATGCTAAATCCATAGTCACTTGCCACCGAAAATACAAAAAAATTGACAGCTGTCAACTAAAATACTTTGATCGCCAAAATACAAGAGTAAAGTCCAAAAAATTCAGGATTCTACCTAAGTGGGTTGTATTCTACAGCTCACGGGCTATCTAAAAATCGAATTTTCAAATTTGACAGTTACAAAAAATTTTGGACTTTGGCGAGATTTGCAACTTCCGGTTGTCGGAGAGAGGTGGGAATGGTCTCATTCGATTCAGGAGGGGTCCTATATGCAGGATACCAAATTTCAGCCCGATCGGTCAATTTTGAAATTTCAAAATTTGACAGGTGTCACGAAAAAAAACTTTGATCGCAAAAACATCAAGAATAAGTTCAAAATTTTTTCGAACGAAGTGACATGGGCTGTATTCAGAATAAGTGGAAGTTTCCAAAAATGGTATAGTCGAGCCGGACCGTCCCAAAAAAAATGGGCCTTATCAAAAATTTCCAACTTCCCGTGGTCGTAGGAAGTTGGGACAAGTTTCATTCGACTCAGAAGGGGTCCTATATGCAGGATACCAAATTTCAGCCCGATCGGTTAATTTTTAGTTTGTCAAAAGATCTGAACTCGAAAAAAATTTTCAAACTCAAAATTTTGACACTTCCAGATGTCTTAGAAGGCACCGCGATAGCTCAATCGAAGCGTCTTTAGAGCCGCTATAACATATCAAAAATTCAGAAAAATCTATGGAACGAAGGTGCTAGTAACATGTTGTAGTTGAAGTCACCGGTGATGATTATGCTGTTGTATGAGGAAAGAAAACTGTCGAAGTCGTGGAAGAAGTTCGTTAGCGGCAGGGAGTTGGGCCGCTTGTAGACGACGCAGAGTAGGAGAGGCTTGGACCCTAGATGAGAGATTTCGAGGATAATGTATTCCGGATGATTTGTGAAGAGGGAGTCCGATGCAGAAAGGACCTTGACGGTAAGGTAGTCATGTACGTAACAGGCCACACCACCTCCAATCTTTCCCTCTCTGTCATTTCTGAAGATGTGGTAGTTCTCAATATGGACCATGCGATCGTCAACTCCACTGTGCAGCCAGGTCTCGGTAATAGCAATGATGTGTGAAAAATTGGAGTTGAAGTAAGACTCAATGTAATCGAAATGTCCTAAAAGAGAATTAGCATTAAAATTTGATACAGTGATGTGGTTCAGAGAACCAACGACTGGAACAGGCTGCAACGTAAGTGGAGCGGATGATGAAGGGCTGAGAGGTCATGCCAGTTTGTCAAGGTCGGAGGGGGACTCGATGGTTATGAGTGGCGAGCCCTCCTGGAGTCGGGCGTAGACTTTTCCGGAGCGGGACCAGACGAAACGGCAACCACACCGCTTTGCCCTGGCCTTAGCCGCCTGCAGTAAGCTGTATGTAGGGCTGTCAAGCATTTCGTTTAGTAGAATTCTGCCCGTTGTTTATCTATCCGTTTATTTGCATTCATTATACCTCTTTTCCATATCGGTTTACTATATATCCATAAGATATAAACTGAAATGGGTAAGATTTCTTATGGATATCCATAGGATATAAACCGATATGGATAAGATATCCTATGGATACCCATAGGATATAAACCGATATGGATAAGATATCCTATGGGTATCCATAGGATATCTTATCCATATCCTAAGAATCATACATGTAAGTACTCACACACTCGAATGTACTTGTATGTATGTATTTATGGATGGATAAATGCATGTATGTATTATATAAGTATGTATGTATTGATGGATTAGAATTTATTAATGTGTGCAAAAATCTGAATTTCAAAGTTCTCGAACTCCAGATGTACCTTTTACAGTTATTTTTGTTTTCCTTATTTAGAATGGAGTACCCATCGAAGGGAAAATTTGGAAAACTTCATTTTGCCGCTCGACCCGAAACATATAATAAATTAATTAAAGCCCTTGGAATGTATGAAAAAGAATTAAATGAAAAGCAGAATTTAACTTCCAAAAACTTGCAGGAAGTCATGAGTAGGGTGTGGCGTGGACCATGTTCGAGACAGAAAAAGGAAAAACTCCGAACATTCATCAGAGTCAACAATAAAACCATTTTGAATCACATTAATGGTTAGTTGATGTTAGTTAGTAGGGCCCAATGCTGCGTTTCATCCATTTATATACGGTGTCCCAACTAACTTGACCACCTTGAATATATCTACTAACACTAAGCGAGATATTCAAGGTGGTCAAGTTAGCTGGGACACCCTGTATATCCATCTATTAATTCTATTTTATTCTTTCAATGCAGTGTTACGTATACGTAACTCTCGTTGAGATCTCGAACGGAATTTGTCTCGAATAGATAAGGGTGGTATGACTTCTCGAAAATTTTTCGAGAAGACATAACAAAAGAAACCAAGGAGGCGAACAATGGAAAGATATCTTTTTTTTCTTCTCCTTTGTAATAAGAATGAGTTCCAAGTGACCACCACGTGCAATGAGTCGAGGAAATCTCTCTCGGGAAACCCGAGACTTCTTAAATCATAAACTTCCTTAACTCATAAAATCGAGATTGTCACTTAGCAAATTATCAACTCTGTTTACAAAATGCCCCACCAAAAGAAATTCCAAAGAGCCCTTTCCATCACTAAATGTAAAACCCTACCCTATAGCTTGGGTCCAATAGAAAACTCAAAAGATTAGTTTGCCCAATGGGGAACGATGGGCGATTTTTGTGGAGAAGTCCAAGTAAAATTATTATAAGTAATAGCGGGAGCGTAAGTTCGGCATCAGTCGATCTCTCGGTCTTACCAAGCGTCGCAAACCTCTGAAAAACTTACGCACAGCGAATTCTTTCATATTCAATACCTTCGCGTTCTTTTGAATAAAAAAAAAACCGAAAGTGCACTCGAGCCGCACTATCCTGTACGAGTGAAAAGACAATTTAAATAAACACTGTTTAAATATAAATCGGAGTGTAGTGTAGTTCGATTCTTTTCACCAACTCCACCCTGAGCTACATCTTCAGGACGCGACGTCGACCATCCACTTGCCGAATCACGTCCCAGGGGTTCCAGTACTACTCCAAGGTCAACCACCAGGCTCGCCGAAGTTAAAAGTAAGTGAAGGATTTCTATTATCAAATTAATAACTCTCTTATATAAATTTTTGATGTTATTACTATCCATGTTTCTAATTTCAATTCTTATTTCAAACTCTAAATCTATTCGACCTCTGTTTTGTCTAACTCATATCCTGATTCTATTTCAAGTCTTGTTTCAAATTCAAACTTTATTTCCGTCTTTTTATTCCTTTTTCACATCGAATTCTGTTTCAACTCTGAACATTTTCTGCATCCAGCTCTGCACTAACTCGGTCTTATTTCCATTTCAGCTCCATTCTTATCTCGAATCTATGTTTCAATTCTATCTGTATTTCAATTCCATCTCTAACCTATTTCCTTAAAAGTGGACGGATAGGTGTATCCAGTTCGTCCCTTTTATTTCTAATCCTTTTCTATTTCCTTAAAAGTGGACGGATAGGTGTATCCAGTTCGTCCCTTTTATTTCTATTTCCAACTTTACTTCTATTTCTAATTCTATTTTTCAAAGGTGAACGGATAGGTGTATCCGGTTCGTTCCCTTTTCCCTTACTAAATCCATTTCTATTTTTTTTAAAGTGGACGGATAGGTGTATCCAGTTCGTCCCTTTTATTTCTATTTCCAACTTCACTTCTATCTCTAATTCTATTTTTTCAAAGGTGAACGGATAGGTGTACCCAGTTCGTCCCTTTTCTATTTTACTTCAGTTTCTAATCCTATTTTCCAAAAGTGAACGGATAGGTGTATCCGGTTCGTTCCCTTTTCTCTTACTAAATCCATTTCTATTTCCTTAAAAGTGGACGGATAGGTGTATCCAGTTCGTCCCTTTTATTCCTACTTCTAATTATCTCCCCACTGTCCCCTTCCCGTGAATAGATGAGTGTATTTGGTGGCATGATATTTCTCTTCGCTCTGATCGAACGTCTCCTATAACAATTCGACCTCATCGGGTCTTTCTTCTAACACTCTTTTAAACTTCGTTGGGGATCTTCTCTCTCGTTCTGGTACTCTCAATCCCCTCTCTTGGGGTTCTTTCTCTAAATAGTGCTAGTCCACCCGAATACATTTAGAACTTGTCCCGCTTTAGTGCCTCCAAAGAGGAAGCGCCCCGCCAAACTCCGGTACTCCGCCAAGAGGGGAGCAGCCTGGTTGGCGAGGATCAACGAAGGGGGTCCCGAGTTCAGGGTGCACGGCCCTAATTCACCGTCATCGTCGGGCATCTCGACTCGCCGCGCTCCAGGGAATCCACCACCCCAGGTTCAAGTGGGGTCCCCTTCTGCCGAGTCGGATGACGAGTCGGTCCTGGAGGTCGGGGTGATAGGGAGGGTTCCTTCTCCCATCCGTATTCGAATTCCTAACCCCCGTCCCTCGGCAGCTCCCCGCACATCGGTTCCCAGCGTCTCCGAACGCTTCCGAGGCCAAGTACTCCCCGCACATCGGTTCCGCCGGTCTCTCGAGGCTCCCGAGAGCCAGTACTCGCCGCAGAGTAGGAGAGGCTTGGACCCTAGATGAAAGATTTCGAGGATAATGTATTCCGGATGATTTGTGAAGAGGGAGTCCGATGCAGAGAGGACCTTGACGGTAAGGTAGTCATGTACGTAACAGGCCACACCACCTCCAATCTTTCCCTCTCTGTCATTTCTGAAGATGTGGTAGTTCTCAATATGGACCATGCGATCGTCAACTCCACTGTGCAGCCAGGTCTCGGTAATAGCAATGATGTGTGAAAAATTGGAGTTGAAGTAAGACTCAATGTAATCGAAATGTCCTAAAAGAGAATTAGCATTAAAATTTGATACAGTGATGTGGTTTAGAGAACGAACGACTGGAACAGGCTGCAACGTAAGTGGAGCGGATGATGAAGGGCTGAGAGGTCATGCCAGTTTGTCAAGGTCGGAGGGGGACTCGATGGTTATGAGTGGCGAGCCCTCCTGGAGTCGGGCGTAGACTTTTCCGGAGCGGGACCAGACGAAACGGCAACCACACCGCTTTGCCCTGGCCTTAGCCGCCTGCAGTAAGCTGTATGTAGGGCTGTCAAGCATTTCGTTTAGTAGAATTCTGCCCGTTGTTTATGTATCCGTTTATTTGCATTCATTATACCTCTTTTCCATATCGGTTTATATCCATAAGATATAAACTGATATGGGTAAGATTTCTTATGGATATCCATAGGATATAAACCGATATGGATAAGATATCCTATGGATACCCATAGGATATAAACCGATATGGATAAGATATCCTATGGGTATCCATAGGATATCTTATCCATATCCTAAGAATCATACATGTAAGTACTCACACACTCGAATGTACTTGTATGTATGTATTTATGGATGGATAAATGCATGTATGTATTATATATGTATGAATTGATGGATTAGAATTTATTAATGTGTGCAAAAATCTGAATTTCAAAGTTCTCGAACTCCAGACGTACCTTTTACAGTTATTTTTGTTTTCCTTATTTAGAATGGAGTACCCATCAAATGGAAAATTTGAAAAAATTCATTTTGCCGCTCGACCTGAGACATATAATAAATTAATTAAAGCCCTTGGAATATATGAAAAACAACTAAATGAAAAGCAGAATTTAACGTCCAAAGACTTGCAGGAAGTAATGAGTAGGGTGTGGCGTGGACCATGTTCGAGACAAAAAAAGGAAAAACTCCGAACATTCATCAGAATCAACAATAAAACCATTTTGACTCACATTAATGGTTAGTTGATGTTAGTTAGTAGGGCCCAATGCTGCGTTTCATCCATTTATATACGGTGTCCCAACTAACCTTGAATATCTCGCTTAGTGTTGGTAGATATATTCAAGGTGGTCAAGTTAGCTGGGACACCCTGTATATCCATCTATTAATTCTATTTTATTCTTTCAATGCAGATTTAAAAAACAACGAAGATTTAGAGGTGCTGCACCCGTCAGTTTTAATTAAAATAAAAAATGATGAAAAAATTATAACGGCCCTAATTCCGTGGTTAGACGATCTGAAAGAAAACAAAATCTCGTTAAGAATGGTGGACGAGGTACAACAGAAGGTATTTCCCGGAAGCCACGGGCAAAATTTCAAAAGGAAATTACTAATGTACATTAGCCATAATTTTCAAGGTTTTGCGTCCAGCATTTCGGTTCTTGTAAGTATACATCATTTTACAATGTTCGTATTGTGTTTTAATGTTATTGGTTACAATGTAATCTCACATATGGTTTTTTTTAGGAGGAAACAGACTTGAGCGGTTCCCTGCAGGATCCTGTATTGGATCCTCTAGAGGATCCTCTAGAGGATCCAATACAGGATCCAACAGAGGGTCCAATACAGGATCCAACAGAGGATCCTGTACAGGATCCAATACCAGATCAAGCAGAGGATCCCGTGCATAATAACCCGGCAATTGAGAAATTACCTTTGGCGCCCAAAAACAGAAAAAAACAGAAAGCTGAAAAATCCGGGCGGAAAGGGGAATCATCACGTAAAAATCAACCGCCCCATTTGGAACAACCAGTCGCACCGGAACCGACGAGTTCTACTAATACTAAACCTGTAGAACCGAAGGTTACAAAAGTGAAAAGAAGGGTACGTTTTCTTATATAAAAACCGTTTTGCGTTTTTGCCTTTATTTTTTACATTTTTAATATATTTTGTTACAGAGAAGAAACGAGCTGGAGCTTCTGTTATCGTGAAAAAAAACTATTAAAATAAAAAAGCAGCTTTCAAAAAACGTTATTACGCCTCTTCGTTTATTTTGTTCTAACCTAACAATTGACCATCCGTTCGCTGCATCCCTCAAACTCAAGTACCGGTAGCCTCGGAACCATTATACAGGACTTCAATTATTTGATACCGTTTTGTAGGGGAAGAAGTTCCCAATCAAACTACGTAAATCCGGTCTTTGTGTTCTTATCGAGCCGAAAGTTATGCTTTTTCAAACTTGCCGTATCGCACACCCTGGCATCGACCATCCGGTCGCAACATAGCTCAAACTCAAGTACCGGTAGCTCCCCGCACATCGGTTCCCAGCGTCTCCGAACGCTTCCGAGGCCAAGTACATCGGTTCCGCACATCGGTTCCGCCGGTCTCTCGAGGCTCCCGAGAGCCAGTACTCGCCGCACATCGGTTCCCAACGTCTCGGAACGCTTCTGAGGCGAAATATTCCCCGCACATCGGTTCCGCCGGTCTCTTGAGGCTTCCGAGAGCCAGTACTCCCCGCATATCGTTTCCCAAAGTCTCGGAACGCATCTGAGGCTAAGTACTCCCCGCACATCGGTTCCCAACGTCTCCGGACGCTTCCGAGGCTGAGTAATCCCCGCACATCGGTTCCGCCGGTCTCTCGAGGCTCCCGAGAGCCAGTACTCGCCGCACAACGGTTCCCAACGTCTCGGAACGCATCTGAGGCTAAGCACTCCCCGCACATCGGTTCCGAACGTCTCCGAACGCTTCCGAGGCTAGGTACTCCCCGCACATCGGTTCCGCCGGTCTCACGATGTTCTCGGGAGCCAGTACTCCCCGCACATCGGTTCCCAACGTCTCGGAGCGCTTCTGAGGCGAAATGTTCCCCGCACATCGGTTCCGTCGGTCTCTCGAGGGTCTCGGGAGCCAGTGCTCCCCGCGCAAAGGTTCCACCCGTCTCTCGAGACTCCGGCTACCTAAACCTCCCCGAACATCGGTTCCCAACGTCTCGGAACGCCTCTGAGGCTGATTACTCCCCGCACATCGGTTCTCAACGTCTCCGAACGCTTCTGAGGCCAAGTACACACCGCACATCGGTTCCAAACGTCTCCGAACGCTTCAGAGGCTAAGTATTCCCCGCACATCGGTTCCGCCGGTCTCTCTAGGCTTCCGAGAGCTAGTACTCCCCGCACATCGGTTCCCAACGTCTCCCGAGACTCCGGCTACCTAAACCTCCCCGCACATCGGTTCCCAGCGTCTCCGAACGCTTCCGAGGCCAAGTGCTCCCCGCACATCGGTTCCGCCGGTCTCTCGAGGTTCTCGGGAGCCAGTGCTCACCGCGCATCGGTTCCCAGCGTCTCGGAACGCCTCTGAGGCTGAATACTACTCCCCGCACATCGGTTCCCAACGTTTCGGAACGCTTCTGAGGCGAAATCAGGCGAAATGTTCCCCGCACATCTCTCGGTCCTTCCTCTGAACTCGAGTATCTTTGCTTTTGTCCAATGTCGAGTTGCCCGCGTGGCGCCATCTCTCGGTCCTTCCTCTGAACTCGAGTATAGTTGTTTTTGTCCAATATCGAGTTGCGCGCGTGGCGCCACCTCTCGGTCCTTCATCGGACTCGAGTATCTTTGCTTTTGTCCAATATCGAGTTGCGCGCGTAGCGCCATCTCTCGGTCCTTCATCTGAACTCGAGTATCTTGGCTTTTGTCCAATATCGGGTTTTGCTTGAGTTTTCTGTCGTACCGATATAGTACTACATATATATGAATGAACAACTGACGAACAATCCGGTAAATTGATAAGGCAAATACCGAATGAATACTGGGCAGAACCAGGATCCATACTCACTCCCAAACGGTAGACCTTTTTTTTATGTTCCAGAACCGGATTAAGCGCACCGGCCCTGGAGCCAATCAAAAAAACCTTAGTGGTGTCAGAAATTCCTTTTACTTCCATGTTTTGCTGTCGGGGGTACGAAAGGGTTCAAGTGCAGTGTAAGGTTAGGTATCGTTTCGGTGCTTACCGTCTACATATGCATTGATGTTTGCTTTGGTCTTTGCTGCCTATTCTTCAATGCCAAAAACCGGGTGAATAATGCCGATCATCCGACCACTGAAATTCTACCTTCTAGAAACCTGGAGTTCTCTGATCAGCACCATGTGAAGGAAAGCAAAGCCTTTCCTGGCTGTAAGTTGAGATTGGTTTATGAAGTATACATATCTGCCAAAAGTTCAATTTTACCATGTTCTCTTGACAGTTTCGAGGCCCGTCCTTAGGGAAACGATGAAGGTTATTTTCGTGTTGCTCCTCATCTCCGCACAGATCAGGATTTGCCTGAGCCATCAGTGCCCAAGCAGATGCACCTGCAAGCAAATTGGAGCCCAAGCCGAGTGGCTCAAAGTTAAATGCGAGGATCGCCTGCAGGATGTCGAGGATGTCAAAGAAGTACAGCTACCATCGATGGCCATTGAACTTTTCCAGTTGTAAGTAGAACCATGATACTTAATCTCCTAGTTTCTGGTAACCTGCTCTAGAAATGGAATAGGAGCATGTAAAAGTAAATAAATGTCTTTGATAAATATCATAGAAAAGTTAAATTATTGAACTGAAAAGTTCAATTATGGATTATCACAATATTTTCAATCATAATTTTTTTACATAATGTATAATATTTAACTCTAGCGATCTTCTCTATGCGATAATGTATGAAAATTCTAAAGTGTATACTTTTTCTTTTCTGTTTCAGGGATTTCAGTAAAAATGAAATTTACACGATTCGTTCGCATGTCTTTCAGAACTTGACGAACCTTCGGCGTCTGGATTTGTCTTTGAATAAAATAACGTTTCTCGGAGAAGGAACTTTCGCCGGATTGGAAAACCTGGAGAGATTGTGAGCAATATTTCATCATGTATATTATCGTATTAGTTAGATCTAAGCTTTATGGTTAATTAAAAATGCTAATTGTAAAATAACTTCAAATGTTGTGAAAACGATTCGATCGATACGTCGTAATCGACGAATGTAATAGCATAATTGCTATAACAGTTGTAATAGCATAATTGCTATTACAACTGTTTCATTAATTATTGCAAGAGTTTCGGCGTAGATTAGACGATAATAATACTGAAAAATTACTGTGGTTGAATTTTAATTTGTATAATTTTAGAGACCTAAGTGAAAACAAGATTTCCAGAATCGATACTCACGCTTTCAAACGGTTGCCCAATCTTAAAAGACTGTAAGTAACCAAAAAAATAGAACAATCGCAATTTGCTTATTTCGATGCAAAGCGAGTTTTTCTAACTTATCTCATTATTGTTTGCTTTCTGTGAATAGCGATCTTTCAAACAATAAACTAAGCGCATTGGATGGGAACTTATTTCATGATTTGCTGGCCTTAGAACGGTTGTAAGTTCATTTTGTCTCATTTTCGTTTTTGCAACTTATATTATATTTTGGCACGTATCGTGCCTTTTTATTTGTTCCCTCCTCAGCTTCGCCGTGTATGGTACTCGTTTCGTTATCCGTATGTATTACAATGAGCGATCCAAATTCAAAATGGTTGAACCTTAACTTTTTTACAGGAAATTGAACGGCAATCAATTAAGGAGCTTGAAAGAAGGCACCTTTCACGGATTGGATTCTTTGAAGCAACTGTGAGTCGTGCCCTGATATGAATTTTTAAAAAATCTTACCCATGTGATGATAATAATAATAATAACAACACGTTTAGGATGTATAAGTGTAATAATAATGGTATTTATTATCACGTATAATAATTTACAAATAATCCGGATTTATTTTACGAATTATTACATTAACCTGCTATTCGTATGTAAAACAATCAATGTAATTGGATAATTATACGTACATTATGAATTGGATTCATTATCGATACTTATTTTCAACAATCAATGAAAAAATTGTTAATCCGATGAAACTCTTATTCTAGGGATTTGTCCAACAACCCATGGGAATGTAATTGCGCTCTCTATTGGTTTGTCAATTGGATTCATAACTCGTCGATAAAATTCAAGTATGTAGAAACAGCATTTGTTTTAATTAATAAGTTAAGAAAAATGAAATCACGCTGATTATCTGCTTTTCAAGCCCACCACCTAAATGTGCGTCACCGCCGAGCTTAAAGGGCCAATCGGTGCGGAAAGTGCGATTGGCGGAGGAATTTCACTGCGAGTGGTCCACTCCGGTCGTCGAAATTCGTCCATGCGAGAACCAGGTGGTCTTCGTTGGGGATTCGATCACCCTAAAGTGCAGAGCCCCGAGTATCACGGAAGACAAAAATGCTCGACTGTACTGGCTCTGGTACCCAAATGTCACCGCCTTAGAGAAAAGTTTGGACATCACCGCCTACACCAATCCGATAGATAAGTTGTCCAACATCAAGGTCGAGAACAGGTATCTCTCCGATAGCGGAATCGTCGATAGGTTTGTAGCTTATTTACCATACATGTGTGTGATATTCGTTCTTTTAATTCGAACCAAAAGAACAAATATTTTTTAATTGGTATAACCAAGTAGACTTGTCATAAAGCTTATTAGAAATTTATATTATCGCAAAAATTTATACACGTATACATATTTCTTGACTTTTCAGTTCCTTAAGCATTGTTCCTGTCAAGAAAGAGCACAACGGCCAGTGGAATTGTTTCTTGATCTCATCCTACGGTAATAGGTCCAAAACAATCAGCATGATAGTTATTTCCGATGAGACTCGATACTGTCCTCTCGCAGGTGAGGTTCTTTATTAACTTAGGGGGGGGGGGGGGGGGGATTCTACATTTCCATTCTCTCTTATTTAATAATAACTGACATAGTAAGTACGATACTCGTACAACACAAACCAAATGATCTCCCACTTGTTAATCCTCGAAAAAATTGCTTCCAGTGACGCGTAATAACAAGGGAATATATACGTGGCCGAAAACGGTAGTTGGCTGGAAGGTAGAGCTGCCCTGCGAAGGGTCTCGTCTCACGGGGCTGACTCAAGTTCCTCTAAAAGCCTCGTACTTTTGCAACCAAACTGGATCCTGGCAAAACCTGCAAACGGATTTGTGTCCCTATATGTCACACATCACCAAAGTCTTGGAGCAGTTCTCCAAGGTGAATCTGACTCTGACGAAGGGCAGTTTCCTGGAAACTGCAAACAAATTCCGGAATTACACCGGCGGTGAGAACCTGGGCACGAGACTGACCCTGACGGACCCCGTGG
The DNA here is from genome assembly GCA_949825005.1 of Gasteruption jaculator. NCBI lineage: Eukaryota > Metazoa > Arthropoda > Insecta > Hymenoptera > Gasteruptiidae > Gasteruption > Gasteruption jaculator. The sequence goes on along the minus strand of OX463772.1, from coordinate 12,818,006 downwards.
AAATTCACTTCATCGTCCAGACCATTGAGAACTACCGGACGTTTCTCAGCGAGGAGAAGGAACTCGGCTTGATGCTAATCGACATTATATCGACTCTCATGACGCAGCCGAAGGAGATGTTGAGGCTTTCCGAGAAGAGTTACAGGTCTTGCACGCGCTTACTGAAAGTCTTAGAGACGATCGTTGAGTTCACACCAACCATACAATCTCACAAGAATTATCTAGCGGTGGAGGAATTCAGGGTAAAGAAGGAAACCTTCGGTGGCCTCACCTGCACCTGGTATAGCAACATCGAAAGCATCTCGGCCTCTGAGGGGCAAAAGTTCTTGCACTGCTCGACCAACAATAAGACCTTCATCGACAGTAGGAACAAAGTCATCGAAGCTTCAATTCAATTGCCGGCATCGCTGCTCTACAGTCTCGAGAAAAATAACGGAGTGGCTCACCAGTTAATGATAGTCATGTTCCACGATAATCGATTTTTCCCGAAAACCGATGTGAGCGACGCAAGCAAGTTGGACGTGTCGTCGTGCGTTATCGGCAGTAAATTGAGTGAGTACAATAGTACGTTTTTCACAATTTTCAATTGATTCGAATAATTCGACTTTTAATACATACGATATAATAATTTGTAATACATTGGGTTGGCAAATAAGTTCGTTCGGTTTTTAACAGTGGAATAAATCAGAAAAACCGATCGAACTTATTTGCCAACCCAATTCGTATATAATAAAAATTACGGAGCACCTTCTATTTTCGCTCAACCGTTTCAGTCGGAATGCAAGCGGCGAAAGTCTTGCAGGATCCGGTATATGTAATGCTGAAAATACCGCTGTACCACTACTCCGGCAGCAAACCGAAACCGGTAATCTGGGACACGAGCAGAAACAACGGCACCGGCGGCTGGGACTCCACCGGCTGCTTCATCGCCAACCTCGTGGACAATCTCATAATCTTCCACTGCAATCGCCTGGGCTACTACGGACTGTTACAGGACACATCGTACATCGATGAGAACGGTCAAGCCATGACCGGGGCAAAATTCAGGTACTCGAACCCGGCCATCTACATCGGCAGCTTCGTCGCCATTCTTTGCTTCACCGTGTCCGTCACCACCTACGTCATCTGCTACCAGTCCATCGCGATGCCGAAGAAGCTAAAGCACTGCGTTGTCAACTCCTGGGTGTCCATTTCGCTGCTCTGCTTCTTCTACACCTTCGGCATTCGACAGACGGAGAAAAGCGAGATCTGCCAGGTCGTAGGGCTATCGCTGCACTACTTTTCGCTTTGCTCGTTGCTCTGGATGTCCGTTTTTGCCAGCGCCATGTACAAGCGTATCTCAAAGGCAAATCGGGTGGGCAAACGTGACCACCGGAGCGCAGACGCCTCTATCATCGAGGACGATCTGAGCGACGAAGAGCACATTGAGAAACCACTGTTGGGTATCTACCTCGTCGGCTGGGGTATCGCACTCATCATCTGCGGTATCTCCGGGGCCATTAACCTCCGCGAGTACTCCAGTTACTCCGTCTGCTTCCTCACCTCGGGTCCCTCCTCCATGGCGTTGCTGTTGCCCTCGATTATTTTACTGCTTTACATCTTTGTTTTCTATCTCCTGATTCAATGTACCATCGGGAATACCGACCTGAACGGACAATTGTCCGAGGGCACCCAGGCCACGGAGAACATGGACCTAGAGCTGTTCGAACAACAGCAAATCCAGCAGCAACAGCAGTCCAGCGAAAACAGGAACAGCATCAATTGCGACAGTTCCCAGACGGGGGAGACCGACCTGGAGGACCAGGAGCACTCGCAGAAGACGCAACTCAAGGCGCACCTGGTGGTGCTGATCTTCTACCTGTTAGCCTGGAGCTTTGGAGCTTTGGCAATGATCGAAGAGCCATTGCTAAGAATCAGCGACTCCCTTGTTGCCCTGCCGAACGAAGAAACGCTCTTTTCGGTGCTCTACGCCTTGGCTGCCAGCTTTTTAGGCGTATTTAGCCTCTTCTTCCACTGCGTGTCTCGCAGCGATGTCCGTAACCAGTGGTTCAATGTCAGTTGCTGGCTTAAAAAGCGCAAGATGAGCTGCTGTCGTACTCGGAGCGTTTCCGACACCAATATCGTCAACCTGCCGACGCAGTCTCTGGTCAACCTTCAGAGCAGTCCTGCAGTCAGACAGCAGCAGCAGCAGCAGCAGCAGCAGCAGCAACATCAACAACAACAACAACAACAACAACAACAACCGCCGCCGCCGCCGCCAGTATCCAATTCGCAGGCCACCCAGGTCACCTCGGACACAAACTCCGCGGGGTCTTCTAAGAACACCCGAAGCAGCAGATCCAACCCGAAAATTTGCAACAAAACCGCAGTCAGCGAAAATGTCAACAAAAGTGGGAACGTGAACCTGGTGGTTCTCCATCGGCAACAGTACCGATCCAACAACTCCATGTCAACCTACACCGAGCCGGTGCCTTCTTCGTGCGTGCTGGAGATGTTCTACAATCCGCATCAGAGCGGCGTAGCGCGAAAATTCTTCAAGAAGCAGCGTCGGCACGGCGGTTCGTCCTCTTCCCACAACAAAAACGTCAACTTGGGCCCCAGGAAACAAGGCGACGGGGGTCCGGGGACCAGCGATGCCGACAGCTGCGTCTCCATGCCTAGACAACTGAACAGCAAATTTTTGCGTCTAAAGCTGCACGAAGGTGGCGGCGATCTGGAGAAAAACATCCTCGTCAGCGGAGCGAAGGTCAACAACACCAACATCCACGTGGAGAAGAATCCCATCAGCGATGCAAAGAACGTCAACATCTTGTCCGACAGCTGCGGCAGCGTCTCCCTGGAGGAGCGGCAGCACGGCATCCCGGTACGGTACGTCATCGGTCAGGAAACTAGAAGGACAAGCGCCAAGAAGATGAATAACGAGAGCTTGGCTACAGCGTTGTCGGTCGTCTCGGTGTCGTCATCCTCGTCCTCATTGGCCAACAGAGGAATTCATCATCGTCAGAACCATCGCCATCAGCACGAGCATCGCAAGGATCAGTTGCTGATCAACCCAGAGTCCGATGTCGACGGGAAGCATGACGAGGAGGATAAGTACCTGAAAAATGTATCGCAGCAGTGTAGTCTAGAGTATAGTTCGGAGATAGACTCGATCACGCAGATCAACAGCGAAAGAAGTGATCACAACATCCCGGAATTCGAACAACAGCATCGGCAGGAAGAAGGGGAGGAGGAAGGGGAAGAACATTTTCAGAAAGAGGAAGAAGAAGGAGAAGAGCATATGGTGAAAATTCATGAACACAAACGAAATAGTTTTATGGAATTCGAAAGTTTCTCCGGGAAACAGCACCCTTCCGAAAGGGTAAATCGCAGAAGATGTAGATCATTCGACTCATCCAGCAACATTCTGGTGAAGAACCTCAGGAGACGGAGGAGTAGCTGCTACGGTTCGTTGAATGATCTGTCGCGTTATTGTAATAAAGTAGTCGAATCAAGGGACAATAATCAGCCACGTCTGCCGATTAGGATATGTAGGCAAAATCCGGATACTAAGATAATTTATCTGGACCACGAGAGTGAGGATGAAAATGATGACAATGATGGCGATGGTGATGATGATGATGACGACGACGACGATGATGACGACGATGACGATAACGATGACGATGACTTTGACGATAACGATGACGATGACGATGATTTAGACTCAGCTGCTTTGTTAAAGCGCTCAGAGAGTAGTAAGAAAGAAACGAGTGTCTGAGGAGTGCAGCAGCACTTGGTGATTTCTGTGGAGGATGATTTAGGGATCCTTGTATTTCCAGTGTTCCAATTTCAATTGAAACTGAAAATTAAAGGGAACAAATTGCAAATGGAAATTAAAGGAAATTCGAAAATTCCCTTAAGAAATGGCTTCCATTATGGGAATGATAAATTTAGGATATTTTTGTCTTCTCACGCTTTCCGTGAAGATTGAAAATTAACGTGTGAAAAAGTGTGAAGAAAATTAATACTCGAGATATTCTATCGTAACATTGTGTCATACGAAAATGTTTTTGTCATATGAGTGTCTTCGCACAGGATGCAAAAGCAAAAGCGCAAGAACCTTTGGTATAAACGCTGCGTCATCTCCAACACGTTGAATTTTTGTATCGTTATTATAGTCACAATCGTAATTCATTGGTTGCATTTCATTTCAAAAGTCATTCGCATTCTCCTTTCGTGATAAGACTGAATTTACGACTAAACGGGGCATTCTCGGACGAAACCCATCTGAAATCGAGAATAGTTCTATTCGCGAAAAATGTGCAAAATATTTACTATTTTGAACCACTAAACAAAAATTCTGTAGACAAAGCGAAAATTTTCAATGATTTGCAATTGGACGTCATTAATAAGAAGAACCTGTTGAATATCTCCTTACTCCAGAGTTTTGTCCGAATGACTTCCCCCCCTTTTTAAGTACTGCCCCATTTTTTGTTACTACTATACAAAAATAAGTCGAAGCAGAGATATAATGAAGAAAAATATATATATATATATACATATACATACCTATACTTCGCTAACAGAACAAATTTGTAAATACAGAGAGGAGAGGATAAAGATTTTTACTTTTAAGATTACAATAAAGAAACTGTTTAGCTTCGTTGTAAATATAAACAATTTCGTTTATTGATATGATTATTATTACACACTTCGATCACTAGTATGAAATCTCCGCCAATCCAATGATTTATAAACAAATCCTTAAGAAAAATTGGCAGACATGGCTAATTTTTCCATAATTTTTCTTATATTTACAATGCTTGTATGCCCTCTATCTTCCTTTAGATCCTTTAGACCGGTATATACATATTAAAGAAAGTATGTAGTTGTCAAAATAAGTACGATACCCGAGTCTACGCTGCCATTCTAACTCGAAATCTTTGCCGATTCCACATCCAACCAGTCCCGGGGGTTTCTGAGGACCTCCAGCAACTCGTTCTCTTTAGACTCGGATCGAGGCTCGTTCATATATTCCCATCGAGCCAACAAGGGAAGGGACATCAGGATGCTCTCGTACCTGGCCCCAGGAGTATATAATCCAAACTTCGTGCCACGATCATAAATGAGATTAAACTCCACGTATCTGCCTCTCCTCAACAGTTGCCATTGCCTCTCGGCATAGCCGTATCCGTCATCCTTGTGTTTCCGTACCAAGGGCAAATACGATGGAATCACAGCTTCCGCGCAGGATTTGACAAACTCAAAAACTTCCTCCTGCCCTGGACCGTCTAGGTCGTCGAAAAAAATGCCACCGATACCTCGACGCTCGTTTCGGTGGGCGATGAAGAAGTAGTCGTCGCACCACTTCTTGAATCTGCGGTAGTAGGATCCGTCGTGCCGTTCGCAGGCATCCCGAAGTGTCGCATGAAAATGTCTGGCATCTTCCAAATCCAGATAATACGGAGTCAAGTCCGTCCCGCCGCCGAACCACCATTGAACGCTGCCGTCCTTATTCCGAAGTTCAAAGTATCGATAGTTGAAGTGAATCGTGGGAATCATCGGGTTCCTGGGGTGAATGACCGCGCTGACGCCGGTCGCGAAGAACGGAGCCGAGTAGTTCTCGTCCACTTTCTTTCCTCTGGAACGCATTTGTTTCGCGGCATCGGCTGGCAGGATTCCCGACACCACCGATATATTCACCCCGGCTTTCTCGAATACCGTCCCATCCTGAAGAACGCAGGTGATACCACCTCCGCCTTCCTTTCGAACCCATCTGTCCACCTGAAACCGGGTACCGTTCCGTTCCTCGGCTTCCAAGGCTCGGCAGAACTCCGCCTGAGTTTTCAGCACCAGTAGCTCCATCCGGCGCTTCATCTCGTTCCGGTTGGACCGGAGTCGAGTCGAATCGGTAATTGGCTCGGCCATGAAGTTTTCGGTATCTATGCGACCGAAGCTCGCGGCCCAAACGGTGCCAGTGGCGACGAATGCGGTATAAGTGGCCAATCCGCAGCTTAGAATCCCAGTCCCCAAGTGGACGATCCTCGACGCGCCGCTGGATCGCAAGTGGAAAGATCGTGAGAAAGATCCCCGGACTCGGCTAAAGTTTCTCGGGATGTTTCGAAAGAATGTTTTTGCGGACATGATTCGGCGTGGATCGTCTAAAAAAGGTATCCCAAAAGAGGATAAATGACAATAATTTAATACCTTATAATATTGTAATGTGTGAACTGAAACTATAGTGGCGGAGGAATCTATTGAATTATTCACAAGTTTCAAATAGTTTTTTTTCTATTCTACCTGTTACTAGAAAACTCGAATGCATATATAGGTACTTGAAATTCGATGTTTTCTCTTTTTTTTCTCCGCGGTATGTGCGTATGTATGTATGTATGTGTGTCTACCTACCGCTTTATAGGTATTTGTAGGATAATTAATAGGCACGAGTAATTGATGTCTAGCATTAATTACATATGTGCTACTCGGCAGACAGATCGTGACTGATTGGAAATAATTGGAATTGATTGTTTAAAAAGTGGTTGTTATTTCCCGCTACCGATACGTTGCAAACGTCACGTAGTAGCACCTAGCAGGTGCTAGCAGGTATGTACACGAGGTAGCGGCGGCTCATCATTCGGATGGATCCAGGCCGAATGCGTAGATGCTTGGTTGATGTTTCGAATGCAGGCGTTATAAGTATTCTTCGATTAAAAATAAAACATCACTTTACACCATTACGATATGATTATGATAGCAGAATGCAAATGAAAAAGAACTTGAAGTAGTTCCCGGGACAATAAAGTCATGAAGAATGTGAACTGCTTGCTCTTCATTGTGATTTTCGTGATGCTATTATCTCCTAGCAGATGGCGCTGCTCTGCAAATCCGTGACAAAATTTTAACTGCGACCGACCATCATAGAACTTAACGTAGCTCTATGTCGACCAATGTCGACCATCACCTGAAGCCTAACCTTCTCCAAAGATCTTCGAAATATTCAAGATTCTGCTCCAGGAAACGCCGTGAAAATCTCGTTGACGTGGAGTAAAGGATTTTAACCGACATGTCGAAACGTCCAGAGCATTTGGCTCCTCCGGAAGTGGTGAGCGACGATTGATAAATATTCTACTTTTGTCTTCCATCTATGACATAACCTAACCGTAGCTCTGTTTACATGTGTACATGATGTGTACATACATATTGAAATATTGTAATAACAATGATATTAATATTGTATAGTTTTACAATGAAGAGGAGGCCCGCAAATACACGCAAAAGTACGTATAAATGATCAATTGCCACTTGTATCTTCCTTATTGAATTTACATATTCGAATGCAACATAAAATAGATACACATACGTGTGCATACATACATTTTGTATGTCTATCAGCTTTCTTGGGATTATCTTATTTTTTTGTAAATCTTCAAAACATCTATGATAACCGCGTTATCAACATTTTGTAGAAAATAACGAAAATTATTGCCTTGATTTTTACTCGCAGCTCACGAATAATGGATATTCAGGTACAAATGTGCGAACGAGCCGTCGAGTTGCTCTTGTTACCCGAAGACGAACCTTGTTTACTTCTAGACATCGGATGTGGCTCCGGACTAAGCGGCAGCGTTCTCGAAGACCAGGGTCATTATTGGATAGGCCTCGATATTTCCTCGGCTATGCTCGGTACATATATCTTGGGCGCTCGTCCTTACCGTTGATATCGAGCGAAGAATGGTTAAACGTTTGACTTTTATCATAAATTTTAACGGTTAATTGATTATTCGCACGCTCGTTTGTCGCGAAACATCATTCGTTCCATTGGATCCACAATTTCTGTTGTTAGATTATCGATGCATTAAGACGAGCTATTAAGGCGGTTAAAAGATAACTCGGTGAATATATTATTTTATTCCTGCAGAAGTCGCGTTGGAGCGGGAAGTCGAAGGTGATTTGATTCTCAACGACATGGGACAAGGGATGCCATTCAGAGCCGGTACTTTTGATGGCGCCGTTAGCATTTCGGCTCTACAGTGGCTCTGTAACGCCGACAAGAGCTCTCATAAGCCCAACAAACGCCTATACACATTTTTCTCGACGCTGTTCGCCAGTCTCTCCAGATCGGCCAGAGCGGTATTCCAGTTTTACCCGGAGAACAGTTCGCAGATAGAGCTGGTCACCATGCAAGCGACCAAAGCTGGTTTCTTTGGAGGAGTCGTAGTAGATTTTCCCAACAGCTCGAAAGCCAAGAAGTTCTTCTTGGTCTTGATGACGGGAGGAGCCATGCCTTTACCGAAAGCTTTGGGTGCGGAAGGAGATAAATCTACCGTACAATATACGTCCAAGAGGTAGACAATTTTCTTTTCTACGGATTCTCATACTCGTCATTGTTGTTGTTGTTGCTGCTATCATTGTTATTGCGTTGCAGAGAACACATTAAAAAATCGCGAGGAAAGTCGGTAAAGAAGAGCAGGGACTGGATTCTAGAGAAAAAAGAACGAAGGCGAAGACAGGGCAGGGAAGTTCGGGACGATACAAAGTACACTGGCAGAAAAAGAAGCGGCAGGTTTTGAGATAAAATTTCTGTGGTTTCAGCATTCGTTTGTATACTCTGACATTATAGATATATATGTATATATATATATATATATACTTTTTTAAAAAAATGAAATGATTTATAATGTTCTCCTTGTATATATACACAAATATTTACAATACAGCAGCTGAGAGGGAAGAGAGAAACTAAACTAACACGTTTCACTCGTGCACTAGAAACTGAGACACGCTTTTACAAACTTCTTTTGGTAGAATTTGCTCTAATTCCATTTGGTCCAACCACTGGAACTTTGCTTTACTCGTTACGTGGCCCTTTGTGTATTTCGCAAGGAAATAGAACACTTTGGCTCCATAAATACCTTGATCGCGTATAGCTTTTGGATATTTGTACTTGTAAAAGCCAATAGGTGCATTTCCGTAGAACCGTGCGATCAAACTCTCGCCGCAAGTATCTCTCAGCGCTCTCTCCGCTGCCTGCAAGAAAACACGACTCGCTTACGTACTTATTCGAAAAGAGATATTTAAAAAAGATTTTTAAAAAATGTTAAGTCTGCGTTTAAACGGCAAATAATATTTTCAAAGTTGGTGAAAAATCATTACTGGAATTTTGGATATGAAATTTGAAAATTCGTGCTCTAGCTTTTCAAAGAAATAGTACCACCGATTATCAAATTGATCGATAACGATCGATTAAATACATACTTGTCGCATCGTTTCTCCATTCTTTCGAACACCTTGCGGAGGAATCCAGTAAGTTTTTTCTCCAAGTTTCTGTTCCACCAGTAGAAGTAAATTTTTATCCAGTTTTCGATCCAATGAATTCATTATTTTCATTTTGTCAGCTTCTGTAATTTATTCATTCTTTGGGAAAAGTGTGAAAAACATATCTCGCAGCGTACCAAAAACGAAATTGATAAATAATGCAAATTATAATAAACAATGCGATACCGGTTGTTCTTGGGGCAAACTGGAATGTCTCCAACTCCTCTCGGTACAGATCCTCCAGATCCTGACCGGTTTGACTAGTAGGAGGCTGTACGTCGACTGGCATCAATCCCTTCTTCCACATCTCGTTTTGTTTTTTTTCAGCCTCGATTCTAAGCTCGAAATCTGCTTTTAGACTGTTTTCAAACTCCACCAGCTTCAGGTATTCTTGAAACTCTTCTTCGAGCTTGGATCTCGACTTGGTAATAACGGGATGCCGTTCGAGGCAAACTGCGCTTACCAAGTCCCATTTAGGTTCAGCCGGTATAGTTGCGAGTGTGCATCTTTGGTGTCTCCAAACACCTGTCGATAGAATTTTTTATTGGGCTGCTCTCTCGAGTAACTTTCAGGGATTGGGTATTTAAAGATATTACGCTATAAGCGAAATCATGCTATCATATGCTAATAATTACAATGTGACGATATTTAATTATATTGAAATATATATATATATATATATATCTAGGTTTACCAGCAATTGAGACAACTTTACCTGCGATTGTACCAAAGTGAAAAGAAGAGCATAATTTCATCGATTGTTTGTACATTTTCGGGAAAATTGAAAATTAATCAATCAAAGCGAGTCGAAACGAAAAGAAATAGTATGTTACAAAAGTGTGTATCCAGATTGGTATGTGTATGAGTGTCTCAGTCTTCTTGGATACAGATGGGTTACCGAACTCATACTCGTATAACCTATGTCGCCCTGCCGCCAAGGTTGTGATTGGCTGCGATATTGAACATTTCAAAAAGTTATATAATTCAAAAAATATCGCTTATCGCGTCCAATCAAAGTAAGTAAAAAAGAAGCCGAGAAACCCATTCGTTCAAATGCTAGGGTTAACGTATGACGTCAGCGGTGATTCTTTATTTCTTCGTGTTCGGGAATAATAATAATAGTAATAGCAATATAAACCAACGAAAGAGTTATCAATAATTGTTATTATAATCGTTACTGTTATTATTATTTTCAAATGTTTAAAAATCACTTTTCGATTTGAATACTATAAAACGAAAAACGTGAATTGCGTAGCGGCGACATCTCTCGCTGCGACTTGGAATTTTTACGTCTAAGTAAAATCGACAGATGGCGCCATAAGTCAATTATAAACGCGATTAACATTTTCGGTATAACTTTAAATTTATAATCAATCACGTTTACAATTCGATTACGGGTGGGTGACAAGCTTGAATTCCTCCATGAAATTCGTATCATAGAAATTTTGATTAGAAACTTTCCCATCGTCCCATAAAATTTCCCCTAGATCCAGGAAGATCCACCAATTTCCTCCGATAGTCGGCAGCACTATCTTCAGGAATAGGAGGGTAATGGGCAAAGAAAGTGCCTCTGCGCTTGTGTATGAGTGTGCGCGCGTAAGTTCTCGCGAATCTGCGTGAGTGAGCGACAGCGAGCGAGCGAGCGAGCGCACACACACACACACAGAGTCCGTGTATGGTGTATCTTCGTTGCATTTGTTCACGGGAGCATCGAAGGAAGAATAGGGTTGCGGAAAAGAGAGAAAAATCCGTACATACCTAGGATCTGCGTGTGTCATTGTTAAACTACGAAGGGCCAGTGGGGTGGGGGCGTTGACAGAGAGAAATATGGCACGGGAGTAAATGAAAACTGGCGTGAATAATAATAATGGCAGGAAGAAGAACGACTCTGACGAATCCCGAAACCCTACCAGGTACAGGTGCCACGGACCCGTTGAGGGAACTCTTCGAGGCCTGCAAGACGGGCGATTTGGTGAGAGTGAAGAAACTGGTCACCCCGAAAACGGTAAACGCACGGGACACGGCAGGACGCAAGTCCACTCCGCTGCATTTCGCAGCTGGTGAGTTTACGTTGGTTCATTTTCCTCTTTCTATACGTACGCATGAAGGTGTAAGTGTATGAGTATGTGTTTATGTATATGCGTGATTGCGTGTTTGTGGGTGGTGTGCCACTATGATATAGGCTTGTGTGGGGATGTGTGTGTGTGTGCGTTTGTTGGGAGAAGGGCACAGGGTGTGTGGGTGCGTGTGTACTTTAGGGACAGGTATTGGAGTGTGGGAAAATATTAGGTCTGCATATGCGTGTGTGTGAATCATAAATGACTATGTGGGTACCTATATGTACCAGCTCCATCCAGCTTCAGGAGTTATTCCTGTTATTATTACAATTGTTCAGGTACATACACAGGTATCCAAAATCCCTGCATAACTGCAGCTATAATTGCAATTTTCCTATCCTAAGTACATATTGGAATTTCCACACAAATACATAAATATATAAATATATAATTACCTGGAATGAAATTCACAACCAAAGACTCTCTTTTACACGAACCTTAATAATATATTTTTAATATCGATCGTTAAAACATATTAAAATAAAAATGATAGCGATTATCGGTATAACGGGTGGAAGAAAAAAAATAGTTTGCGCGTAATCGCTTGAAATTTTACCGAATGTAACATTACGGGTTTCGTCTAGAGTCAAAATTCTCACCCATGGTGTTTACTTGCATTACACGTTTCCGCAGCCATTACTTGAAAGTAAAGCATGACGTAAATAGTTTTGTCATCGACCTTTTTCCATGCTTTCCTAACTTTTGATGAAACTGGTTTTCAACCGGACTTTGTCTTCTTTTGTGTTTTACCCATGGTCCCCCCTTTTTTTTCTTTCTCAGGATGGAATTAGTCATGGTTATCTTTATTTATAGTAACTCCAGAAAGTCTACGAGAAGTCTGCGATATCGACTCTTTGTGAGTTTCACGGAAATTAGAATATCGATATTAATAAAACTGCTTTTGAACATTTTTTTGTTACACAAAAAAAATTGTCTAAAATTGAAATTTTAATATTAATAAATATTACAAAGTATTTCTGTTGCGAAAGTCCATGAGAGATTGAAATAATTGTTATTTCATTCGTGTAAAAGAAAGTTGAAATTCGTATCGTTTCGTCGACCTCGAATTTCATCTCAAAAATGAATTGCACGAGACAGCACGGAAAGTATCTTCAAATTTTCACTTTTTCTCAGTTCCCAAGGTGAATACGATAAAGCAGTGTTTTACTAATTAATTACCGATTCAATTGCCAGCTACTTCTTTAATAATAAATAATTATAAGAAACATTTATAATAAATTTTATATTTCTTACAATTAGGAACTATTACGACGAATGATTTCTTTGATAACAATTTATTCGCCTCCGATTTATAAATTTTCAATGAAAGAATGAAAAAAGAAAAAAATAAACAAAGATACGGCACCGGTGAAACCATATTAATAATTTTATCTAAAAGGGAAGTGAAAGTTTGCGACGTTGCATAAAAATCCTATGCTTTGAGAACAATACGAGATACAAATATATATTTCTAATTTTATAAATAAATAAATATATATACATTTCAACATTAATCCTAATTTTGCTGCAATTGTATTATCAGGATATGGAAGAAGAGACGTGGTGGAATATCTGTTATCCGCTGGAGCTTCGATACAAGCGAGAGACGACGGAGGTTTACATCCTTTACACAATGCCTGTTCTTTCGGACATTCCGATGTTGTGAGATTGCTCTTGGAAGCCGGAGCGAACCCGAATACTCGTGATAATTGGAATTACACTCCTCTCCACGAAGCTGCGATAAAAGTATGTTCCCTCTTTTGAATAAAAATTGAATTATAAAAAAATAAATTGTAATAATATTAATAATTGTAATATCGATAAAAATAACACTTTCGAATTTTATGCGAACCAGGGCAAGATCGACGTCTGCATAGCTTTGCTGCAACACGGAGCGGACGCCAACATTCGAAACACGGAGGGAAAGACTGCTCTCGAGCTGGCGGATCCCATTACGAAGCCAGTGCTAACCGGGGAATATCGGAAGGACGAACTCCTGGAGGCCGCCAGGTCGGGGAACGAGGAACGACTGTTGCAGCTCCTGAATCCTCTGAACGTCAACTGCCACGCCAGTGACGGTCGCAGATCCACTCCCTTGCATTTAGCTGCTGGATACAATCGCTCGCGAGTGGTGCAGATCTTGCTGCAAAACGGAGCGGACGTGCATGCGAAGGACAAAGGGTGAGCATTCGAGTCGAAAAAGTGCAATCCGGGTAGAGTCACCCAGTCGCACCCGAGCAGTTTTCCTTTGGTTTCGATCGGGTTGGGTTCTTCGATGTCAAGTCGAACGACCCTATTCGAACCAGGGAAGTCTGTCCGATGTAAGAGGATCTTCTTCTATCTGGGATTTTCGTTTGATAGAAACTTCACATTTCTGGATTTTTCTTTTGCCAGTGGTCTGGTGCCACTACACAACGCCTGCTCTTACGGTCACTTCGAAGTCACCGAAGCTTTGTTGAAGCACGGAGCTGCGGTGAACGCCAGCGATCTCTGGGCATTTACTCCCTTGCACGAGGCAGCGAGCAAATCTCGCGCAGAAGTCTGCTCCTTGCTACTGAGCGAGGGAGCCGATCCAACGCAATTGAACTGCCATAGTAAAAGTGCTATCGACGTCGCGCCTACTCTCGAACTCCAAGAGAGATTAGCATGTAAGTGCTCATTTATTATTTATTCATTTCAAATTGCAGAGACAACGACAAAAAAATTGAATCTTCAGGAACTTTTCGGATAAAAATAGAATACCATAGATGAATGAATGAATGAACGAATAAATAAATAAATCGATAAAAATGCTTTTTTTTTCTTTTCAAGACGAATACAAGGGTCACTGCCTCTTGGACGCCTGCAGGCAGGCAGATCCAACGAAACTGAAGAAATACCTGTCACAGGAAGTGGTGAATTTCAAGCACCCCTACACCGGAGACACACCTTTACACTGCGCAGTAGCATCGCCTTACCCGAAACGAAAGCAGATAATCGAGACTCTGATCAGGAAGAACGCTGCCTTAAACGAGAAAAACAAGGATTTTCTTACTCCTCTTCACGTGGCGACCGACCACTCGCATTACGACGCGATGGACGTTCTCTTGAGGCACAACGCCAAAGTCAACGCCCTGGACGGACTGGGACAAACGGCTCTTCATAGGTAATTTTGTGCATCGTTAACGTCTCGCGTAGCTTCGAAATTGCAAGAATGTAAAAAATACGTTGTGTTCGTTAGGTGCGCCAGGGAAGACAATGTTCAAGCTTGCAGAATACTTTTGTCCTACAACGTGGATTCCTCCATCGTTTCTTTGCAAGGATACACCGCGGCCCAAGTGGCCACGGAGAATATCCTCAAAATTTTACAAGGTAATTTTTTAAATTTATTTATTAAAACATTTTTTTTATATTCGTTTTTATTTATTTTTCATATCTCAATATCGTCCTTTTGTAGACCCTCCGAGTGGGACGGAAGACGCAGAGGCTCAGCTTCTGGAAGCGAGCAAATCTGGAGATTTAACGGCTGTGGAAAGGATTTTGCAGACGAATCCACACGCTGTGAATTGCCGTGACTTGGACGGCAGGCATTCGACGCCGCTTCACTTTGCAGCGGGGTACAACCGAGTGCCCGTCGTGGAGTATCTTTTGGCACACGGTGCTGACGTACACGCCAAAGACAAGGGGTTCGTTAATAATTTTCCTCGAATTAAACAACAAAATTACGCACGATTTTCTGAATTCCAGTTAATTTTCTAGTTTTTTTGTTCTTTTCCCCTTTCCAGTGGATTGGTTCCACTCCACAACGCATGTTCCTACGGTCACTACGAGGTCACCGAACTCTTGGTGAAACACGGAGCGTCCGTGAACGTGGCGGACCTTTGGAAATTTACGCCCTTGCACGAGGCAGCCGCCAAGGGCAAATGCGAAATCGTGAGATTGCTTCTGCGACACGGAGCAGACGCCACGAAGAAAAACAGGGACGGTGCGACTCCTTTGGATCTCGTGAGAGATGGAGATCAGGACGTCGCCGATCTGCTGCGTGGCAATAGCGCCCTCTTGGACGCTGCTAAAAAGGGAAACCTCGCCAGAGTCCAGAGACTCGTCACCCAGGATAACATCAATTGCAGGGACGCCCAAGGACGAAACAGCACGCCCTTGCATTTAGCGGGTGAATTTTTACAGAAATATTACTTGAAATGCGAAGCTTAAGCTAAAAAAAATATTAATTTTGAAATTTTATGTGAAAAAACTCTCGAAATTTTCAAGAAATTTTCGAAATAGCGTCAACACCCCGAAAATCGTTTCAGCCGGATACAACAACTTGGAAGTCGCCGAATTCCTTCTGGAACGCGGAGCGGACGTGAACGCGCAGGACAAGGGCGGTCTCATTCCTCTCCACAACGCCTCCAGTTACGGTCACCTGGACATTGCCGCGTTGCTGATCAAGTATAACACCGTGGTCAATGCCACCGACAAATGGGGCTTCACGCCGTTGCACGAGGCCGCGCAGAAAGGCCGCACGCAATTGTGCGCGCTGCTGTTGGCCCACGGAGCCGATCCCTTCCTCAAGAATCAGGAGGGACAAAGTCCCGTGGACCTGGCTAGTGCAGATGACGTTCGTTGTTTGCTCCAGGATGCCATGGCGTCGCAGCAAGTCGTCCCTTCCATACCTCCAGGAGGAAATCCCGTGAGCATCAGCTTGGGAATCAACGTTACCGGCAACGGAAACGGAAACAGTCGGCCTCCGAGTATCGTAGCAGGTGGAAATAATGAATTTTTATATTTCTTTTTTTTTTTCGAAATTCCATTATACAATATATTTTTAGCAATTTTGATTATAGTTATTGTTATTTACTAAATTTTGTTCAGTTCCAGTGACTCCGTCTCCTCCGTTGACGCAGGAAACTGTGATCATGCCCTCGGGAGCTGCGATGACTCTCTGCGTGCCCTTGGCCAGGCCGACGACTTGCCTGAGTCCCATGCCAACGACGGACAACTCCTCCGAAAGGGAGTCCAAGGACTTCTGCGAGGATCACACCACCACGAGTATTACCAGCATCGCGGGATTCCTCCATAGCCTCGGCCTGGAGCACCTTTCCGAGCTGTTCGAGCGCGAGCAGATCACCCTGGACATTTTAGCGGAAATGGGCCATGAGGATTTGAAGCAAGTCGGGGTCTCGGCCTACGGGTACCGGCACAAGTTGATCAAGGGCATGGACAAGCTGATGAACACCGCGGCTGGGACCGTCTGGCAGCCTTCCACGAACCCAGGGACTTTGTTGGTGGATTTGCTGGCGGAGGACAAGGAGTTTCTCGCCGTCGAGGAGGAGATGCAAAGCACCATTCGGCCACATCGCGATAATGGACATTCCGGCGGCATTTTTTCGAGATATAACATCGTCAGGGTGAGAAATTTTTATTAACTTGGGGGGGGGGGGGGGGGGATCAGAGCCCCCTTTTGAAACCTCTTTTAACAAGCCAGCAAATAATTGATTAATTTTATTTATCCGAATTTTACAGATACAAAAGGTGCAAAATCGGAAACTATGGGAACGTTACGCTCATAGAAGGCAGGAAGTGGCCGAGGAAGTCGGAGCCGCCGGCCCGGTGTCGCCCGGCACGGCCCCGAGGACCGCTCCGACTTCCGCGGTGCCACAAGCCAACGAGAGGATGCTCTTCCACGGGAGTCCCTTCATCAACGCGATCGTCCAGAAAGGCTTCGACGAGAGACACGCTTACATCGGCGGCATGTTCGGGGCGGGAATTTATTTTGCCGAACACAGCAGCAAAAGCAACCAATACGTGTATGGGATTTGCGGTGGGACTGGTTGTCCAGCTCACAAGGATCGCAGTTGTTATATCTGCCACAGGTGAGTTGCTGAAAAAAATGAAAAATTAAAAAATTCTTGAAGCTCATTTTTTAAAATTATGAATTCATTCACAATGTGAGTTACTTATAAAAAACTTGTCCCTCATTTTCTCAACTTTCACATTTTCTTTATTTTCCTCATTTTCCTAATTATTAAATATAATTTTGATTTTAAATCGATTTATTTTTGAAATTGAAATTGATTTCGTGGACGCAGGCACTTGTTACTCTGTCGAGTGACTCTCGGTAAATCGTTCCTGCAATTTTCGGCGATGAAAATGGCTCACGCGCCACCTGGACACCACAGCGTCATGGGGAGACCCTCGCAGGGAGGCCTGGCGTTCCCGGAATACGTCGTCTATCGAGGGGAACAAGCTTACCCGGAGTATTTGATAACGTATCAAATCGCCAGACCGCAACAGGAGACTGGAAACGGCGGAGAGGGTGTGGAAGAACGGTGATCGGAAGAGGTTGGCCCTGCTGCAAGATTACGTCGTCTCTGCTGTTGCCAGAGACCGAGAGCATGCGGCGCCTTGTCTTAACCCTTCCATCGTCTTTCTTTAAAGGGGAAAAAAAAACAAAAACAAAATGAAAAGAAAAAGAAAGATAACGATGCTAAATTATGCTTTCTATCACGCAAAGATCATTATCCGAACGTGGAGTCACGCGTTTTTGTTGCGTAAAAAAGGAGAAAGAGGAAAATAGAAGATCGTTCCGCTTTGATGCAGAGAAAAGAGACTCTCTTTGGAATTGCACAGATAAGAATTAGCGTTTAAGGGGATGGAAATGTCGAGTATAGATGCTTCTATGAACTTCAGTGTAGAAATTGTCTCATTGATTTTCGACATCGAGTATTTCATCATTTTGGGGAGGGGGGGGGGGGGGGAGATATTATATGAGAAATCGCGCCCGTGCGAAAATTTGGAATTTTTTAGACCACGCATTTACGCACGAATGGATTTGAATTTAAAAAAAATGTAACGTCACCGATCATGCAACCCATCGGTGACTTCTAAAACCTTAATTGCGTTTCAAACAATTCGTGAAGAGAAAAAAAAAGGTTTCTCGATGGACGTTTCGTCAGAAACAGGCCACTCGTACGAGAATTATCGCTGATAAAATTTTTCAGCTAATTGGATCAAAGAGTTCTCGTGAATTTATCCGACCGATAATCAATTATTTACATTTTATCCTCGAATAAAATTGCAAACTATTTTAGCCACGACTCGCGTGACGGTGTTTTGAAATTACATAACCGCGGGCGGATTTTCGAACGTTTGTTTTGATTTTTATCGTATTCAAAAAAAAAAAACCAAAGGTGACATTCAGAAATGGAGAAAATCTTGATTATTGAAATTTTGCATTTATTTGAATGTCAAATGTTGATTGATAAGACAAAGTTCGAGTTTGTAATTCTATCGGATTCGCATTTTTTTCACGGTTCGTGTTAGAATTATCGCGAATTCTTGAGATAATCCTTGATCAAAATACTCGATCGCAAAATTTTTGTTCCTACGTAAGAAGAGTCTGATCGAAATTAACTCGATAGGTTACGGAATATATGTAGACATCGAATTTCATTTGAATTTACCTTTTCGAGTTGACAATTTCCATACAAACTTGAAATTTTAGTTCCGAAGAGGATCTAACATTTTTTGGGGGCAAAATAATATGATGAAAAATAATTACGATCATATAAATTCATAGGGTCACATTTGTGTTAAATATTAGTATTCCTCGAAAGTATTAAATTTTATGAAAAAGTATTTCAAGTTCCAAATTTTCGCACAAATGTTTGTTGTCTTCTTCGAACACTCGAGGAAAGTGAAAAATGGTTAAATTTTCAACGGAGAGGTAATTGAACGACGAAGAGACTGAAAATGATGCTTTTAAAATCCAGTAAATGGATTATTTAAAGAAATCATTGAAAAACAATCCGCTTTAATCTTCGTTTCGGAGAATTAAAAAAAAATATATAGTTATCAGTGTTCAAATTGTTGTACATTAAGAGATACACAAGTATCCTCGATGTCAATACGCGCAATCTCTCCGTGTACCCATTTTTAATGAAAAAAATGGAAAAGTTATCTTATTTTCAAGAACTCGAGCGAGCAATTAAATATTCGACAACTTGTTGTTATTTTTTTTCTTACTCGAATCGTATCGTATCGATACACAGTTACATACTTAATTAGCAGCGGAAAATTCATTCTCGTTGACCTTTTTTTTTTTATTACTAATAATTGCAAGGAATCGTTTTTTTCGCTTTCGAAAAGAAAAAAAAATGAAATTTTACAAAATTCCTCCCCGGGCATGAAAATTTTAACCATTTCTTCCAATAGCCTCGATGACTGTTTAAAATATTAAATTATAAATTATCATTACTTTGTTTGTCTCTTTGTGAGATTTATCTGAGTTGTCGTACAACGAAAATATAAATTATGAGAGCAACCAAAAAAAAAAAAAGAATCTGAAAGGAAAGGAATGATATTTAATGATCTCGAGTATTGAATTCCGTTTTTACTAAGGATTTCCGTGAAAAGCCATTGGAGAGAAAACACGAATTTAAAAATAAAAATGTCAATGTTTTCTGATTATTAATTAATTCCGAAAATGTACGAAATCAAAAGGATCCTCGAGTTCGAAAAAATCAAAATACATCGGTTGATTATTATGATTATAATTATTATTATGATGATTATTATTATTATTGGAAAGTATCTGTCAACGAATTAAAATAAGAAACGACTTTTTTTGTTCTGTTCAAAGTTTATCGTTGAGGTTTGAGGCAAAATGTGATAAAAAGTACACGTGCTGGAATTTTTAATAATTCAGGAAACATGAATTCCTTGCAAAGTCAGAGATGAAAACTGGAAATATGTGTATGTGTGCGTGTATTTGTGAATTCGAGGATGAATGTCTCGTTCAAGTGGAGAAAGAAATTTTGAGGGAATTGTGAAAGAGAATTGTCCTTTTTTTTGTTGCAAAATGGAAGTTCTCCAGATCAAGCCTCAATGAATTTAGGTGACGGTGAATTTTTTATTTATATTTTTATTTATATGGGTGTCTTTAGCTTAAGTGTCTGTTAATAAAAGTGAGCAAGGGAGATCCGAAAAATGCTTCTCCGTTGATTATTTCCCTTGTTTCCTTTTTTTGAAATTTCACTTCCTCGGTTTATGTTCAATTCGCGAATTTGAGAAACTAGCGAAAACAGAAATACGTTTCCTGAAAAACTCGGAGCATTTTTGTCTTTGAAAAGTAGCTGCTTTTCCAGGACAAAAGGCTCACCGAAGTGTAAGAGAGGAGAGTATCCTCTTACAAAAGCAACAAATGCGTTGACTGTTATATTGTATGTTTACAGAAAAAAAAGAGAGAGAGACTCGCAGAAGGTAAACTTCGTGTAAGTGGTATTTTCAAACGCGAATAAGGTCTTTGCCGAGCCATTTGAAAATGCTACACTTTCCTTCTGGCTCTCTGGCGCTTGAAGAGAAAAAAAAAAAAGAGAACAACAATCGGATTGAGTAACAGAATGCATTTATTTATGTGTCGCAAAGATAAATAACGCGAAACATCTTAGGAGTTTAAAAATGCGCTGGGGAATTTCAAGGCCTTGTTTGGTCTCCGGCCATTAAAAAACTGGCTGAAGTAAGAACTGGCATATACATATTTCTCAGCCAAATCGGTCCTTGCAACTTATTCCTTGAAGTTTAGAAGAGAAAAGGAATGGGATTCGAAAATTCAAAGGCGAAAGTTTGAAATATTTATTTTTTTGTTGCAATTTAAAATCGTTATTATAATTTTTATAGAGTTACCAAGGAAACGTAATTTTCATGTTCAGAAATTCCAAAAAATTACCAATTATCTCATTAATCGCGAAAATATAAAAAGTTAAAAAAATTCCCCCTCGGATCTAACGTTACATAAATTGCAAGAGCCATAAAGTAGAAAATTCTGAGTCATTGATCTCACGAAGGATTTGCGAATTTCCTGTTTATCTAAACGTTACAAGCAGAGTCATCGCTTTTGTTTATTTTCCAAAGACAATATTAGACGTGTCACACATAAAGCCGTCAAAGTGTCATGAAATGACGCCGATTGTATGTACTACATACGTGATTTCATCTACAAGTTTTCGTTATCCCATATTTCAAATTTTATTACCTTCTTTGGTAATCGACCTAGGAACGGAGATAATCAGGGCCCTGCGAGTAACGACTTATTGTCGAATGATGAATAAGCTAACGGTACTTCTAATACCTGAATGAATGACTTATTCGTTAGCGTCCAAAGCTGAAAAGCGATGTGTGGATTTATCCCAATTGGGAAATTACTCAACGAAATTTCTCGTATTAATAATATAACAGGGATTGATTATCGAAACACCGAAAATTAGGTTGCTGAGAAAGGAAAAAAAAGTGTACGAGATAAGAGAAATTTCTCTTCCACCTACATTTTTTTTCTTGCCAGTGTAGCGATAAATCATCAAGTTATGTTATCTTTAAGGAAAACGAAGCAACGGATTAATTATTATTGTTATTGTTATTATATTTATTACTTTAATCTCGGGTAAAATCACGATAATTGTTGCGGTTGAATATTTCGTTGGTCGAGAAGATTGGAAATTTCAAAAATCTCCTATTATAGATTGTTTTCCAAAAATGTTCAAACTTCGAAAATTACTCGAAATTTAGCGTTTCAATTATAATTAAAATCAAGTAGATTTCCAATTTTATATCGATAACTATAACAATACTAATATAAATAATAATGATAATAATAATAATAATAATAATAATAATAATAGTAATAGTAATAATAATAATAATAAGGTATCAGCAAATATTTGCTACAAATGAAACATATTAATTAACATTTCTCGCTATTTCTATTTTCCAGCGAAAAATGGTTTTGTCGAATAAAATCTACCCACTCCCGAAGGAAAAGAAAAAATACAAAATTTGAATCCCAGATGATATTTGATAATCGGGGACACGATGCAAACGAATAACTTAACATTTTAAATGAGACGTTTGGAATTCAAGAAAGGAGCCTCCAGATACTCGACGAATGAGGACTTTAAATCCGTTTCTATTTATTTTTCCTCGACAACGATAAACGTGAGTTTCTTCTTTTTTTCCTTTATTTATATAATTTTGAGCAAATAAGTCACTCAAATTTGACTTCACGTAGGGACCTAATTTTTCTTCTTCTGTGTATTTATTTAATTTTTTTTTCCATCCCGACTCGCAGCCAGGCATTCGTGACAAAAATATCTATGTGGTCCCAATATGGTGCAAAGGATCCTTCGCTCTTACATTAGACTTTATACCTACTCCGGAGCAGCAATTACCTCGCTTAGGATTCTCATATCTATATGATATATACGCAGAGTTCGGTTTGCCTTCACCTGCTTTTTGATGCGAATACAGGCGGAACGTGGAGTTGTAATCGAATAAAAGGATTTCGGGGGTCTCTGGATCCTTCTGGAAGGGGCCATTGGAGAACGTGAGTGTTGAAAAAATTCCCTCGAGTTCAGGACTTCCATATACGGGATATCCTCGAATTTCTAATTCCTTTCCGAGTCTCACTTTGGTTTAATTAGTAGCTCGGCCTTTACTCCAAATCGGGAGGATACGAGTCATTAAAAAAAAAAAGAATGACGTGATTTTTTTCCAAGTTAACTAGATAATTATCTAACCGATTTTATTGCGAAACAGGATTATCTCATTAAAATGGTGCAGATTTTTTTAATGATTACAAATAGATCATTTAAAAAAAATTATAAATTTGAATTTACCATGAAATCCAGCAAATTTATAATTTCTTATTTTACTACTACTGCTACTACTGCTTCTACTATTAATAATAATAATATTTTAGTACTTTTCAATCCGAAATATATTACACCTATCTCTTATTAAACGATGAAAAATTAATTCATTTTATTGACACTAATTGCATCCATTCAAATGCAACCCCACGAACGTTCCCTATTTTTATATACAATACGTTTAAAATCGAAATTCCATGACTCGGCTATTCTATGAGACCTCACAGAGAAAATTCGTATGGGCGGTCAGGATTTCTATGCCTCGCACTTTACCTCACGGGATGATATATTCGCCCTTAAACGAAACCTTTTAGAATTTGAATGGGAAAGAAAACTCCTGTCTCCTATTTTAAGAAAGGAAAACAGGTTCCTGGGGGGGGAAAAAAAAATCGAAGACTCGTCAAAGATAGCAAGAGCTAAGAGACGCAAGAATTCTCGAGTTCTCAGCGTGTATGTGTACCTTTACCGAGCGAAACCCGGAAAGGAAAATAGCGATTTTTTAGCATCTCCGATGCAATCGAATAAATGACAAACGGCAGTTTTTACCGGGAACCCTAGGAAGTTCTGCAAAAGCTGCCGTAAATAAAATCCCATGATTTAAAACCAGGTGTCCTGCCACGGGGTAAGAGAGGTGCATGATTTATTTGAGAAACACGTGACGCAAATAAGATTTTTCGGAAAAGCGCAATTTTAGGAAAAAGACCAAAAAAAAAAACAAACGAATTTCGAATTGTCATTTTTAATTTACAAAAATTACAAAATTACGTAGATTTCGAAAATTTTTTTAGTAGTAGTAATAAAAAAATAATAATAATAAAACCGAAATTTTCCCTCGAAAAATCAAAAAGGAAAAATCTCCGAATTCAAATTCATAAAATCAAGTGAATTCCCAAACTCCCGCAGCGATAACAATTACAACAATGATAATAATAATAGTAATAATAATAATAATAATTCGACTCTAGTAATCACGAATTACAGAACCAGTACAAACATTTCAGTATCTGCCTCAAGGGCAACTTTTCGGCGATGGAAAATTTCGAGAAGACGCGCAGAGAAATTACGCGGCACTACAACTGGACCCGCACACGGATCCGGACCCAGGACCCGAACTTCCAAATGAAACTCGACCCTTCATCCGGGAATTCTTCATCCGGAGGCTATCACGATCCACCGGTGATCGTGCGAAAATGGCTGCGAGTGGTAAGTCTGGCAGAAGTTTAGCTTGGACCATTAATGAATGAATGAATGAATGGATGAATAAATAAATAAATGAATAGAGAAAGAGAGGAAGAAAATAATCGGCGGTCTGGCGCCAAGACTGCGGCGTCTGTCTTTTGACATGAAATTCTTGGTCTTTCAGGAGCTGGAGCGAGCATCGGGTATCCCTCCTTCGTACCTGACGGAACCCCGAGAAATGTCTTGACACGTGTGCCAGAGAAGTGACTATTGGACGAAGCTTGTCGATCACGTGAAGAACACGAGGCCGATTTTACGAGCGCATGCGTGTGTTAATAACACCCGGGAAGCTTTACTCCGTTCGACTTCACGTTGGGAACTTCAGAACTTCACAACTTCAACGAGAAACCAAACGGGACGGAACTTAACTCGCTCGAATCGTCGTGTCTCCGCCAAGAGACGAATCGAGTCAATTTTGTTTGTCCTGCTGAATCAAATCGGCCGCAATCGGTATAAGGAGCTGACCCGACCCAGAAAGAGGATCCGGGGAGCGAAGAGCGAAGGCTGCAGTCACACTTGGGATCCACTTGGATCTCGGGCTCTCGGGCTCTCGCAAATTCGGTTCAGTTTCACCGTAAGTGTCTTGGCGATCGGATCGGCGTCGAGTTTTGGCGTTTCGTCGTCGCCGCCGCCGACCTGCATTAGATCCTCGTCGGCGCCGTGGTTCTTCTTCGGCAGACACCCCGGTTTTCCAAATTACCATTCATCCCGCATCGGCGGATTGAATTGGATTGGATTGGATTGGACTGGACTGGACTGGACTGCACTGGACTGGACGAAACGAAGGGACAAAATGCATCGCTGATCAAAATTGCATCGGAAACCGATTCCCTCGGTTTCGAGTGTCGGCATTTCCACCGATTTCCCGAATGGATGCGAAGAGGAACTTCAGCGAAGACAAAGATTTTTGTTTCTTAGTTTGATTTTAATTCATTTCATTTGATTTCATTTGAATTCAATCGCGAGAAGAGAGAAGACGAAATTTGGAAAGTGTTTGGAAAAATTTGTCGTGAGGAAATAATCGTGATCGTGATTCATCGAGATTTGAAATCGAAAAAAGTGAGTAGAAAAATCAAACGAATTTTTTTTAGTTTATTTTTGTATTATTAGAAGATTTTGGAAATCTATCTAATTTTGTAATTTTTGTTAATTACAAATTGCAATTTTAAGTAGTATTTTGCAAATTTGAATTTCGACATTTTTTCTGTTTATTGTCATTTTCTGTCCGAGTGCATATTTTTTTGTACACGCATGCGACGGTTTTATTTTTACTCCGTCTGAGGTTTCCCCTCCGGGGATCGGGGCAAGAAATGCGATACGATAACGCGGTGTATTAAACAAACGATCTGCAATCGAAGCCTTGCTTTCGTCGTACATTTATGCGCACCCAAGGGTCAAAGTAAAGAAACGAAGGAATATGGATTTTTCGTATGAAAATTTGGGAATATCTATTTTTTTGATTTATTAATATCGACTCATCGATATTCAATATTTGTATAGTATTAATTTTAAATTATAAATATTATAAACATTATCATTAAACAATTTTGTAAAATTAAAATAGCTTATTATTCATTTAATTTCATAATCAATAGAAACCCATGAATTAGAATTATTACACGATAATTAAGATCGACAGATTTTATTAAATTTTGAAAAAAAAAGTACTAATTTTAGAGCCCGTTTGAAATCCTCGAGATATTTAAAGACCCATTATCGGAGCCAAGAAGAAGAAAAAAATTTCCAAGATAAAAATAGACACGAGTATTTCATTTAGATTTCCTCCATTTTTTTCTTCTTTTCTTTACTTTTTCCAAAAACGAAGATGAAGAGAAACTTAACTATAAGTAGAAACGGCAGTAGTTGGTTCACTTTTCCTCTCTTCCTTTTTTTTTTTTTTGAGACACAAACGCACCGTGGAGTTAAAAAGACTTATTTGAAATAACCGGGTGGTCGTTTGCTCGGCCTTTCCTGCTGTACATTAAAACAGGTTTAATTCTCAGGCAAATTACACCGTCAGTATGTAAAATCTTACGAGATGAGGTGCAGGGCGAGGAAAAAGGCAGAAGTAGTTACGTGTTACAGTACCACCGGGGCTGCGACTGCAATTTCTCGCCCTGTAAAATTTCCAAAATATGTTAATTCCACGATTCTACAGGGAATTGCATTTCATGCATGTCTCTGGAGTTTCGGGGAAACTCTTGATTGACGGAATTTACCTTGAAAGTTTCAGTTAAGGATATTGATGATAATTATATTAGCAGTGATAATAATTATTGAGTAATTTTTTATGGAAAGTAAAGTGTAAAAATGCACCACCGGCTGAAACTCAATTTTTTTGCAGTTGATAATTTTTTTAAGATATGTGGGTTATTACTATGACAATGATAAAATAAAATACAATGAAATAGTATTTTCTTGAATTTTATAGGAATTTGCTTTGTAATTAATTGAATTTCTAATTTTTCATAGTAACTAAACCTTTTATAATAATAATAATAATAATAATAATAATTTTATGGTAGCAATGTCTATATTTTATTACATATTTTACTAAAATTAAATTCCATATGTTTCTCTGGAATATCCAAGAAAAGACTGAGTATAGGAATTCATCATAGAATGAAATTCTTATGGTAATAATAATAATGCCACCAATTGGAGGGTAATAATTTCAAAACCTAGGTAATACTTGTAAATCTGTAACAGAGGAAAGAACTCTGACGAAGATACATAAATAAATAAATAAGAGGAATGTCTAACCCAAGAGGAATATGTCGATGAAAAAGAAATCCCGATGGGAACTCTCAGAGCGTCACTTATAATCATAAACATTTATGTTTATTTCTCCTCTTTTGTTTATATCTATAATATAGATATACATACATATATATTTAATATACGTACACAAGAAGAGAATTCCAAGCGTTCGAGAGGGAATTGCAGAGTTTGCTCAAATCAAATTCCGATTTTCAGATTTTAATAGAAATGAAATTCCAAATTTGAAAATTCTTTAATAATTGAAATTTTCAATTAATACTTCCGTAAAATTGTAATTATGAAAATTTCCGAAATGGAATGTGGAACTTTTCGAATTAATCACATTACAATTATCAATTTATAATTACCAATACCCTATTGATAAAGTTGAATTTTAAAAATTCCTCATCTCATCGATATCGCAATTAGCAATAATAATAATAATAATAATAATAATAATAATAATAATAATAATAACAACAACAACAACAACAATATAATACAAATGACAAATTTAATTAGTAATATCCCGAAACGGAAATTGCATTTCCGTGTCATTATCTCACTTCCGAGCAATTAGCGAACCTCAGTGATTGGCTAATTAGCCGGAATGACTCTTGGCTGAAAATTGATCGATTGATCGACTGATCGATTGATCGTCAATCGGAGAAACAATGGGAATGATTGCTCTCACGTTGAATGATAATTCATCTCAAAATGACAATCTTGGCAATGTCAATGGGGCAACATAATACCCGAGCGCAGAAATCATGCAAAAGGGTATCGGATTGAATCTCGTGAATGGAAAGAGACGCGGGGGGAAAGAGGGGGAAGTTTATTTGATGAGTAATAATAATATTATTATTAATGCCGGCTAGACGAGAGGAAATATACCAGAGTCGTACGGTGACTGTCGCTATTAATAGACTAGAAAAAGATTTATAATTAGATTGGTAATGACTTAATTACAATTATCTAATTCAGCGCCGGTCAATTATGCACACTCGGCTTTCTTATAATGCGACCCCGCGGATCCATTAGTAATCTCACAAGATTATGCTGTTTGCATAATATTGTTGATAAACTAATACGTCATACCATATGCGTGGGTGTATGTATATACTAAACATATATACATTATTACATGCGTGTGTGTGTATACATATATATTTTACACTGTGTAATTATTATTAAGAATGTTAATTTTACTGAGAAATCAATAATTTAAAATTATCATAACGGTTGGTAACAAAACAAAAATTTATGTTTATAGAAAGGGAGGAAAATAAATAATTCTTCGAAACAAAATTATTTGACAGTAGAATTATTTATTTCCTTCATATTATTATTATCATCATCGTCATTGTCATCATCATCATCATCATCATTATCATTATTATTAGAATTTCTAGACTGAAGTAGGACAAATTTCGACATTTCAAAGGGAAATAAGAAAGCAATTAAAAATGTAGATTTTGGACTCCGAGGTCCGAATATTTGGACCTAGGGAAAACAATTTTTTCAAATTTGTAAAAAGAAAGACATTATCAGAGTCTTCAAACCGTGTGATTATCTAAATACGACGTGTAATTAGATGTTTCTGTAAAAAAAAATATGAAGAGGTTCAGCAATTGACTGTTGACGCTGATCAGGAACAAAATATGTTATCGTAATATGTAGTAAATGATAAAAAAAAAAAGAAAGAAAAACGAAATCTTTGAGTATTTACGTATCACAAGTAATTGCGTGAATGTTTACTAGCACGTCGTGCATTGAATTGTTGCATAATTCCAGGTCCTCGTGTTTTTGGATAAAATCGGAACCATCGGAATTGGCAAAAAAATAGTAAATTTTTCAGGATTTACAATTGATTACATCCAATTATTAACGGAAATAATTTTACTTGATCAATCTTTTTTTTGTTGTTGAAGATCTTTGTTTATTTTTTACCGAAATGATGAATTTAAATTTTAAAAAAAGGGGGCGGGGGGCGACGACGACCGAATGATAATTACTTTCCTCGTGCCACGATAAGGAAATTTCGCCACGGGAAAGTTTTCACAACCCTCGTGCAGAATGTGCTTCTAATGACATTGACTGTTTATGTCATAAAGTCCGTTATCGCGCGCGCTTATCAATTACCCCGTTTATATATAGCGTCCCCAGAAGGCAAAATTAATTCCATTCTTTTTATAGAACCCGCATATGTGGGGCAATTGTGTGTCGTTTTATGCAAACTTTATTAGAATCGGCATGAAATTACTTAAAAAAAAAAAGGCACTCAAAATTGGTATTTGAATTTGAAAGATTTTTGGTGATTTCGTAATTTTTTGCTGAAAGCTGAAATTATTTTCAAGAAAAAAAGAGGAACAGACAATAAATAAAAGAAGCACAAACGAACAACAAAAAAAGGTGGAAAAATTGCAAAATCAGAATTGAAATTGAAAGTGAAAAAGAAGAACAAATTGAATGGAAAATTGAAAACGGACCTGAAATTGGGAATTTGAATGTCAATTGACTCATTCGCTGGCGCTTCGGCAGCCTGGCAAAAGAATGATTATAAAAACGAAACGAAACGAAAGAAAACATTGAAATACGTCGGCAAGAAAATATTGGGCAATATTTGTATATAAATGTAAGCAAACATCTATATGTGTATCTGTATCTACATATTTATAATTATTATTCTATTGTAATTATATACATTGGCGGTATCAGCATCTATAGGAAAATCATAAAAAGGAAAAAAAAGAAGATGAAGAAGAAGGAAAAAAGGCAGAAACCAATCAAGTGCCGCTTATCAGTGGCGCTATCGGGCTAGGGAACGACTTTGTGTCACCACGTTCCAGATAAAAGCCGATCAGCAGAAAACCCCGGGATTTTCAATGTTCGTCCGCTGGCTCACACGAGAAGCTCGTGCACACTGAAGCTGCTCTGTGATAATTGCGGCGAATGAGGCGGAAAAAATGGACAAATGAAGAAACGCGATAAATTCTTCTCTCAAGGAACAAGAAGATGAAGCAGCAGTAGCGGCAGAAACGATTTTTTTCTCAACGGGTTGACACGCGACACTCACGAGGAGGAGCGTTTATGCATCGTGGCACTCGTTCGTCGACCTTATCTATAAATTCCAATAATATTATAATAGAGTCGTTCCCTTTTTTTCCTCTTTATTGGAAAGCATCGCTAATATTGGCTCTCCTTTGCTTTTATCAGAGCAGTTTTGGTTCGCGGGATCCCGATAACCGACATCATCGGCATCATCTATACCGAGTCGTCATCCTCATCGCCCTCGAAACCAATTCGTAGATACTCGTGATACTACGTTCGAGAGATCGATCCATTCTGGCTCCGAAAATCGCGGAATCTTACCGGACAAAGTTTCACCGATACGGAGTCTACTTTTGTCCATCTCCCACCCACCGATGGGTTGCTGGGACAGTTCATAGACGAGGACTCGAATAAGAAGAGGAGAAAAGAGGGTCTCTGGAGTTTCCATTCGGGGAAAGGGAAATACCTACGCGGTCTTGTTTGGTCGTTTTGTGAACTTTGAGCGAAGCAAAGTTTGGAAAATCGGACGAACCCTAGCATCGATGGGTGCATCGATACGTTAGGTGCTTCGATCGATTCTTCGATCGATGCATGGAGTTCAAGGTTTCGAAAATCGAAACTGGGGAAATTTCGACAATAATTGATGAAATTTGTCGATTTTTCAGGAGATTCAATGAAATTATCATAGAAATCGAACAAGAGAGAAAAAAAAGATTTCCAAATGGTTCGAAATTTGAAAGATCGGAAAACTGTGACATTTTTTGCCTCTCTGTGCAATTGTCAGCAGAAGAAAATGAGAAAAAGAGAAGAAAAGTCGTCCCTCTCCGTCTCGAGTATCGAAATAGTACGTGACTTGTAGGAAGAATTTGGCGATGGTCCAAGGGCATGAACGTACATATCTGCATACAATGTACATACATACATAAGTACGCGAGTACGTCTGGACGGAGGTACCATCGCAGCCACCTTATCTAAAGTTAGATAGCAAAGCCCCGAGAATAACTGTACTTCTCGTCATGCTGCGCAATTTGTACCTATCGCCAGGGAACTTTTCGGGTGACATTAACGCTTTGCTTCGACGAAATTTCAAGAGGTGCGAAGAAATTGACACTGAAAATGGTCATTTCGAAGAAACTGGGACAATCGGAAGCGTGAAAAATTGGAATTTCAAGGAAAATAATTCAACAAAATCCAATCAATCGCCAGAAAAAAATAGAAAAAAAAATTCATTGCAATTCAGAAAAATATAAATTAAAAATAAGAGAAGAACACTTCGAGTCGACGACAAATGTACAATATTAATTGGATCTTTCCATGGTCAACAAGAAGAAATTTAAAAAAAGATACAAAGCGGGAAAGGGGGAGAGAGAGAGAGAGAGAGAGAGAGAATGTGGAAGAACGGAAAATTGCGTGCCCTTTTGGTTCCAAGACTGCAACATTAATTTCCTAAGTACACAAAGAGGCGTTATCGGGAAGGCTAAGAATAAGTCGAACCTCGGGACTTTTCCATCCGTCCGTTTGTCCATTTATTCATGATTTATCCGTGAATGCATCGAAAGCTAGATTCAATTACATTGTTATCTAATGCAAACAAAGACCACGTCATTTTTTTGGGAAAACTGCAAGGAATATCGCTGCTGCAATACCCGCAGCTCGATAACCATGATGTTATTCAAGAGATTATGAAATTACATAAAGCCACGAAGTGCTCCTTGAAAGGTTTCCACGCAGAGGTCGAGCCAATGGCCTGACCCTTTTTTTCCCCCATTTCTTTTCTTTTTCTTTTTCAATTCTTTGGAGAATAATAATAAATAGATCATGTACGCTAATAATGTTATTAACGAGAGACGACGAGAATCCGCGCGAGGATTATGCAAAAGAGTGACATTCGTTATCTCGCCGGCGTTCGATTAAAACTTTATTTTTATGCACGTTACACTCGAGATAAGTGATAAGCACTTACGACGAGTTCACAAGTGCAGCGATAAAGGCCTACGTGTAACAACGCACCGTGTTACGACAATCTACCAGACAAAACAAATTGGCCAAGCCCCAGGGTTTCTTCCTGAAATCCTGATTTTGGGAAAGCCACCGATAAGACGGGCAATTTGCCAGCAATAGGCTGAGATCGGTGACCGATAAACAATATTGGAAATTCATTTGAATGATTTAGGAAATAACGAATTAGTCATTTATTGTAATTTTCTAACAATATTATTTTATACTTGTATAACTAAAATTTGATTATTCAATAAAATTTGCATTTTAGAGAAATGAGAAATTTATCGTTTTACACATTTTTTATTATAGATATACATACATTATTCTATTTCTGATACACAATCCAAACAAGTTGTTTTTAGTGAAAAAATGTAGAATTAGAAAACGTAATAAAAATGAGCCAAACGATAAATTTTGAATTTCTCGAAAATTACAATTTTTGAAATTATCGATAATTTAAGAAATAACGAATCAATAATTACATGTTATTTTGTAGCAGACACAAATTAAAAATTGAGGCATTACAAACAAACCCTAGCAGGGAAATTATTAATTATAATAATAATAAAGTATACAGAAAAAGTCTATTTATCGTTATTATTACAACAACTTTTTCCAAATTATCATTAGTAATTATCATATACTATTTTTAGAGTGGCAATTAAGCTACTCAATAACTAATAATAATAATAATAATGATGAATGCAATAAGCTACAATGTAAAAATTTCCCTCCAGACTTGCAATTGCAACTGCACTTGATAGTATTCATCCTTCGTCGCGTTTTATGCCAGTTCTGGTCTGGTACTTCCAGTGTATGTATAAACTGAAAGAGAACCGGTCCAAAGTACTCCAACGAGTGCTTAAGTGAGTACTCACCTGGATAGTTTTACCGGCGCTTCTTCTGCGCGTACAAATTTTCTCTCTTATCCTCCTCGAGTACCTTTACACATATACTTGTATTTTTTATTGCGATTACGAGAGATAAGGGGACTCTCCAAGTAGACTCGACAATTAATAACAGTCCCAATAATTGCTCGTTCCATCAATAATTCTGTCGATGACTTTGAGTCAGATCAAATTATTATTAGAAAATTATTGACATTTTTTAGATTATTATTACTTGGAAAAATATGTACCTTGCCAAGCATAATTACAACATTTTTTCTTTGGTTCCAGGGTAGCTAAATGTGTTCCATAGCGATGCCAGCGGAGTTGATCTTGGGGCACAGCCCTCCCGTGTACAATTCCCTGTTGTACAGCCGGCTGGTGGTGCCGACACCACCGATAACGAGATCAGTGCCACCCAGGATCCGTCCGTGTCTTTCCACCGGATCCCTGCCGCTGGACAGCATCAACAGCAGCAACGAGCACAGCAACAAGCAGAAGAAGAAAGTGGTATTCGCCGATGATCGTGGGAGACCCCTAACGCAGGTGAATTTTATTTTACAATTTTTTTTTATCAATTAAATTTGGTGCTGTCAAGTACCAATTCGATTGATTGCATTTCTTTCAGAAATTGCCAAATCCAAAAGAAAAAGAACATTCAAAAGAAATTAATATTACTTTTAAAAAAACTGGAATACATTTGCTGGAACTTGAAATTTATTAAAATTGAGAAATACAAAATTAAATTATATTGCATAATAATCATAGTAATTTTATAAGCTAGTCATTTTCAAAAATCCCGTCTTTTTACTCCAAAAGTCCAAAAAAAAAGTTTTTTATTTAAAAAAATAATAATAACGATAATAGAAAAATAATTGATCTCTTGAGAAACTGGGGAAAGAGGGTGGATATATTTTCAAACGGAAACGATAAACAACCATCCCTTGTGGTTTCAAGTTCAAGATAAGCATCCTTTTTCTTTTTCTTTTTTCTTTTTGTTAAATAATCAGCGTAAACAAAACAACTTTGTTGTCGAGCGTTGAGAGAAACACTGGGAATACGATATTTTCCTATGTTTTGCTAGAGGACAATGTCCATTATCGCTTCGCGGTTATCGTTGGCGGGTATCAGAAAAAGTGGCACGTTCCTATGCCTATCGAAAGGAATAATCAATATCAGAATATGCGAGATTTTTTGTCGATTTGCGTCTTTCTCAATACTCGGTTCCAATTGCGATAATTCAACGTTTGCCGACCTTGACATTAATGTGCAATGCTTCTTATAAATAAAAAAAGGAAAGAAAGAAATTGTTTCCTGATGCAAGAGTTGATGTAAAATCTCAATTGCAGGAAATTAACAATTTGTGGAATTGATCCTTTTCTTGATTAGGATTTTTTTTGGAATAAAGGCTTTTTTGTGGTTTCCCAAAAAACATATATTTTTCCAAATATATTGTATGATAGTAAATAATTATTTATTGAAAATTTATTCAAACCCGAATCACCTCACAAATAATAGTAATCATAATAATGATGATGACGATGACGATGACGATGACGATAACTGAACTCTCGATTTGAGGTCCGGGTGATGTCGGAGCCCAGCAACGTGCCGCCTCTCTGGAGCACGGCCTTCATCGCGGGCGTCGCGAGAGGAGGCTTCTGCCATTCCAAGGACCAGGTGGATAGCGCCGAGACGCAGCATCCGCACTGGGAAGTGACCTTCCAGCAGCCGGCGAGCGATTATCTGTCTTTCAGACGGAAAATCGACCAGGAGGCGGTCAGCCTCGAAAACGTGATCATTCGCGAGGCGGAGCAGTGCTTGGTGGGTACCGTGAAGGTGCGGAACCTGGCCTACGACAAGGAGGTCGTGGTGAGGACCAGCAACGACCGCTGGGCGACCAACGAGGATGTCCACTGCAGCTACGTCGAGCAACCGGGTGCGCCGGCTCTCATCCTCTACGACACCTTCCGGTTCCAGCTAACGCTGCCGGTGAATTCCGACCGGATCGAATTCTGCGTTCGTTATCGCACCGATGGCAAAGAATTCTGGGACAACAACGACGGGAAAAACTACATCGTGCGGAAAAGGCAGGAGGTGTGTAAGTTCGGATTCCAATTTTTTTCTATTTTTCCTTTTTTTTTCTTTTTGGAAAATCGTAAAAGTTGCTGGTGACGATCAGAAACGCGCGCCAACGTGACGTTAAGGAAATGTAAATTTAGGGGAAAAAACATCTAAAAAAATAGGGGATAAAAAATGGAAATTTAAAAAAAATAGTGGAAAATTACTAACAATCTAATTTCAAAGAAAGCTTTTGCATTCATTACTTCTTCGAAATTTTCCTCGAATTTTTTGTAATTTCTTTTAAAATAATTTTCCTCTTTATTCGTGACAAATGCATTTTTCAATTTTGTCCCCCCCCCCAATAGAAGGAGAATAGAAGGAATTTCACTGCTAAAAATAATTTTGTAAATTTCGAAATTTGCAGCCCAGATCGGCGGCGAAGCGATACGACCATTCCACAATTTGCAATGGATTGGTAGGCAGCGGTAAGGGCGAGAGTCCCCCGCGATACCAGGACGCGACCAGGGCGAATTTGAGGACGTGGAGCGAATTTGCATCGTGGCATCACCTAACGAACGACGCGCCCTATTGGTGAATCGAGTTTCCAAATTTCGCAAGTTTTACGTACGATTTTGGTACGACGGTATCCGAGGGGAGAGACCATCCGGAGAAATGAAGGAAAAAAGAAGAAAAAAAGAACAAACGCGTCTTGGAGGATCGGGAGGAACGTAAATTGAATGGAACGAAGACGAAGTGAAGCTGGAAAGGAGAGAAAGGTAGAAATCGAGAAGGAGAGCAGAGAAATTCGCGGGACAAATCGAAGAAGAAAGTAAATATTATAGAAAAAAAGGGGAGAGTGATTCCAAAAAGTGTTGCATTAGAAAAGGAACCGAGGGAAGATTTTCTTTTTTTGGGGAAGAAAGCGGATCTAGTGAATTTTCTCACGTTCGCGGAAAGAGACTCCGTTTGCAAACGGTGAGTTTGGCATTTTTTTATATTTACTGTTTTCCCCAATTTTTTTTTGTAAGTAGGAATAATTTACAAAGAAAGAAGAATTTTTTTTCTTTCAAGTTTACCCCCTTCTGATTATTTGGTCAGGAATTTCTTAAAGCGAGAATACTATTTTTAAAATATTGCAATTTCGAAAATTGGAGAAGGGACAGTTTGGAAATTCGAAACTCGCGCAATGGAAGTAAATTGTTCCGATTCCCAGCGGAAATGCATTTGCTGGAAAATTTTCTACGTCGTGTTGAGTGGGATTAAATTATATAATATGAGACAAATGCAACCCAAAACAACAAAAATAGAATAAGAGGAAAATATAATTATATCGATTGAATATCCGCGTTAAGGAGAAAATCTGCGCAGACACGATTTTTTCCAACGTTTGTTATCGATTTTCTTGTTTGTTGCTATTTCATAATATTTATCGACTCCAGAACGTTTGCTAATCAATTATTTTTTTCCCAGAACGTCTGTCGACAGTTTACAGTCTAACCGGATGTTAAACTCGTTCGATTAGTTAGTCATTTTTTTGCAATAAAAGAATGACAGAAAATGAGTTTTGGCTCTGTCATGAATTTTAAAGAACATTTTTTTGGGGAGTCTTCGATTTTCCGAATGATATCGAAAATTTACATTTTTTAAAATTAATTTTCTTTGCCTAATTTGGATTTTTCAAAAGCTTCGTTCAAATGAAAATTTCGTTTGGCCACGAATTAGGTTTCTATAAAAATGTCGTTTCCCAGTAAATGTTGTTTTTACAAAAATGTTATTTCCACAAAAATTAGGCTTCTCTAAAAATTTAAATTCCACAAAAAATCACTTTGCGCTTAACCCTCGATATTTATTTTCTACCCATGTAACGAATTCGTACCCCGAGGTATGAAATTCAAAGAGCGGCATATCAGATTTTTCACGACGGCTTTCAATTGAAAAAAAAAGGAACAAAGGGACCGAAAGCCCCCAGAGGAGAAAATCACGAGAATCATTGACTGCACCATCTACTATTACCACTATTACTACTACTACTATTACTATTATGTAGCTACAGCTGGAGATTCATGGGAGTTCAGCATCCAAATTTTTCATTGCAGTGTAACTCGCTATCAGTGGTTCTCTTTGTCTCTTTGTCTCCTTATTCCACGTTTTGGATTCGAATTCTGATGTTGACATTCGATATAAAAGTTCAAGCGTTCACCTTTCAACTATTAACTTTTTTTCAAGGAAACAAATAGGAAAGTTTATTGGTCGAAGCCACTATGTACCGTTATTTAGAATTTTAGAGCGAGTGGGTGGGTGTATGTGTTGCAATTAGAATTTATGTCTTTTTATTTTCTTTCCATTAATTAAAAAAAAATTATATTACATTAATGAAAATTATATTACATTTTATATTATTGTATTTAAAAATAATTTCAATAGTTTGTCCTCATAAAAATGCAATTTTTTCCCCCAAGTTTGAACCCCCGAGTTTCTCAAAACAATATTTTTAAATTTATAGGAAACTTTTTGTAATTTTCCTGTAATTTTCATGAAATTTTCATCCTCTTATATATTATAATTTCAAGAAATGTAAATAATTTAGTCCCGATGAAAATGCAATATTACCCCCGAAATTCTGAATCTCTGGGAAGAAAAAAATGTTTCTTCAAAAAAGATAGAAAGAAAATAATATTAACAATAGAGAAAAAATAGAGAAAGGAAGAAATTTGCACATCCAGCAAAGCAAATACTAATTTCCAAGCAAGAAAAGACACACTCTGTGGACAAGGAGCCGAGATGTTTGTGGACACACTCGTAAAGACAAGACGTGCATGCGGACAGTTTGCACGGAGTTTGCATAGAAGCACCACTGTTGACAGAAATAAAGGAGATTCAAGAGAGAAGGTCTCGAGATAACATTTCTCTCGGATCTTTATATTACATATATGCTTTCATGAATAAGTGGTGCTTATTCACATGCATTTTATGAGCATTATAATGCCATGTTGCTACAACGGCTCTAAGTGCGGCACAAACGCATCGAGCATTGTCTCGTTTATGGGGAGAAAAACAAAAAGTGGCAGAAATTCAATTCCACTGCTTTTGTAAAATCGGAAATTCCTCAAAATTCCACCTAAGACTCGCATTTTCAAGGAGACAAATTTCTTTCATGAGAAAAAAATTAGAAGAGAGAGAGAGAGAGAGAGAGAGAGAGTTTTCTTTCCAGGTTTCCATAGGAAAAATAATTGGAAGACAAATTGGAAAGAGATGAATTTTTCACATGAAATCCTAGAATTATAATAAACTGCAAGTTGGTGAATCTAATTTAGGTGAACTTATCTCGGCCCCAAGAAGCACGTGGGGTCGGATCGAATCGGGAGAAATTCTCGGGGAATGAAAGAATCGTTTCTTCTCATGCGCTTTCTAACAACAATGCCGTATATTGAAAGTACGTGTAATCAATTGTCCGTTAAGTCGTGTCACGGGTATCGATAACCCGAATGGCAGTGGAAATTGACAACGATAGCATGAAACTGGTACGATGATTGCAAAGCGTGTGTTCCTTTCAGCCTGAATTTTTCTAAAAGAAATAGAAATTTTCGAAACTGCATTTTTGCTGCATGTTTTTTCCCTCTGAAAAAAATATACCTAAATATTTACTTGAGTCGCTCCTTCGCTTCGATAGACTCCAAAATTCTCTAGTCCTGGCCTCGATTTCCTGTCCTTAGAAACTCAGGCATCAAATTTCACCTAAAAAGATTAAGAAAAGTTGAAAATCCATATTAAAAAAATAATAAAAATAGGGGCAACGATTTCCAAATGAGGGAAACCCGAGGGGTACGAGCGGAATGAAAGCCATGAATGAAAGTCAACGTTTCTTTCCATGGCCTCCGCGTAAAGCACTTACGTGTTACATGTGTCTGCGCGGTTTCAGGGCCGAGAACACCTTCGAGAAGCAGTCTCTTGATTCTTCGAGTCGGCAGTTGAAGTCTTCAATGAAGCAAAGTAGTTGTAACGAACGGGGTCGTAGAATCAAGGCAATTGATCTCAATTTATTGACGAGGGTTTAACGATGACATATAGGTAAAGATGCAGGCAGGCAGGCAGGCAGGCAGGCAGGAAGGAAGGAAGGAGAAATGTCCGTCTAGAGTTTTCCCTCTTTCACTTTTCAGCAGCAGCGACATTCAATTAATTCCATGGGATTTGTATTTTTTTTCGAGGCGAGGAAACTTTGTCCACCTGAAAAGACAATTCGACAATATTAGGGCAACTTTATATCATAAATATTTGTAACTTTGATATGCATCGATATAGTGCCAACAAGGTTCTGTTGAAAATCCTCAAAATGCAAGATTTGCATTTATAATATTTTTCTCTGATATCAAAGATTTTACAATATTGTAAGGAAATTTTACTAAATAGCAAATCGATTGATCCGCGAGTTGCATTCCTTCGATTCCATTCATGGATCTTTATCGAGAAATTTCTCACTCCAAGCCGTTGCAGTTTCTAGTTAATTCCACTACTTTGCTTCGATTTGCCTCATTTTGCAACGCTTTGCTTTATTTTGCTTTGTTTTCTTTTACTCTGAAATGGGGCTTTACCTCAAAAATGTATTTTTTTCTGAACTGCAGCCTGGTTCCGCATTAATTATACTAAATATCCGCTATCTTAAGTGATATTATAACAATGTATATTGAAACTGTACATATATATATATGGATATGACAAGCAAGCAAGTCAAGAGAGCAGATATACATTCCCCCTGCAAGTATATAATAATAGCAATGTAATGCATATGTATACGTATACATATATTACATACATCTATCGCAGCTTTTTACGTAGTAATTCAAACGCTATCTGCTTATATTACATTTGACTTTAGATAGCTTCTACTGATAAATGAGAACCATAAATTCTCATTGAACGATTTTAACGTGTATCGCTGTAGAATGTGCATAGAGTTATTTGAAAAAATATCCATGTGGTCATATAATAAGAGTAAATTCACGCCTACAGTCCCCATACGTTACATGAGTATTTCAAACGACACGAAATCATTAATACTTCCCCTTCCTCGACTCAACTTTAACTTCAACTTCAACTTCAACTTCTTTCTCCTTTTATAATAAAATGCCCTTTTTTCGTTTTCTTATGCAAACGTGCTCCATACATACATATATTATACGTGTCGTTGGTACAGAGCATTATTGTAACGACCTCATCAGAGAAGTCACACGATGCATGTGTGTGTGTGTGTGTGTGTGTGTGTGTGTGTGTGTGTGTGTGTGTGTGTGTGTGTGTGTTATTATCACGTTACGTTTTATTTATAGAGAGAAAGTTGTCTGCTCCACGTTTCAAATCTCAGAAAATAGGTGGCATTTCTTTTACTCTTGCCTGGGAATTTCAAATTTACGTGGAAAAATGTGTGTACATAAATACTCTATACATACATGTATATGCTATATATGTATATAAATATATATGGAAACAATATATTAATAAATACATATATATTCATTTATGGAAATATATGAATTTATATGTGTTTTTGGAAGAGTGCAGTTTTCAAGGATCGCTGCAATTTTAGAGGATTTCGTACAGTTGATCGAGCAAAGCGGCGATTCTAGAAAATGAAAAATTCCGCGATTTCTTGTCTTCGTCGATTATCAGAATTGGATTTCACTGCAATTTTTCAATAATTTCCTGTATCGTGGAGCAAGAGATACTGCAAAAAAGAAAAGTTTTACCATTAGAGTGTAAAAAATGCAGCTTAACCGGGTGAAATTCTAAAAATGCGAATTCTTCATTTCCGCATTCTTTGAATTTCAGGGATTTTCAGTAGGATTTTGTCAAAAATATAATATATCCATGCATAATATAAATTGAATATATAATAAATTGTAAAATGCTAAGGTACCCGTGCGCGCGCGTGTGTGTGGTTAGTCAAGTCATTCAGAAGAAAGATATACCATCAGATTTTGCAGAAAAAGGCTTTCAAGCAGAACGTTAGCAGTTTCATTCAGTTTTATGGTACAATTGTGAGGCAAAGCGAGGCAAAGCAAAGTATTTTGCTCGCTTAGGTAGGAAGAGATAGCAATGGACTAAATATGCAGATAAATAGATACATATACACACATGCGTATATATTTATATGCACGTGCTCTTAAGTTGTCAAGACGAGGTTCACTCGTCCCACGCGTCTAGACGCTTTAAAGTTTTTACGATTTCTCATGGTAGCTATGGTACACCATACCATGCCGTACCATTCGGTATGGCATGGCATGGTATCGCATCGCATTTTACGCCACGCTCGTGCCACTAGCTTTGAAATCAAGCCACGCCTTGCCAGCTTACAACCGGTAAATATTAAATGAGAGGCAAAGGCACAGACTCTCCTTCCTGCAAGGATCTTTTCTTACGAATACGTCTCTCTCTTATCTCTTATCCCGAGCGTTTTCCTCCCCTCCCCCCCCCCCCCCCTCTTTTAAACTAACAATAGAAACTCGTTTGGAATATTCAACTGCATCGTGAAAGTCGTATCCCCCGGGTAGCAAAAAACACGTATATGGCATACATATGCTCACGAGATGCTGTGATTTTGCTCAAAGCGCTCTGCAGTCTGCAATTTCTTCCCATCGAGCTGCTCGAGTTGCTCGAACTGCTCAGGTTGCGATTTCAAAGTTGTTGTGCAATTTCCTTCCGGATCGAATAAATGGCCTCCAAATTTCTGAAAATGAGGAATCTTTTGTCAATTTTACACTATCATTGTTATTAATTTTTTTTTCACGTCAGATTTTAGAAACCAATGTTTGGAATTTTTCTCGAAAAAATAAAAGATTTGTTCGCTAATGAAAAAATTGGAAACTGATATCCTCGATTTAAAATAAACATCGATTACTCAAATTTTGAAAAGTTAGTGTATAATAATTAATTTGTCTGTAATCGAAATACCTATTTTTTTCTGAATTAGTGGTTTCTTTTTCACTTAAAAATTAATCACCACTTACAAATACAAAAAGTCTCCTTTTCGGTCCTTTTTTTTCTAATCCCAATTTTCTCTTCTGTTACAGATTGAAGTAAGCCAGCCAAAACGTGTGTTTCATCCGGTCGCTCTTCGAAAACCAAATCGAATCTGCACCAGAAATTGGGATCGAGATAAAACAATCGTCTTCGAGATCTCGCAGCCAATCCAATCCAATCCAATCCAATCCCAACGGGATTTGATAAGGTTCCTTTTCTTATGGGAGATGGAGAATCTCTGAAACAACAAAAAATCCATTGTTACCATTTTCTGATGATTTTAAGAGCTTCATGTTTACGATTAAGTTAAGTTGTCGCTTAACGAACATTAGTCGCACCTCTTTTTATTCGATCTTCTTCTTCTTCCTCCTCTACTTGTTCTTCTTCTTCTTTTTCTTCTTCTTCTTCTTCTTCTTCTTCTTCTTCTTTCTCTGCCGTGAAATTTCGCAAAATGCCCTGAAACCGAATTTTCAGAAATAAATTGAATTACGTTGTGCGCTGTTACGTAAAAAAATAAACGAGTCACGTCTGGGGTGGGATTCTTTTTTTTACGTGGAGAAACTTTCCTTTTTTTTTGTTATAAAATAGAGGCGAAAACGGAATTAATTGTAAATAGGGTGGGTTTTGTTAATTTATACGAGCGAAGTTATTTTAGTGTTTAAGTATTTTATTATTATATTATTAATATTTTTCTTTCTTTTTCTCATTTCCTTCGAATGAAATATTTGATAAAAAAAAGGAAGACTCGAGGAACATTTTTCCACAGATTTAAGAGAAAAGAGTGAATTCGTATTTCGAATCTATGTCGATATTTTTTCTTGATGAAATGTGATCGAAATTATTGTTAAGCAAATTTGTTTTTATTGTCTCAAACGATCAAATACAGACGAATCCCATTTTTTTAAATTTCTGTACGTGCAATTTTTTATGTTTCTTTTTATTTGTCATGAATATTTTGGAAACCAATATTTTGAAATTCTCGCGAAGGAAATTGTAGGTTTTTCCATCCAAAATTGAACGAATTAATTTATAAGACATTTAGCGTTAATGAATTTTCCTCCTACTATAATAATTTTCCCATAAAACGAGGAAAAAGACTGAAGTTCAAAATTGCTTCCTAAAAAAAAGCCTCGTGAAATCTCACTTTTCCTCGAACGAAGCTGAAAATAGACGTGATAATTTAATAAGCTTTGGCAATTGATCCAAAAATAATTGAAGTCTCATAATAATTTGCAATAGAGAAGTTTCATATTTCCTGTTGATGAAATTCCAATCATGGAAGTCGATGAGACCGATTGAGTTCGAATGAAATTTAAAATATGCATTTTCATCAATGAAACCGATATATACAAAAATTTGAATTTTTAATTATTTCGGAAAAAAATGCCAAAGTTTTCGGAGAACTAAAGGAAACAAAAATTTTTTCTGT
The DNA here is from genome assembly GCA_949825005.1 of Gasteruption jaculator. Classification (NCBI taxonomy): domain Eukaryota; kingdom Metazoa; phylum Arthropoda; class Insecta; order Hymenoptera; family Gasteruptiidae; genus Gasteruption; species Gasteruption jaculator. The sequence continues at coordinate 12,774,469 of OX463772.1, read as the reverse complement.
CCTTTTCACTTTCTCTTGCAACTGATGAACTAACCAACGAAATTTCCCGGGTTTAGCATGATGCTCAAAGCATGCCAATAAAATTGTACGATAAGAAATCTATTTTTCAATACAAAAGAAACAAATGCTAAGGCACAAAGATGTATTTTCAGGGCACCGTCGCGAATGGAGTGAATGGAATCGTTACGAAAGGGGAAAAAGTGAGAAATTGAGCGAAAGATAGAGAAAGGATCTCCAAAATAATTGTCGCAAGGCTACTCGATCTTTCAACTATGGAAAAAAATCCATCGAGAGTCGGAAACTTATCCTTCAGCTGCGTCTTTTTTATTTTTTTTATTTCATACTCACGAAAATCGTCAATTCGAGGGAACATTGTAGGAGACCAAAATGCAAAATTATTAATCGCTCGAATTTTCTTTCAGAAATGTCAGTTAAAAATTATTGACGATCCGGTCGAATCGATCCATTTGCAAAAATTGTGAAATTCTGTAAGAGAAAGGAAATTTGATTTTTAGCTACTGTGTGAAAATGCATATAAATAACCCCGTGGTTTAAGTTTTAATAACGATAATAATAATAAAATTTTTAGCGGGACAAGAAAATGACCTTCGATCTACCAGTTCGATACACTCGATTCGATTGAAATCGCATCGAATTAACAAATATTCTTTTCTCCAAATCGCAGGAAGTCAATTTTGAAACAATAACACTAGATTTTAAGTACTTTGTTCATTTAGGAGAAAAATTCATTTACATGGTTCTTTTAAAATTAATATCGAAAAAACCAATTTTATTTCCGTTCCGAGATAAATGTTAAAGATCGACACCTCGCAAATGAAAAATTTCACTTTGCAAATGAAAATATGGCTATTCATTTTACAACAACTTAATATTTTTCATGTAAATAGAAGTTAGAGGAAAAAATACGTCCACGATATCAACAAAATCAAAACCCTGAAAAAAGACTGAAGATAAAAAGAATTGTTGGTTTTTAGTAACTTTTTTTGTTATTATTATAATTCTATATTTTTGTATTTTTTACTTATAGTTCCTCTGTAAATAATTCAAGAGTTTACATTTTTTCCTGCTAATTTCTATTTCAAAATCCAAAAAAAAATGGACGTTTGGGACACGAAAAATCCAAATTTTCGACTCGAATTTTATATACACTGTTTCGAAATTTTTTCCACGCAGTGATTTGTACATTTTGCGAGCAATAATTCTTGTCCATGTAAAATTGTTATAATTGTAAAAAAAAAAACAAAATCGTGAAAAATATAGGAAGACGGACGATATAATAAAAAGTGCAATAATAGTAGCGATAATGAACTAAAAAATGTTACATCGAAATGAAACTATTTTTTACTTTTAAAGAAATTTTATTATAAATTATTTTTTTGTTTTCAAATCGATGGAAAAATAATTAACGATTTTGTTGACTTTCTTTATTTTGTTTATCAATGTAATAACGGGTAATACGTTTATTAATTTATCTTAAAACAAAGAAATCGGACTTTCCATTATTTTTATAATTTTCTCTAATTTTTCTGCTGAAAATTACGAATGTTATATTTCTGATGGAATCCATGATCGTTAGTGTGAAAAGCATTGTGATATGGGTAACTGATAAAGAAAGCTAAAAAAAATAGGAAAAACATATAAAAAATGTTAAAAAAATATGGGTACAAAAATACAATATGATAAAAAGAACTCGAAGAGGATTTTCGAAATTCTAATTTTCTGCTAAATTAGAGAGCCGTAAGACTGATGAATTCTAATTGTTGTAAATATAATGCAAAAAGAAAATAGGTTGTATTAGTTGTCGACGTAAATTGACACATGAAAACTTATTAAGCTGAAAATAGAATAAAGGAAAATCGTAATTTTAGAGTTTATTCCTACTCATAATGCAATATGTTAATAATTATCGATAATAATACCGGATACTTATAAGCAATAAGAAATATATTCATTCGTGCATTTGTACTTTTCCAATAAACAAAAAATGAATTTGTAAATTTTGATTGCTACAAGCTACGAAGGCGAGGAAAGATGGTACTTTTTTCTTTTTTCTTAATTAATATTGTTAGGTTTCAAATTTTCGAAGTTCTCTCTTCTATTTTATAAATGTATAAATATTCATAATATTGATTTTCTGAAAAATAAATCATCATCCGTATAATTTGTTTGGAAGAAAAATGATAAAATATTGATTTGCTTTTTTAGAAATATGTTTTAGAAATATATGAGAAAATATTCGAGAAAAAAAAAAAATTGTATAAATAAATATATCAATTGAAAAAGGTACAAAGTACTGTAATTTCTCGTCAACCACGACGACCTATTTCATTGTTGAGTTCGAATCTCATTTTTATTATTATACATATTCTTGTTTTTATTTTATGCCATTCTTAATATTATATTTACCATTACAGTCCTTTGTTCCTTTGGTATCTATATACATATATATGTATATATATTAGAAATGAATCGTTTAAGTCTATTATTATATTATATTACAATTGCGCGTATACATATATATATAGAAAGTTAATAAAAATAAAACGAAATTATTAAAATCGTTTCTTTTCTCATAATCTTATCCTTTTCTTTTTCCTTCGTTATCCCACAATTTGTCAATTTATTTATTTTGTTCCTGTATTATTATTTGACAAATTGTTTTTCTATATTACTATATATGATTTCTTAATTCAATAGAAATATAAAAATATGAAAAACTTACGGATAAAAAATCCTCGAAGAGACTTTTTCCAATTTCTCGCAGCTCCCTCCGCGTAAACTCGATTCTCGATTTTTCTGCAACAATAAGAGGAGGAAAAACATGAATTTTATAATTGAATAATTTGGTAATAAAAAGGATTCAACGTCACATACAGAATCTCCGCCTTCTTCCTCCCTTATTATTGCCTTTTGTATAAAGTATCTATTTTCTTGAGATTTATAGACGATAGATGGATTTACAATTTTGTAAATTTGTATTAATCAAAGGTATTTATATCCATGCATACGTTGAGGAAGTCTTCGCGGTTGCATAGAAGAGGTGTGTTTTATTTTAGAGGAGGGGTAAAACCTTCGTCGAGTCAACAGCAAAGTAAGGAAAACTGGAATCACTAGTAGTTAAAAGAACTTGGAGGTAAAAGAAGCGCTTAAATGCGTATTAAGAGTTTGTTAGACTAAGCAACAAAATATGTTGAAAATTTTAATAATTTGCACAGTCCTCGTCCTCTTTCATGCAAGTGCTCAGCAATATCAAGGTAAAAATCACCAAAATTTTGCTTTTTTTCTCATTTTTTCAGACAAAAACACGCAACGTTTTCTACGTTTTAAGAATATTTGAATTTAATTATTCCAAATTCGAGATTAAAGTTTTTTTTTAAATTCTCAAATTCAAACGTTTTCACGACTAATAATGAATATACAAATTTGAAAAAATTGATGAGTAATTCTAGGAATTCTAACAATTCCCACGAAGTAATTGTAACAAATTTACGAATGACAAAGATTTTGAAAATTTGTCAAAATCTCAATCATGAGTTGAACTAAAAATTTAGATTTTCAAGAAAGCGATTTTCACGAATTTTCAAATATTTTGGAAGATTATAGTTTCAAATTTTCCAGCAACAATATTCCACCAACTTTTCCTGTACTTAATTGCGAATAATATTCGGAATGTAACAAAAGCGAAAAAAAAACACGAGGGAAAATTAACAAATAAAATGCAGTGTCATTTTTTACGTCCACTGGCAGGCTTGGAAACATAAGAGCAGCTGTGATAATAGCCAAAGTTGATCTAATAATAATATCGGTAACTGCTAAACGCCTCCTTTTTGATAAATAAACTTTTATCATCCACCTAATAAATATAGATTTGACGTTAATTTATGAAAAATGCAGTAGCATTACATTTTTTCTGGCTTTCAAAAATCTCAAAAATTGTGGAAATTGATTTTTCTTAGAGATTTCACCTATTTCATTTAATTTTTTGGAGGAATATTATATTTTTCCTTACTCTAATTCATTTTTATTTAGGGCCGAAAAAAATCACAGGAATTTTTTTCCAACAATATATTGAATTTATAAAAGAATATTGAAGTACGTACCATTACGACTATTTAATGAGTTGCAATGTACACAGCAATTACTTACTCGTACCACTTAAATGCTCATTAATATTAATTAGGGAGATTCAATTTTAGAAATGACGAACCCCTTAAATTCAATTAATTATCTCAATCCCATTTTTCCATCGAATTTGAAAGCAAAAGAAATTAAATAGAAAATTATTATCGAAGATGCAATCGATGTAAAAATTTCCTGTCGAGTGAGAAAAAATTCAACTCAGAGTTCGACGAACTCCGATTAACGCAACATTTCTAATGGCAAGAAAGGTTAGAAGTGAAGATCATATGAAAAAAAAATTTCTGTGACTTTTCCACATTCCACAAAATTTTATATAACAAAAAAAAATCGAAAAATACCAGTAGATTTTTCCTCCCGTTTCAGGAGATTCTTGCACGTTCGACAACGGCTCCGAGGGCAAGTGCACCCTTTTGCGTAGTTGCCAGAGCGTTTATCAGCAGCTTTTAAGCGGGAATCGACCAGAGAAATCATGTGGTTTTTATCGGGGGCAGCCTGTTGTCTGCTGTCCCGAGGGAACAGGGGGATCCCAGGAACCCACGACAGGCTTCACGGTAGGCATCTCACGAGATACCACCAGAGAGGAAACCATCCAGACAAGACCAACGCCCACCAGGAGTCCGACAACGGGTACCACCGAGCAGCAACAGCAGCAGCAGCAGCAGCAGCCTTCTCTGCCTGATCGAGATAACATTGACGATGAGGATTTCCAGGAGGTCGGAAGAGTAGCTAGAAGCAGTTACGTATATTCATTAAAATAGTTTATCAAAGTTGGAAATTTATGATAGAATATATAAAACGACAAATAAAAAAAAGAAAAGAATTCGATCGGCAATTAGGGATTTCCAAGGTAACTTCTGACGCTGTATTTTGTATTTTGATTATTTTATCGGCCAGAGATTTAGTCTCATAAAATTCAAATCTACTCATTAGTCGTTCCTAGCAACTTTTTGGAAAGATTTACACTAGATTTTGGAGAAAACCCTGATATATACTAAAATTTAGATTGATAAAATTAAAAAAAAAAAATTGCATTTGAGAGGCGTTCTGTTTTTCTCCGGTTCTTCGTTATCAAATTTAATTTCCTATTAGTCACGATTGTGGTCTTGCTTTTTTCGCGGAATACGAATTAGCGAACGAATGGGATCCTCACCAAGTTCGTGGAAACTTGTTTGTCCGAATAAATCCAAGAATAACTTTTGTCTCGTTGATTCTTGTAGAATGTGCGGAATACGCAAAATCTGTTTATGCTCTGGAACTGGAACCGACTCTTCAGGTGGATCCCCAAACGGTCAACGTATCGCTATGCGCCGTTAAGTCCTTTAAGCTGATAGTTGGTGGGACCAAAGCGGATCCCAAAGAGTTTCCTCATATGGTTGCCATCGGGTATGGGAAAAATGTGAAAAACGTCGAATGGCTTTGCGGTGGAACCTTGGTTTCGCCCGAATACGTTATGACTGCAGCTCATTGCACTTACAATGGAAATGCGTGAGTACCAGAAACCGACGTAAAAGGATAATTAATTAAATTACCTCTTGATCTATTAAATAAAATATCAACTATTTAATGGAAGCAAATTTCGAATTACTGAAACTTTAATTCAAATTTTTTTTATTATTTTTTTTGATCAGTTTGTGCTTTTCGCTCTGACATTTGTTGGAACCATATTTTAGTAGACACAATTTTTGAAGCGACAAAGAAATTGTAAGTCAGTATTTGAGTGCCTGATATTATCTGATTCTTCCAATTCTGTAATTTCGTTTTTGCTTAAATTTCCGTGAAAATTCGATTTTTTGCCCATAAATGCCGTTTTCTGGAAAGTAGGTGGAATAAAAATTGTCTCATTTCAGTGGCAGTGCGCTTTGGGCCAGAGTGGGAGATTTAAATTTGGTGAGTACCAAGGATGATGCGAAACCGCAGCAGCGCAGGATTGTTTCCAGAATCCGGCATCCGGAGTACAAGAAGAATACGAACAACGAGTACCACGACATAGCCCTCCTCAAACTGGAAAGACCTGTGGTGTTTAATGCCTATGTAAGGCCAGCTTGTTTGCCAACGAGTCTCCCCGATACAAGAAATTCCGACAAGGCTATCGCTACTGGCTGGGGTCGAGTCGAATGGGGTAATTTTGTCATTTCTTTCTGCCTGAAAATTTTGGAAAAAAAAATGTTGGAATTCACGTTTGAGAAAAAAAATTGATTGTAAATTTGTTAAAACAGCGGGTGAGAAAGGTACCGACGACCTTTTCAAAGTGACTTTGCCGCTGGTACCTCAAGTGAATTGTACGAAAAGCTTCAAAAACGACATTAAATTGAAGCAAGGAATTATAGATGCTTGGCAAATTTGTGCAGGAGAAGTTGGGAGAGATACCTGCCAGGTAAATTAATTACGATTTTTGACACACTCGATTAGTCGAGGCAAAAAGAAATTAAATTCGATCGAATAACAAGGTATTAAATTGTTCCACTAAAAAATTTCCAAATGTTTCTTGTCGTTATTTGCTTTTCAATTTTTTTTTTCTATTACTACGATTCTTTTGTATTTTTTCTATTAAAATTTCTATCGATGAAACCTTAAAAAGAGAAAAGAAATATTTGAATTCTACGATTTCACTCAATGGCATTCGAAACTTCTTCGATTACAAAGTTTAATATATAATATCGCTTCAAGGTCGTTCCAATCATCAATTTAAATTTCTCTTTTACATACCTTTTTTTTCTCCGTTTCAGGGTGATAGCGGCGGTCCATTGGCTATTTTTAATTCCGACCACGAATGTATGTATGATGTAATTGGAGTCACCAGTGCGGGAAAAATTTGCGGAAGCATAATCCCCGGTGTTTTTACACGCGTGTATAATTATCTGTCCTGGCTGGAACGGACGATTTGGTCGAATAGATAATTTCATTCTGAAACATATTATTAGAATCAAAACTATCATCAAAGACTTGAACGCGAAACTAATTGTATATACACATATATTTCCATAGGCCGCAATAAAGAGATAAAAAGTTCTTTTTTTAAATTTATTATCGTTATTAGTAAACGTAATTAAATTAATCAGCGAGAAAAAAAAATACGAGATTATCAGTCGAGGTACTGACGGCAATTTATTTACAGTAAAAAAATTCGAAAAAGACGACCTCGAATAATTATAATTAATTCTCATTCAATCAAATACTTTTTTCAGTTTGTGAAAATATTTGCTTGAAAAAAAGGAGGAATTTCCAAAGAGAAAAAAAAATATATGTGTTTTTCTTTTCGTTCAAGAAAATGCTTTTAATTAATAGAAAGAAATGGATTTTTCATATTTTTTTTTTTCATATGAAAGGGGGAAAACAAAATATTCCAAAGGTTTGGTGGGAAGAATTTGAAAGGTATGATCATTTTTCGATTAACGAAAAATGAATTGGCCGTTCGGTTTGTGGAGATTGAGATTTTTCCTCGCAGGATGAAACCCCGGAAAACGTAATTTCAGGAGAGAAAATCAATCCTCGAACATGCGCGCATGCGAAAGCTCCTAAGACACTTTGTAACGAGTATTTTCGTTCAGTCTCAACATTCTTTGCTGAGAGCGGAGGAAAAGTTTGGTCTGGAAAAGAGCTTATTTATAGAAATCAGTCGGTTTATTTACCGTAACGAAATCTGTTATCGTCTTCATGGGACTCGTTCCTCCTCGGAATTGGATTTTTCGCCCGCTCCGGGGAGCAAAATAATTCCTCTCTGTGAGAAAAAGGAGATCAAAAAAATGCATTATTATTTGTTCTGATTCAATTTTCCTTGGAAATTAAATTACAAAAAAAAAAGAAAGAAAAATAGAAATTTCACATTTCTTGTAAAATTGACAATTTTAAAATAATGTCAGCGTACGTGCATACTTGTGCGAATGAAACTGGGTCTCCTTCGATGTCCAGGACGGAAGATAATTTATCAAACAGTGATGGACCGCTTCTCAAACGAACTATTTACCGAAATAATAATAACAGTCTTCGTCACAGGTAAGAATATTAATATTAAAAATTTGTCATTTGCCGGGAAACAAATAATGTCGCGATTTCAGCCACACAATCAGCGATTCCCCGCAAAGTTTCTCGGATACGAGGAAACGATATTGCTTCTGGACTCTCACTTCCATCCTCGCAATTGTCGGGCTTTGCAACTTGTTTCTCAGCATCACGGTGATCGCTATTTTGAGAGTCAGCAGTGGAATGGAAGCTCTGGAGGTGATTCCTGATGAGAATCTCGTCAAGTTCTACGGAGACACTGACTTGGACCAGGTAAAATTTCAATTTTTCCTTTGCTTCTTCAATTTTTCTTTCTGCAACAGGAGAAAGATGGTTTTATTTTGATGGGGACAATTATTTCAATTAACTATTCCGAATTTTTTTCCCTCAATTTTAGAAAATTTTGTTAAATTCTGTAAAATAGGAATTTTTAGGATCTCTGTTTGAATATTCTTATAAAAATTTAATTTGCACATTTTCAAATATTCAGTTTACATATTTATAAAAAATTAGAACGTGATATTCTGGAACTCTAAATGAGAAATTAAATTTTAATCGAATAGAAAAAATTCTAGAGATTCAGGATTTTTCCTTGGATACCATTTCAATGTAAAATTGAATTTGTTTTTAAAACATTGCAAGGTGAATATTAAAATTGGAATAAATTCAATTTAAGGAACCAATTAAATTTGAAAGAATATAATTGAAATAAAAAATTAAATTAGAAAGAAGAAATGATTTTTAAACTAGGAATCGGAAATTTTAGTCCCCGATCCTCATGCATAGGAGCATGAGTATGAAAAAAATTCCTAAAAATCCCTTCTTTTAAGCAAATACAATTTTTATTCTTCCGTTAGATATGCGTTCAATCAGGAGTTTGCCAAGGCTACGGGGACGAGCCTATGAGGATTTCCGGAGGAGACGAGGGTATTCGCATAAACGTGAAAAATCGTCGTCCTCACGATCGTCAACGACCCTACGTCGAGGTGGTACCGACTGGAACTTCAATAACACAAGTGGAGTCCTTTGAAATCAAGGACCCGCAAACGGATGCTAATTATTTTTCCACGGATTTCCCGAATTTCGGGTTACCCGATGGCGTCAAAGAAATAAACGTGAAAATCACGAAAACGCATCGAATCGTGTCGCCGGTGAACAACACCTTGAGTGTGAAATCCGATAGACAGATTTCCATGCACGGAGCGGAAGGCGCGAAAATGGAGAGCAAGGAAATCATTTGGACGGCCAATAATGACATTTTCTTGAAAAGCATCAATGGCAACATCGTCCTGGACATCAAGGACGGGCTTTTCCTAAACGTTCATGAAATTCCAATCGTTCAGACGTTTTTGCCCGATCGCTCGACGCCTGGACAGTACAAAGTTTGCATTTGCATGCCACAGGGAAGGCTCTTTCGAGTTCCAGTTCCCTCTGGCTCGAGTGCACGAGGAGTCAATTGCGCGAATTTTCGGACTTCACCGGAGAACGATCATCCTTGTCTGTAAAATAAATCGAGGAAACGGTCAATTGATTGAACAAAACAGGTGTCGTAGAGAAATTAAAATACAAAAAAAGATCTCCGAGGAGATTCAACGTTTCGTAGCTGAAGACTGAACCCATACATACAGCGAGCGTTCGCTCCTTTTTTAAATATCAAGTTTTCAACAATGTTTTGATATCGCGAAATTCTATCGTAATTTTTCTGATTTCTAATTGTAATTAATTTTTTCCGCAACAGGAGAAAGATTAATGAATTTTTCCGGGGATAATTATTTCAATGTAATTATCTAGAATTTGTAATTTCTGTAAAATTTGAAATTGCATAGAAGAAAAAATTGTATTTAAATTGAATTTCAATTCTTTGAATTTTAAGAAACTGAAAGAGAAAAAAACAGTAGATTTAAGTAGAAGCTCCAATTTTTTGGAATTCGAAGAACGTCAAGAAAAAATGCAAAACGCATTTCACCTACAAGTAATTCAAGAAGAGTAAAAAACAACTTCAAAACGTCGAATTCACATCGTTTTCGTTATTGAACTTTTGCACACATTGTTATATTCCGTCCCTGACATTTCCAGTGGACGAAAAATAAAAAAGAGACTCGTAGTATCTCATGACGAAATATTGAAAATCGCTGCAAATGTCGGTACAAAACATTGGTTCTAATGTTTTCCACTTGTTACGTTACGAAAAGTAGAATAATAATAATATTAATAATAAAAAGAAAACCCGGTAAAGTCTTTCGTCTTATTAAACACTTTCGGTGATCATTTCCTCGTTGCTCTCGTCCATGTCCTCTTGCTCCTGCTCGGTCGGAGGCTCGTAAGCCTTGTCGAGCGGACTGGCGACGACTCCGCCCGACCAGACGCTCATTTCCACGGCGAGCTTGTTGGTTCCTTCGAGAAGGGGCCGGTATCCTCCGTGGGCCAGAACGCGCAATAAAGTCTGGGCCGTTAAACAAACGAGGTCCTGTTGTTCCAGGGACATCGCGGTGTGCACTCGAATGTTTCCACCTTCGCAGGGATCTGAGATACCTGTGGGGTTTAGGGAATTGAAGAAATTATCGATGGAATATTTGTGTTTACGAGATAATCTTAATTCTCTTATTACAATATATTAAATGTGTTGTATGAAAAATGTATGCAAAAATACTAGAATTTGAATTATTTGGAATTTACCTGCGGATCCAGGTAGGAACAGTCCCGAAGCGAGAAGCTGAAGAACGCGCTTGTAGGCTTGATTGATGGGCAAAGCTTGACGACTGGGATTGTTGAGGATCGCATTGTGCGCCAAGAGGTCGAGCATCCAGGGTGACAATGGCTCGAGACCCTCGTATCTATTTCTCAGATCTCTCAGTAGTCGTATGAGGACCTTGATGCTCGAGTGATGAGCATTTTCCTCGAACCAACGGGAATGTCGAATCGCTGCCAAGTGGCCTGTGGGTTTTATCGAAAACATTGTGGGATAATTTATATTTCATTTATATTTATTACTCGTTCGTCGAGATTGCCCCTAATTTAATTTAAAGTACGAACCTTGGCAAATTTTAACATCCAAATGCTGCTCGGCTTCCAATTTCCTAAGATTCTGATGCAACGTCGTGATCAAGACCCTCACGGTAGCTTCCGTGTTTCCAATGTCGAAACCCCGTTCGGTCTGAGTCAATTTGAACAATTCTTTGGGATTCACTACTTTGAGGTCGATGTGAACTTTGGTACCGAGAGCCTCGACGGCGGTTTTCGTAGGTAGGGTCTTCAGAATGACGACGATATCCGCAACGTTGTGTCCTTTTATCATAGTTCCTTTCTTGAAACTTCCCACTTGTCGTACTTCCTCCAATTGCTGCAAAAAACATCGTTCGTCACCTTCGTACCTTCACCCACGCATTTCAATCGCCGGTACAAAAATATGTAGATTCGGGGTTCGCTACAATTAATTACGCATTCGATTATCGCTTACGCAGGCTTCGAAGGATCCTGGGGCGACGATGAGATTGTCCAAGACGCTTTGGAGCTTCGTCACGAGGTTCAAAATTGAAGTCTGCTCCTTGGGGGTTGGACACATATCCGTGTTTTTCTTCAGCAGCGCGTTGGTGAAATCGGTCTCGTCCGGAGCGGCTTTCACTCTTGGGAAAGCCGATTCGCAGAGAGTATAGTCGAAAGGGTGGCGAGGCATGAATTGTTTTCTTGGAAAGCCCATTCCCCGACCGATTCCTCCTCTGCCTCCACGAATCATACCTCCGCGACCTCCGCGTACCATTTTTATAGTTCTCGTCGGGGCTGACGAACTGAACGTCCTAAAAGAGACATTTTTATTATAGCATTATTAATTAATTTTATAATCGACTACTATTTTTACATAACGGTAGTAATAGTAATAATAATAATAATAATAACAATAATAATAACAATAATAATAAGAATAATATTAATTCATATTGTGGTACCGTATTATTGTTATTATTATTACTGTCGATTTTGATATACCGGAAAAGCGTGTAAAAAATCAATACCAGCGAGTTTTTGAGAATTTATCAATTTCTCACTGAAAACAGTGGATCCTAGGTTTTTGAAAGAAACTTTTTAACGACGTAAAAGTCGAAGAACAGCTAATAAATTTGTTCCTGAGAAAATTAATCGAATGAGTAGAATATAAAATTGTACCTGTAATATTAATTCCGTGAAAAATTGCAATCAGCCGGTAGCGTCCCAATACGAAATCAACTATGGTGTCAAAACCATAGAAAATGAGAGTGAAGAGAGTCTTGCTATTATTAATTAATTTATCACTTGCTCACTGCGCATGCGCCGTACTAACTCGTTCTAATTTTTGGAAATTCGGTTCCAACGGAAGAATCCATTTGCACTGGATCCAACGGAATCCAACGGATTCTTCAATGAGTTCCAACGGAAAGAAGCAATCACAAGGAAGATACAACGGCATCAACCAAACGAATGTGTGGATTTATCGGAAATAGTAGATTCCCCGTGGACTCCTAATTTTTGTCCGTTCGTTCTGTCCCGAAAAAAAAAAAAAAACACTGTAGGGACGGGAGGTCGAAATGGATAACCCTTTCAAAGTAAGCTCGGCGCTAGCGGCGGAAAGCAAATACACACACACACACATACACACGCGCTGACACATTCTCCGGTCGCTGAATCGGCGGTGGAACCTAACCTCGCTGGTCTGGGATAAACAGTAAAAGTAAATAGAGAGGAGAGGTGTTTTCTCTTGGTGTGTTTTCATCTTGAGGTGACACTGAGGTGACTCTTATGCGATTGCAAAATGACGCGCAAGTGTGTCCTGTGCAAGGGGACCAACTACAAGAACACGTACAGCTTCTTCTCGGCGCCCAAGGACCCGGAGACGCGCAAGAAATGGAAGGCCGTGATTCCCATAAAGAATTACGAGGTCACCGACGACACCTATGTGTGCAGCAAGCACTTTCAAAAGGACGATATCATAACGCACTGGGTCAGTGGAGTGCCCCCTCACGTCGTCACGGTAATTTTTTGGTTATTTATTTATTTACTTATTCGAGTTAACGTAAAGTTCTCCCGATACGCTTCGATACGTTCGATACACCGATTTCATTTCAGATCAAATACAAAAAATGCAGATTGCGACCAGGCGCCGTCCCAGATATTACTTTAAACAACAAAAACGAGGAGGAAGCGGACGAATCCGAAGACACGTTCGACACGTTTCAAATTAACAGGAATGGCAACACGTCTTTTGAAAAATCGCACTCGGAAGCGACGATGGAAAAGAAACAAATGTTCTCCATCACGAGAGAAGGAAACGGCGGCATCTCCGGTACATTATCGAACCGTCGTATGGGTCAAGACGACGACATGGATTACCAGCTGGAATACAACACCAACGATAGCGCCGAAATGGATGCCGAGGGTAAAGAAGAAGAGGAAGAGGAAGAAGAAGATTATCGCAAGAACTTTGTCTGGATCAACGAGAATGGAAAAACCATCATAGGGGGACACGAGAATGCGCAACAAGTGGTGTACGTGGGTTTCGATCAGAACGTCACGGACGTCTTCCTGGTGGAGTCCACAAACGGAGAGAACTGCAAGGACCAGATGGACGACAACCAGGATGGGGATGAACCGACGAACGTGGAATATCTGGAGAAAAGTACGGAAGACGAAGCTTCCATGGAAGTTTGGAACGTAAGCGAGAACAAAAGCGACGGGGATAGTAACCAGAGGAAGTACGAAGGAGCCTTCAAATCGGAGAAGGAGCTACTCGAGGTTTTGGAACAAGATTCCGAGGATGTTCAGGAGGGGCAGGTGTACGGTAAAAATTCACAGTCGAGCGCTTACATGTTGTTCGAGGACTTACTGGAAGTGTTCACCGAAGTGGCTCTGCCCCAGGGATGGTCCTGCATGGTGACTTCCAAGGGCCATGCGACCACGATCGCGTATCTGAGCATGGGTTTGACGAACACCGGGATTCCGTACGTCGAGAAGCAGGTGTTCGTCAACAGCGATATGATTCTTCGCTGCACCGCGGCCGATAAGGAGATCAATCCTTTTATACACAATCTTGTGCACGATAGTAAGTCTCTGACCGTCCGATCGTCCAGCGACATCGAAGAGCTTCTGGAGGAGTTCAATCAGCGAATAATCTGCGAAGGTGATTGTATAATGATAAATGGAGCATGAAAATTGTAAAAAATTGAATGAAAATAAATAAAGGAAATAATAATTGATTTTCGAATCTTCCGTTACAGGAAGCACGAGTTTACAAGACAACGAAGAATGGAGCGTCCCGATAACTTATCACGAGGGAGTCAAATGGAGGCACAAAGAGTGCTCGATCCTTATAAACAACGGATCGACCACTTGTTCCAAGTGTTTAACTCTGTCCAACGCTTGCATAAAGTATCGCAGGAACGAGAAGTCCAAGAGCCTGATTCGAAAGGACAGGAAAATTTATGCGCTCGAGCAAATGCTGAAGAAAATGATTCGTCGGAACGAGCAGTTTGAGCTCATGAAGACCAGTTACAAGGACAAATTGAACATGCTGTTGTCCGAGCCGCAGAATATCCTGAAAACGTGCGTCGAGTCGCTGAACATGCCAAAGATACAAAAACTGATGGTGAAGGAATGCTTGAAAGCGAGCAATTTCGACAGCGAAGAGAAAACGCGCAGGAGGTATTCGGAAACGTGGGTGTTCCTGGCGTTGCTCTTGTACACGGAGTCGCCCAGGATGTACAAATACCTGATGCTCAATCATTACATGATCCTGCCGTCCCTGCGAATTATCAAGAAGTACCTGCGGCAGATTAAGACCGATCAGCAATTTCATAAGCTATTCCTGAGGACTGTGGAACGGTACCACGAGGACGAGGACGACGACGAGAAAGAACCGACGTGAAGCCAGGATTTCATATGTAATTTAAGAAACAAAATAATTTTAATTATAATGATAATGCTAATAATAATTCAATTTTTTCATGGATATTACATAATGAGGAAAAAAAAAGGAAAGTGGAGCCTGAAATCGATAGAAACGCGAAAGAGTTTTTCTACGTAGTTTGATTTGGAAATTTATAGAAAAGACAGTAGTTTTATTAGAAACTGGAATAAAAGGGAAACCGAGAATGAAAAGGAACTCGAAAATTGAGCCGTCAAGAAATTTCGCTGTCTTCAAAAAATGTCCACAATAGAATGGCGGCATATTTTTTTTAATTTTAGAAATTTTTATTCTTTGCCAGTTTTTTTATTTTTATTTTAATTTTTCTTTTTAAATTGGAAAATTAGGAATTCATACAAAGCCCATTAAGAAAAAGATCGAATTCACGTAGAAGTAATGATTTTCATTTTGAATAGAAAATTAGGACTATTTGGAAATTTTTAAAAATTTTTATACAGTTTAGGAATACGAATTCTCGAAGAGAATATATACTTTCTAAAATGAGGTTCTAACGTTGAAAGAATAGATTGATTTTGGGGGGGGGGGGGGGGGGGGGGATTAATTCTTTACAAGATTTCCTCGTAAATTTAAAGTTCACTGAAGATTTGAAAGTTTTTGAGTTTCTTTTTATTACAATGTACAAAAATGATAGATCGTTAATGAAAAAAGTTGTCAGGAAATATTTCGAAAACATTTCGGTAATGTTACATAAAACCTTGCGAATAAAGAAAAGTGTTTCAAATTTTCCAAAGATTGTTTTCGAAAAAAGGGAAGCTCGAATAAATAACAGAGAACAAAAAACAGGAAATTTTGTTTCAGTATTTAATGAAGATTTCAGAATTGGTCTTAGTTCGAAGGTACAAGTAAAATTAGCGTTAGAAGTTTCTCAAAAAATGGAAAGTTGGAAAATTTGAGAAAACTCATTCTTCCTTTTTTTAACTATTGATTAAATAACATTCTCTCTTTTCTTCTCATTTGACTTTTATTGTACAAATTAAAATTCTTTAGTATAATTTATTTATGTTTGTTTTTACGGCCGCCTCTCCCTTGTTTCGAAAAGGTCTCGTTAACTTCATCGGAAGTATTTCCCTGAAATTGAAAAGTGTTTTTTTATTTGCTATTGTAATTTCCAGGAATTGAAATTAAATTTTCCGTGAAAAAAATTTAAAATAAGTCAATTATAAATCACGAAAAATTCTTATTCCCACATTTCAATCAACTGTAGTCTCGTAATAAAAATAAAGAGATCGTGTTTAATTTTCATTTTGAGATTGGAACCGATCTTTCATCTTTTCACCATTACCTGATCCCATTCTTGTCTTAATTCGGAGATCATCCTAGGTGTTAAAAGACCCTCTTCTAACAACCGTTGTGTTAATTTCCCCTTGCCTAGATTCACCATGGTTTGATCGTTCTGTTGTGTTTTGGCGCCGTCTGTGGGAGAAGAAAAAAATAAATAAACGCGGATAAAAATTATTAACAATGCTACGGGTTTAATTTTTTTTAATTTGAAAAGTAAAATTACCTCTGCGATATTTCGTTTTTTTCGTATGTAATTCGAAATCTTCGTTAACGGCTGCTGTAACGCCGCTACTAACGCCTGAAGTGGAAAATATTAGTTTTTATTATACTATTGACCTTTTTTTTATATGCCATTTATAAACAAAAATATTTCTACCGGAATTATTATTAGTATAATATCTGAAGTGCTATTAGAATTCGGAATATTTTGGAAAATTAGAGAGATGGATAAAAAAATGCGGTACAAGCTGAAATTTGAAAATTAGGCCTGCTGAAATTTTGCCCGAAATAAATGCACATTACCGGTTTCAGAATTGTCAAGTAAACTCGTTAATCGATAAACCCCTTCCTGTATGACAACATCCAGTTCTTTTTGCATATCCCTTATCATATCGGCATTCGGGAAGAGATCCATGAATCGGTAGCTAGAAAAAGAAAAAAAAATTGAAAGTAGTTAATTCCAAGGAAGATTTGTTTTCTCTGAAATTTTCAGAAAATAGAAAAGTCTATAAATTCATTATTCAACCTGTAGTGTCTGAATTTCACTTTGATTAATGGAATTATTATTGTTGCGTACCTCAGCCAAAGATATAAATCCAAGACGTCGAAAACTGCTTCTAAATGAACTAAATCCAATATAGTTTTTGGCGTAGCTATCGGCCATCCGATTTGTTGGCACAGAAAATCGAACGTTATCGGCTGATTTTTACTGTACTGCCGCGCAAACTGGAAACAACAACAAAGGGTAATTATACAACACATCAAAAAATGTTGTTAAACTTGCATAAAAGATCGCATGAATTTTACCTTTAAAAACATGGAGCAGACAAACGGCAATTTTTTGTTTATTGGAGCACAACAGAAGACATAGCGAGCTCGCAGAGGCAAAGAAATATGTTGAATCATATCGGCGAGGAATTTGAAGTCTTCGATTAAACACATGAAATATTGACTTCCCACTGTGGACAATGCCACAAAAATATCCTTAAAACAAAGATAGAAAAAAATATATATTATATATCGTTATAAAAAAAATTTCTTTTAACGAGAATAACAATAAAATTCCCGAAATAATAACGATATATACAATAAGTATGTTCATAATTTAGTTAATTATTATAGCAGATGATGTAAAAGAGTACCATTAAATTTGACAAGGGGGAATTTGGTAAATGATAAGCGTATAATTCTATCTGATCTGCCGTTGGATGAAGACCAGCTTGAGTAATTGGCTCAGGTTCGCCTTTTAGCAATCTTTGTAATGTTGGTAAATCCTCCGGTTTATAAGTCGTCACGAATCCCTGAAAAAAGTTCGTCTCGTCCCATTAGTTGTTAAATTAATGAATAGAAATGATCAATTAAGAGCAATTATCCCGAAAGGAATTAATTTCGAATATAAAAAATTCTCGAACATTTTTTAAATATGAATTTAAATTTTTAATATTCAAAATTGAAAATTAAAATTTTTTTTTACTTTGTCCCATTTAGTCCCGTAGCGACCGGCGCGTCCTGCGATTTGCAACGCACAGGATACTGAAATCGTATCCATTTCCTTCTCTCCTTTTTCATTAATCGTGGGTTTTATTAACGAATAAAAAATGATCCTTCGAATATGCCTAAAAAAAATTAAGAATAATTTTTAAAACATCGGAAAGAGGAAAGCAAATATTAATAGGAGTCTACGATTTCCAAAATATTTACAGAAAAAAGATACTTACAGATTCAAACCCAATCCAATAGCATCGGTTGCCACTAACACTTTACACGAATGATTCGGGTCGTTAAATTTGGCAGTTTGCGCGAGCTTGGTACCTGGTGGCAAACTTCCGTATATTACTCCGATTTCGACGCCTATTTTTTCTAGTTGCTTCGAAACATTATAGATATCGAGTTTACTGAAACAAACTATACAATCTCCCGGTTGAACATTCTTTAACGACATCAGAGGTTTATCTTCGACAACCAACTCGGTCAATCTCTTGTATCTGCGAATTTCCACGCTCTCCCCAGTTGAGATACACAATTCTTCCACCTGAAATTAAATACAATATTTTTTCTTTCGAGTCACTAAAAAAAAAAGTATGAAAAAGAAAAGAAATAAAACTGGTATCGATCGATCGACTCACTAAATTGGTAGCAGCCGCTTCGCCACATATGTGAATCTCATCCGCTACGAGCCCGAGGAGAGCTCTAGTCCATGCCCAGCCTCTGCCTTGATCCCGCATCATTTGGATTTCATCGATTACAGCTACTTCGTCTACAATTAATGAAATTTATATTTAATAATAATTCTTCAGCCACGTTTTCATTGTTCTAACTTCCACGTACATTGCGAGTTTATGTTCGCCATTTCGATCGTACAAGAAACATGTGCCGATGGAGTTTGATCCGAATTTGCATATCCTCTTTCCTCTCCGGTTACCAAATCGCACGGAGTTCCCTTGCAATGAATAACAAAAAATGTAAATTCAATTTTTCCAATCGGGGAAACAAGGATTTGGCTTCTACTTGATTCTTCAGAAATTTATTTCTACGATTGACTATTTTTAATTAAAAATTTTTGAAATTTCGAAATCGGAATCAATGCAGGCTCGAATTATTTAAGTTTAGAAAGAAAATTCTTTTACAGCGGCATTGGTTTTGGTGTAAACTTCCGCCGCTAATAATTTTAACGGTCCACAATAAATTCCACTTTTGGCCGACATGTAACGTTCCAGCGCGTGATGAGTTTTCCCACTGTTCGTGGGACCGGCGTGGAAAATTATTTTCCGCGTTTTCGTTCTTGCTATTGGGTACCTACAAAAATTATTACACGTTTATGCAAAGAAAAAGAAAAAGAAATTTCAAATTGGACCAATTTTGTCTTCGTACCAATTGGCTGGGTTTCGTAGGTCACTGATTTTCTTCAGATCGTCGATACACTCTATATGCGGGAAAATCTCTTTCGAGTGTTTTATAAAGTACGGGTAAATATCCGTAACGTGTCCCGCGCCTTGGAGAATATCGCTAAGCACGATATGCAAATCCGTCGGTAAAGATTCCGCTTTCAAACAGTACATTTTGAAACTCTCGAAAGCTTGGTACAGAAGATAATCTGGAACATGGAGAAATTAAATCGATATCTATTAGATACGTCTTTTTGAAAATTTGCCAGTCTCGAGATATACTCACTATCCAACCCGGATTCCAGAGCCAAGGAGTGGACCTCTTTCAAGGTCGTAAACTTGTTTAATATCTTTAATAGTTCCCTTTTCTTCAAATTATCCGACAATTCAGCTCCGATATTGATATCGTCCGAGTTGGGTTTTATGGGGATCGGTTTGAATAGCGAGCTGATGGAGTTCTGCTGTCCACTTTTTTTCCCATGGTATCTCTGGTTTATGGAGCAACTCGCTTCGAGGCATCTGTGGGTCGAATCCAAAGAAAAAAAAAAATGCTAGAATTTCGCAGAACAATCTAAAATAATAAAAATATTTACCTTCCAAGTACCGTGCCCTTTAATTGCAGTGCGTTGTATTTGCGAATGAGCACGTCGGTGGTGCGCTTGCTGACCAACATTTTGTAGACCACTGACCAACTGACGTTCAACGGGTCGAGAGAAACATATACTTATATATATATATATATATATATATTTTTTAGCAAATTATTTTTAATAAGACAACCCAGGAAGCGCAAAAGCGTTAATCGCCGGAATTCGAGGTTATGTTATATATAATACATGTTTTTCTCGAAGTGATGCAAGGATTCAAAGAGCAATACGAGTGGAAGGGTTAGGGGGGGAATTGATAAGAAGGTTGGGTTAAGTTAAGTTAGATTAAGTGATAAGAAACCCGCCAATTAGGATCGTCCATTTGGAAATCCATCTTCGACATTTCGATTCTAAAATTAATCGAATTCTATAAATTCAATCGTATCCCAATTTCATTCATTAAATACTATTTTGCATCTTTGAAGTGCAGGAATGTATGTATGTACATAGAATCTTTATCGAAAATGCAAGATTTCAAAATCGAATCTTCCCGCTGAAATTCGTTATAAAAACTCTAGGGACATTTGAAGAACATTAGTAACATCTACGTTTGGGGTATAAAATCGAAGGTGTGTTCTTTTGCATTGCTGGGGGAGAACCTTCAACTGAGCATGCGCGACTCCTGCTCGTCGGTTTTAATATTCAAATTTGTTGTGATATTTGAGTGCCAGGATTGGGAAATATTATCGCTCTGTTGCGGTTCCCGCACGAAATGTGAACAGCAGTGCAGATCTGGGATGTTTATAAGATATTTCTTACATTACTATTTATTACATTATTATTGCAGATTTGGAACGTTTGTGAAATATTTATAACATTATTTTGACCGTTTATTTCGAAAGTGTTGCAAGTCCATTTAAACAAAAAAATATGATATATCACGTAATTAATGTCTTATTTAGTGTAAGCTTCTTATTTATAACTAGTTAGTATTTAATTTCCTAAAAACTGCTCATGTTTTGTTTAATTTAAAATTGGCCGGCAAATGAAATTGCGAAAGCATTAATTTTGAAAGCGGTGCAAGTCCATTAGCAGCCCAAATTACATATTGATAAATCTGTAAAAAATATTCCGAAACTTGATACAATTAACCTAAAGATTTTCACTGAGCGATATGCTAACTTTTAATTTTCTCGAAACGAGAGACTTGCACCATTTTTTACCACTCATAAAACATCGAATCCCGTCGATGGGGTCGATAACGCAGGGACACCAGTTATCGGATTACGATAAGTTACTTATCGATGCGTTTACTTGGAAACGGAATTACCGACACACGATATTACAGTCGACACAGAGTCCCTGATTATCTACAACGCATACTTATTATTAGTGCGTCGTCAGATTTTCACTAGTTTCGTCCACCACCGACAGTTGTCTGTAGTTGGTTACTGGTAAATTTGAAGGACAAGAGACAAAAGAGACAAGCATAACGTCGTTATTATCTGCACTGAATGCATTGCTTACTTTTCTTTTGTCATCATCTTGATTATTTAATCACGACACAATTTAACAACAACAAAGAACTTGAAAAAGTTGAAAATGCAGAGGAGACATTATTACTCTTTGCTCAATCTGTGCCGTAATCTTGCCGGAAATGGAAGCTTCGTGGCACTGCCGGTAGTTGGAATCAGGGAATACCCGATTTGCAGTGTCACAGCGCATAAGCCCCAACTAGGCGGCCGTATTTATTTATTTATTTATAAATAAATACGGGAGGTGGGCCTTTGCTTCAACGGATTTTGCAAATGGCTAAAATATCGGGATGGAAAAATTCCAGCAGTTTTAGACTGGAACCGAGGATGCAGGAGGAATGCGATATTCGGGTTTACCGGGTCGGTCTGTGTGGGAAATGGATTTATTGTGATACGGAACAAATGTTAATTAAGACAATTTACATGTGAGTCGGTAGATAGAACCATGAATTTCGTGTACGTCAGCTTTAGACTCTGAGGTCAGTCCTGTTGTTGCGTCATGGAATCTGCATGTACCCCCTTCGGTTTAGCGTGCTAGACACAATGCATTAATCTAACCATTGTATTCACAAGCAATCCTATATCATTTCGGAATGCACTGTAATGTTGCACTGTCCGAAACCAAAGCACGCCACTGGAATTTGTTGTATCTTGGATGGAAGCAAAAGTGCAAGACCTTTGCAAGCGGATACAGCAGTTGTTCGGGATCTAAGAAAGTAACGAATCTGCCAGAAGTACGGTCCTCGGAAAGTAGCAGTTTGTCACCAAAGGTTACAAACAACGTTCGAGAGAATTTGCTAATTTTCCAGCGAAATTCGGCCCCAAAGAGACTCTTTTGTAATTACTTCCGAGGAGAGACGCTGGAGAGAAAAGAAGTAGATGAAATTAGAAAGGTAAAAGACAAAATTGGCAAGATTAACTGAACCAAGCCAGAGCAAAAGGCACTTTCCAAGATTATTGCAATTGAATGTAGCCTGGAAGGAGGAATAGCCCGGGGCTGAAATATCGAGTTCTTTAATAACCAGAGGGAAGGTTCTAAAATATAATATAAAAGAATGTATCGAAGAGGAGAATGAAGAGAAGAGATCAGATTCCTGTTATATGCGAGCATACGCGTGGAAGAAATAAACGACCATAGAATGCTGCGGACAATTCGACAAGCTCCGTATAATATTAGAAAGAAAGGATACAGAGCCCAATATACAATGACCAGCATTGTCAGTTCTCCTCTGGGGAAAAAAAGTAACTCTCCTCTATTCTTTGCCCCGTCGTGCCATTCTTTTAACCATATTCAATTCCTGCCATCGTTTGCTCGTCTTCCTCGGATCCGCAATTTTGTTTCGTGGTATCACATTTTGATCTGAAATTAAAGTCCAGCCTGGAATAATGCGTCCTTTCAATAACGGCGGAATCGCTCGGAAAAGAAAAGGAAAAATTGCTCCTTTATTCGATTGAAATTTCATGCCATGAATCATTTTACCCGCTAATTCGATTACCCGCCGAAAGTGTGGGAGAAGAGCGTTAATGAATGAACGCGTGGTGGAAATTTGACACGTTCCCCGCGCACACGTTGCCAACCGAGGAGGATGCTGCTGACTTTTTCTGGCCACGAACGTTCGATATTTGTAAGCCGAGCGTTTGGAGGTTGAACAACCACTGGATGATGCATCTTGAAATTCGGAACTTTTGAAACTCATATTCTTCTGACTCATTCCCCATGAAGCTTCAAGATAAAATTGGGAATTTCCCTTAAATGGTACTTTACTCCCCGACTCGCGGACGCTGATTCGAGAAGATCCAACGATACAACTCGGGCATGAGGACTTTTAGCAAGAATGGCCAAAGTGTGACCATTTCTTTTTTTTCCTTTTTTTTTTTTTTTTCCAACGATTGCGAACCATTGGGAGCTCTTTGAGCGCCCGATTGACGCGATACTCCCGGTTTGCTATCAACGTCCGTGGACGTAATTAATGGAAGTCTATTCGAGAGGATGGGTTTTGTTAGACTGCATCTGCAACTCTGCGACTTATTAAACGAGCGAGGGCGTGTGTGCGAGGCTGAAGAGGCAGGATTAATTGATGGGTATTTCGACAGTGGCCACAATTAGTATGCATAAATGTAACGACTACAAAGTGGACGGCGAGATATTTGCAAGTCATAATATGATTTATGAGATTAATCGAAGATTTAATTAAGAGACACGGTAATTCCACGAATGCTCTGGATGTAACTGCAGATTGCAAAACGTGATTACGCC
The DNA here is from genome assembly GCA_949825005.1 of Gasteruption jaculator. Taxonomy (NCBI): domain Eukaryota; kingdom Metazoa; phylum Arthropoda; class Insecta; order Hymenoptera; family Gasteruptiidae; genus Gasteruption; species Gasteruption jaculator. Next base: position 12,750,593 of record OX463772.1, on the reverse strand, counting down.
CCTCCGCTGTATCTGTGTCGCGCAGGTAGTACACGCATACACACACACAGCGAGCGCCACCTCATAATCCTTTCGCCAAATCCTATTATAACGCTGGAATCGATTTCTTCGATAATTTATACGTATTCTGGATTGTTGCACGGCGCGGGGGAGGTGCATCCACGAGACTCCTACTGGAAATATGCGCACAATTCTTCAGAAATTGGATTAAACCCGGCCCGAGTCGTTGGGGAAAATTGCAAAAAGCCGAAGGTGACGGATACGCTGGGATTAAGATTCAAAGTTGTTTTTTCATCGTTAATGAGGTAGTGAGAATATGGATGGATAAGTTTTCAATAAAAGTTCTTTCGGTTGAAAAGGAAGGCAGGCAGGAAGGAAGGACGAAAGGATGGGAAGTTTTAATTTTCAATTGAGAAGGAATTTTAATGTTGTTTCAATGAATCTCTACTTCAATCACTGCTTTGGGATTTTAATACAGTTTGAAAGTCACGAAAGGGACAAAAAGAGGAGAAGAAAGAACAGAGGACACGCTTTCAGCCAAGAGGGTGGTGTGTAAGTTGCAGCCCAGTCGATTGTCCCAATTCCCCGGCGGAAATCGATAGCGAATGCCGCAAAATTTATTTGTAATGTAGACAGTTATGCAATCGTTTTCTGGGTGAATGATAACGGATGCCAATACTCTTGCCTGCAATACGAAGGACACTTTTATCAATTCCCACGGGAAGGAATTTAGAGTTTGTTGAAAAATGTACGATGTGACGACGTCACAATTGGTCCTAGAAGAAGAAAGGCATTTTCAAAAGTCAAAGGATTTTTGAAAAATTCGAATTCTCAGACCAATTTCACGGGTTCAGTTATTTTTTTTATTTAATCATAAAGGAGAAAAAAATTGTTAAGGTCGTTCGGGGGGACATGGTACTTTTTAGCTCATATAAAAGATTCTCGCTCATCCTGCCTTGGCATAATGCCCACATAAGAGATAATATTGCCAGCAGAGAGAGAGAGAGAGCGAAAGAGAGGAAATAGCAGAGGTAAGACGATTCTTCCATCCTAAAAAGTAACGCGGCGTTTATCTATCTCCCATTATTCCCATGAACGTGACCTTCATTTTTATCTCCAATCTCTGATGTTTTTGCATCGATTCAGAAAGCGAACGTTAACATAAATTCGTACTGGGAGTCGCTGATTCTTGAACTCTTCGGAACTTTTGCTTTTTATCGTCGTATTTTCTAGCATTTATTTGCAATTAATTATATTTTTATAGAAATTTTTGTAATTTAGACTTTTTCCAATTAGGAAAAATCAAATAAAAATGCTTTCCCTTTCCCATCGAAACGTAATATTTGCACAAAAGGCCGATGTTCCACTATGGTTCGGAAAATAGGGAGCATTTGTAAAATTGAAATATCGTGTATACGTGTAGCCGAGAAAATCAGATTTTCCTGGGAAAAATAAGTCGATTCAACTAAAAGGTTTCGGTTACATAAAAAGATATGAAGATATATGTTATCTTTAATAAAACGAATCACATTTCATTCTCGTATGGCCAAGCCGGTGGGGAAAAAGGCAGCGTGCTGCTGCTGCTGCTGCTGCTGCTGCTGCTGCTGCTGCTGCTGCTGCTGCTGCTGCTGGCTTTCTTTTGGTCTTGAACTGTGGTCCGTACGTTCGTCTGTCGTTTTTTCTCATAAAATCCTTGGAAATCGCGCAGTGGCTGCGTACAAAGGGTTCGCGTCGGTGGTATTGGTGCCACATGTCTAAAACTCTTTAGGTCGTTTTTCTCAACCATTTTTCTTTCTTCCACGGCTTTCATTCGAACCCCTGTCTACTTTCCCGTTTCTTCCAACCCAACTTGAACATTTTCCTATCAAACTTTCATTCTTCTTTTTCTCCAGCTTCTTCTTCGCCTCCGTGTCGAGGAATAAACGTTCGGCAGCGGCCCAGAGATGTTATAAACTGTTAACTTCCTTATGACATCAATTTCCACGATCGAGCCGAATAACTTTTTGAGTGTGATAAATGTCGAGCCGTGGAATTTCGTGGAGAGAAAACACAAGTTCGCAAGCTATAAATTCACGTTATTGATAATACTTGTTTTCTTCTTTTTTTACAAGTTGCTGGCTCCTAATCTTCCACTGGATAATCGAAGGTTGCCATAGCGGTGCGCATCGAGATCCTGCCAAGCCGATCGCACTTCTACCGGGAAGTAATGCCACCGAGCTACGTCCACCTATGCAGATGTGCGCTCGTTCTTACAGAGACGAAAAAGGAATTTCTGAGATCGCGACAAGTTCCTTGAACAATAGGATTTTCGTGAGAAAGTATATCGCTGCCGGGGTTATTTGCACGCCCTTGTTTATGGGGATTAGACTTCGCAAACGTAAGAATTGGATGTAAATATATCAATGATTTCATTCCATTTCCTCTGAATGTTTCAACTTAAATACTCTCGCAACAAAAGTTGTGTATATACAACATGTACAGCGTACATGTATAACAAACCGCGGAGTAAGAAAAAGGTGATTGATCGATTCGAGTTGACCCTGACCGCTATAGTGGTGCGATACTACCCTCGATTCCTTGTTCAAGGCAGGTTCACTTACCCCATACAGTGGAATTTCTTCTCTCCTGCGTGGGTGTTATAGATTAAACACGCTCCTAAGATTCCTACAGCTATTTGTCCCGTAGCGGGAAGGAACTGGAAATAGAAACAGGAGTAAAGTGAATAAATAAGAAAAAAAAGGGAAGCCTTCTCCGATCCTATTATCTTTCATCACATTTTTGTTTGTTTTTTTTATTATACTTAATTTTTATTCCATCATCCCAAAATTCAAAACGAATTGTATTATTTGCAATTTAATGAAGCAATTTAGTGAAGGCGAGAATCTATCAATAACATGGGGTTGAGCTTTATGGTGCGACAAGTAAAATAATTCCCCTGAGATTCCATGTGAGGTTAAATTAAGTCCACGAATTGAAGTTGCATTAGCAGTGATTTCGAGCTTTCTTTTAGAGCAAATCCGACGCGAGTTTAATTTTCTGGGGGGATTTTCAACCCCAGAGGTGATTGTAGTGTAGCGATTGTAGTCGTTTTAATGATTTCACTAGAAACAAAGTTTGTCAATATTTGAGGAAAAAAAGAAATTTGTTCAACTCGTGGGAAAATTTAATCAGTTCATTTAATTAGCAACCGCGACCGATGTTGTAGCGAGTATTAACTTTTTATCCATGGCTATTGTTGCGTCTTTGTACATGCACCGTATGCGTTTGTAATATTTGACGAGTACCGCGACGCATTCTGCGAGTTGTATGCAAATGAATAGGGAAATGGGGTAGGCCGCGTGTTTTCGCTTACACCTGGACCGTGTACGTACGTACCTAAACCCAACACACACACGAATCTGCAAATCGGGGCTGATGAAAGTGCATGCATTCATCGGGGGATGCATGTGCAGGTGCATGTACGTAGGAACGTACGTTAGAATTCGACAGTTCACATGATGCATATAGATTGCATGCAGACCCTTCCCCGAATTAATTAGTATGATTGGAATATCAATTGTGCATTGCCCTTTTTGGCAATTGCATAATGTTCGACCGAATAGAGCAATGCTTTGTGATTTTCTTTTTTTTATACCATAAAATACAAGAATGAAAAAAATGTATATTATTAGTTTATTTTATCTTTAATACAAAATTATAATTTGAACATTAATATTCTTTCCAGTTTCTTTAATATACGTAGCTTCAAGTATTCGTCTTTTGTATGTATAAGTTTATAAATAATTTATTTATTAACTGAAAATTCCAAATTTTTCGATATCAGAAATCACCGTTTGCTCTCTATTCTTTTAAATATATTATCGAATTCCCCGTTTATGAAACAAATGTTCGCGAAATTTAGTGGTGATCCAATAGACAGGCGAGAATCGTTATAAAATGCTATCGTCATGGAACCCCGTAACTTCCATTCGAATCAAGTTAATTTGATTGTAAGACCGCGCTGAGCGGATCATGTTTGTCATAATATTCTCGCATGCGTCACGCTCGAATTCTGATTCGGTTTTTCGCGTCAAAGGGAGTGTCTTTGCGCGAGCATTTGTAATTATTTTAATGAGAGTTTCAGTCGATGTCCGCGATCTCGTTATGCAATTTCATCAAATTCCTTTTGTCATCCGTGTTTATAGGGAATCACGGAAATTAACAATTATTGGCTAATTAGAAACGCAGCGTTCGCTCGATTCGGGGGATTCCGGTTGGAACGTTGGAAAATCGTGAGAACGTAAAATAAAGAAAGTAAATTATCGAAAGGGAAGAAAGTAGACTATTCGTAATTCTCTTCTTGATATTATTATAATTATCATTAATTATAATTACTATGTACAATTTTGCTTACGATGTTATTGCTATAATACATTTTTACAAGTGTTACACAAGTATATATCGATTTTTTTTACCGAAAATCTGATCTTTGCGGGAGCTGCGCCTGTTTCTTTTTATTCATATTTTTTTAACGATCGCAGTTTTATAGAGTTATTATTGCAATATACACTAATTATGATTTTTAGCGTCCCCAGCAAGAAATTACGGTTCAGGTTGTGCGGAAATTTTCGCGTTAAATTCCGGCTGGGACTTCGTACATCCGAAAAATTTTGTACAGAGCTCTCTAGGACGAAGGAACGATGTATTTTAAAAATACATTTATTTCTTTATTCTTTTTATTCCTTTTTTTCCAATAACAGTAAAAGCAAAGTTTTTAGCCGCTCTGGAAGGAACAATAATAACAATAATAATCAGTAATTCCCTCATCGATGATTTAATAATAATAATATTCAACAATTCAGTCGTTAATTATACAACGGCAAGAATTAATAATTCACTCGTTATTTGTACAATAATAATTTATTTCTCCAATGAGAAATCAATTAAATTAAAAATGCATTTTTTTTGGAAATTAAAAGACATTCTTTGTCATTTTGTTCCTTTCTTTCTTAAATTTCGATATTTGAAATTTGTATTTTTCATTCACTTGCTTATTATACAACAATAACGATAACAATAATAATAATAATAATAATAATATTAATAATAATAAATTCTTCAGTTAATAAATTAATTTACAATTTTCATTTTATTCTTGGAAATTCAAAAACATTTTCAAGATAAAAATTTCCTTACTTTGTTTTTCTTTAAATACCAGTTCTCGAAATATATATTTTTCATTCATTCGTTGATTATATTATTATAATAATAATAACGATTAATTTTTTGAATTAATAAATTCATTTCTACATTTTCCTTTATTCTTTAAAACTTAAAAACACTTTCGAGATAACATTTTCTGTAACCTCTTCTTTTTATAAACTCCAATCTTGGAAATATTGATTATTCATATTCGACTTCTCCTATTTTTAAAACACATCGGCGCTCCTTTTTCCGTCTTTTTCCAAAATTTTCATTGACACGAATTTCTTTGATATCTACTTATCTTGTACTTATAACAATTTTCGATTTATCTTCTGCTCGTGATGTTATATACATATATGTTTTTAAATATCTTGCTTTTTCTTCATTTCTTTCATTAAATGTTAATTCGGTATTTACAAAGTCCATCTCTTTAGCCTCCAAAAGTAATTTTTGGAGCATCGAGTAATCACGTTTATACAGAGAGCATTCTTTTTTCTTTCGAATCATGGGAGGCGAAAAAAAAAAAGCATCAACGACAATCGTGCACTTCCTTCTTTTTTTTTAAAAATAATTTCTGATAAGTAAACGTACGAATGCCTTCCCCCTATACCCTATGTCCTCTTTTTGGCGATTTTCACTAGACTCTTGAAAAAACTAGAAACCACCATTTTTTGTAGTTTTTCATATTTTGTTTTTTAAGGATTCCTTTTTTAGGTCCTACGCAATATTTCCTTCCATACGAGTTAAGGTTTCCGAGTTTTCGAGGCATCGATGAAAATTTGTATCTTCGAGTTGAAATTTTTCAAGATTTGATGTAAATTTGTAAGTTTGAAACGTTTGATTGAAACCTCATAAAAGTACTTTTTCGTGTAACCACATTCCCGTGAAAAAAGCTTTTTCACGAATCCATCGCTTGGTGAGATATTTTCAACAAACGCAAGCCGAGTAATTAAATTTCCTATGTAGTTACTAAATGAAACTTTATCGATTGATTTCGCCTTAAATATTGGACGTCTATTTTTATTAGCCATTTAACGCGGAACTATTGAATTAAGTAAAATGGAAAATGTATCATTCTTGTTTTTATTTATGTCCACTGTCTTGTAATCTTTCTCCCTACGTGCAGTTTGTCAAGAAGCGAGGGTCTTACGAAAAACATATAAATCAAACATAAAAAACATATATATGAGAAGATCATCTATCAAAGTGACGTAAAAGTCTATATAACTTTACCAAGTTTTCTCTCTCGAACCCGAGGGTATATCATAGAACCTTCGGGGTTTTTGTTTTTCTCGGGGATTTCAGAAACATCTTACACGAGAAAATCTTGTTTTCTGTTGAAATTACATCACTTCTTTCACAGCCGAAGAGAGATAGTACCCATGTACTACCGGCTTGAGACAACATTTCTTTTGTATCAACATATTTTTGCAAATAATATTCCAGTCATTTTTCGAATTTTATCGGTTTTCGAAATTTAATTAACTCGGTTCCGATTTTTTCATTCTCGCAGAAAAATCCGTAATAATTTGTTTTCAACACTATTTTTTTGTTCTTCTGAAAATGAGGTTTTCTAAAAATAAGTACTTTTGCCATTTTTCGAAAAATCACAAATTCAAAGAAAAAGAATTATTATGAAAGTTGCTAACGATAAATTTTAAATTCGTAGAAATTAAAAATTCCTAACTCTTCTAAAAAATCCCACACTCGAGATCCTCATCGAACTTCGAAATCCCCAAACGTTATTATATTTTTTTCTAAAATTCATTCGGTTAAAAAAAATGTATTAGAAGAAAAACGAAGGATCCTCAAATTTCCAAATCCGTGATTTGATTTTCTTCTTCGTCGTCACTTCCGGAATCAACATTCTTCGTCTCCCGAAATCTCAATAATTATGGTACAAACGAAGAACCGAGTTCGTTCTTCGAAACACGCGCGTGCTAATTCCCCGGGGATTCACGCGATCGTGTTGCAATAATCTTCTCGCTACACGAACTGCGACGGCGTCTTCCAGCAACTCGCGCAGCACGGAAGTGCGCTTTTGAGTGTGTCTTTGAAAGCGTCACGGAAGTCACGGTTGAAGTACGCGTAGATCAGAGGATTTAGTGCGCTATTGAAGTATCCTATCCAAAATAGTATCGAAACCACGGCGTCCGGGGTGTGACAAGAGTCTCCGCACAATGTCGTCGTCAAGTACCTGAAACATCGAAAAAACAAAAATCAATTTTTTTAGCCTCGAACAAGGTTCGAAAAATGTGAGATTTCAATCCGAATCGCGTTAATTTCCTCTTTGATAGCAATTTAAAATTCCCTAGAAGTGGAGATCAATTTTTGGGGGGAATTTCCAAGGTCTAGAGTCTGTCCCGTACGAAGCCTAGCCCCTTCCTGCCTCCAGGCGGCTCGGAGAACCGCCTGAATCTTTCAGAAAATCATTCCAGAGCATTAAAAAAATGTCTCGTGACTCCAGGTGAAGCGGTATCTCCCTTGGATAATATTGACGCAAGTTTAGTGGGAAATTGACTGAGGAAAAAAATTGTCGCGCTGTTTTTCGCGGCAGTTCCGTAATCCCTTCTCTTCCTTGTCTCTCCTTTTTTTGTAACATCGCTGACAAAAAAGGAGTTTGTTATTAATGGGAAAAAACGAGGCGTGGAATAGAAATAAAAAGGGTGGGAATCCCGGGAAAGATATATTGGGGAAATTAGGAGGGTCGGACCTGCCACTACCCAAGTGACGGATAACCACAAGGATCTGGTGTTTTTGATCCCGTCTTTTCCTTGGCTCTGTGCGGGTGTAAAGTCCATCCCGATGCCTGTCTAATGGATTTCGCTAACGAGTTCGATGTAAGTCGAACGGGGAGCAAATGAGACGATCTCGGGAGGTTCGAAAACAAGTAGAGCCCGCTGGTATAGCAACAGTGAGGTAAATATGGGCAATGCGTGACCAGGGTGTTAATGGGAAATCCATCGCTATGGGATCCAACATTTCTCCAATTTCGCTTGAATTCTTCTTTCGATGGGCTTTCAAAATTCGTCCTTTTCTTCGCGTGTCCCAATAATGACCGATGGCGATGCTAAAATTGTGGCAAGGGTCCGACAGGAAATTACCTGTGTCAGCTTTTGATTTATGGGCTTTTCATGCCAATGGGCGCTTCATTTTAATATAAAATAGTAATAACAATATTTTTTTTAATTTCTCCGGGATTTTAGCAATTTCGTGGGAGAAAAAAGCTATTTATGATTTATTAAAAAGGAATTTGCCGGTTTATTGATTTTCCACTTGGCAAAAAAAAATCTTGATGAGGGAAACTGACATTGGCATCACTCACACGTACGCGGCTAGATATTTTTCCTTCATTTTTTTTTGGATAATACCGCAGCAACAGGATTTCATTCCAGTAGGAAATGAGAAACATGGCAGAAATTCCTTTTTTTTTCTTTATCTCATTTCTCAGGTAAAAAAAGGTCTACGGGAGATTTATCTACCTGCACAGTGCTAGTAATTTTGTTTCTTAGAAAATTACCAGGGACAAGGGAACTTTAATTCCTCATATTGTTTTTCCAGATTATTCTACTTGCAGCAAGAATTCCGTTTGGTTAGGTACTGCAGGGTTAGAAAAAATACATCGGATATGGGTCTCCCGGAAGATCAAGAAACATTTTTCCAAGAGTCGATTTTTTTGGGCACACCTACCCCTTCCCCCCAAAATGGAGTAAAAATTAAAGTTTTAAAAATTGGGTTGGACAAGTCATTTCTAGGGGTATTTTTTCGCGTAAAATCAATTCCAAAGGTCAAATTCGATGAAATCCCAGCGTAAGTTGGTGGAAAGTAAATTTTTTGCGGAAAAATCGTATTTCCCGTGGAATTTCTAGAATTTTAATAACAGAATTGGATTCCTTGGAACAAAATACATCGAATATGGGTCTCCCGGAAGTTAAAAAAAATTTTCCCAAAAGTCGATTACAAACTTTTTAAGAAAGTGAATGCCATTGAATTCTTTATCGAAGAAGAAAAATATATAGAAGATAAAGTTTTGGCGTAGGAAAAAAATTGAAGCTATTTTCGGTTCCACCTGAAACGCGTAAGCAACTGGAAAATGGCTTATTGGAATAATTTGGCCGGTTATTGTCTTACGTAAGGAAGTGAAATTGGAAAAGTCAAGAGTTTATAGAAAAACTAAGCTCTTGATAAAAATGAATGGTATGGAAGTGGACGTCGCAAAGGAACGTTTGACATAAATAAAAGATGAGCTCTTAAGAATGACGAGAAAGCTTTTTTTTTCTCTCGCAAACGTTTCGAGGAAGCTTTAAGTATTTTCAACGTAGCGACTCTAATAATATGGAAATTTTATTTTTATTGCAACTAGTTCTTTATTGAAGCGTAACATATTTTATAGAGACACTCGGGGTTTTGAAGTGGACGTGGGTTCGATTCCCGGTAACGATGTGTTCTTTCCATTTTTTTAAATTTTTTCCAAAAAAAGTATTTTTCAATACCTCCAGTTCCAATAATTTGCAAATTTCGGTAAACACGTTTTTTCTGGAAATATTACATTTTTAAATATTTACTCTGAAAATTCGTACCCTGAAATTCTGGGTTTGCTATTTTTATACCTGGAAACTTTCGGTCGCAAACGTTAGGGGATTTTTCCCGTTAATAAGTTACGAGCCTGGGAAAGTTTCCCTCCGAGAAAAGAATAAAAGGAGAATTTCTTACCAAAGAAAAAATGGCAGCCAACAAAGAAGGAACGCACCCATGATAATCCCGAGTGTTCTCGCAGCTTTATGCTCAGCTCGCCAACTTTTTGTTTGCTGTCGTATCGTTGTACCTGCAAGCAGAATGCGACAAAACTTTTTTTCAATATCATTTCAATATTTATCTACATATTTTTCTATACGTTAGTTCGTTGCTGTATTTACTTTATTTATTTAGCTCTTACGTGGCGAATATTTACATTCAAATTTATTTACGCGTCTATATATATTTCTATTTAAAAATGCAATACGTATTTATTTTTCACGTCACGGGAATAGAATGGAATTGTTTGTGTATTGATCAAATATGTTTACAAGTAGCTATTTAAAAAATTTTTAATTTTTCATAGAATTCGTTTGCCGTCAAATAGACCCGAACCAGGCCGGGGCCGTCTTGGACCCCAATAAACTAGCTAAGGGTTTCCAGATCCATGTGAGAAAACACCCAAGGGAGGTATCGGAAATTCATAAAAATGATGAACTCCGTGTCCTTCCATCTCCGCGCGATGAAAAGAATGGCGAAGTTTGTGGGAAGAAAATCATAACTCATAAAAAATTAATCCCTCGTCGTGGAAGACTTCCCTTTTATTTAGAACACACGGGGCGGGACGGGGTGGAATGTAAGATTATAAGAAATGAATAAGGTAAATTTGTAGAAGCTGAGCTAACAAGAACGATCTTGAATAATTTATTTGAGAAATTCCTCGAGTGCCATGCGGCGCAAGAAAAATCATCCCTTCCGGTCCTATGCCCCACCCCTTCTCCGTGCTCCCTCTGCCATTGATATTCTCTCGCTCGTTATGTATTTAAAGCTTTTTTTCGCGAGGCCTTTATTCTTTCCCGGCAATTACCTGTTAAAATATTCTCTGTCGGAGCGGTAAGAGTCTCTGCCTTCCGGCTCGGCCCGGCGCCGAACTCCCACTGGACTCCCACTGCACCTAAGTAGTACTTGACTCCCACTCCTCCCGGCACCCCACTCCCACTTCGGACAGTACTTCACTCCCACTGTCCGACACCTACTGGCTTCCCATTGGAGACAGTATGGCTCGGTACTGGGCCAGTGCCGAACCGGGTGGGAGATGCGACGAGGCGTTTTCTCAGAAAATAAGGTCACTAAATGCAGGAATGTCGGACGAGACTCGCAATTAGTTCTGTTGAACTTAACGTGGCTTTTGTGCTCCTCATATCTTGATAGATGAGCAGACATCGATTTCTTAAAGTGGAAACCGGAGAAAAGGGGGTAAAAAGGTGAACCAAGAAAACGGCCAACCAACCTAAATCCCGCTTTAGTGCATTTGAACACGCAAACCCTTCAACTGATTTCGAGTAACCTTTCACTGGGATTATCTAAACAGTTCTGAAAATAGTTCCGCTGGAATCAGGATCCCTATCTTTATTGTACAACGGGTAGTGCGAGTATTATTAACCGATGTGTTTATAAGCACCCGGGAGAGTATCCTCCGAAAATCGCTTTCGATTGCGAACGAATCGTTGAAGGGTTGTACAGGGCGAGTCGCCCAAGTCGACTCGTACTAAAACTTCGTCACTAAAAATAATTGCATCAGTAATTTTCAATTGTACAATAACAACCCGCCTTGAAACAATTCCTATTTAACGTTCATTCATCGACGCTTTGTTCATTCTCCAAGTGTAAAATCTGCGGTATCCGTTCAATCCCCTTAAGTAGAGAAATAATCTACTTGTAGCTGCCGATAATACCCTGCCTCTTACGGGTACTCTCCGTGTGGCATAATTCCTGCATTGCACCTTTTCCTTTGCGTTGAAACAATGTTAGCTTTGCGAAAGAACCTGGTAAGCGATGGATGTGATGGGTAAATAAAATGGTACATACATAAAATGGTACATGCATATGTATGTGTATGAAATTAACAATCGTCATGTGCAATGTCTCTGTCTTTCCCTACACGGAAATTAATTCCGTTAATTGATTCCCGTTCGATGGACTTTCCATCAACCGACGTAATTATTCGATAAATTTTTTCCGTCGATTCCTTTCATAAGGATTTTTTTCTTTTGTAATGAATACATCCAAACGGATATCTTTAATGCGCACGTCTGATGAAATTAATCCATTACCAGGTGCATAATGGCTACATCGTACTATCAACAAACAGAATTTTTCATTCCAATTTCCACGGCTAATTTATTATTATAGTATTATTCATGATTAATTCCATGGATTTCCGAGGCTCAAACGCCACAAAATAATTCAATCATTTATCCATCAATTATTTATTCATATTCTATTTTTTTTTCTATAATAACATTAATTACAGCATGTATTATTAACAATTATAGAATCTCCAATTAGCCACATCGCGTTATAAATTACGATTCTTCGTGATAATTTGGCCTCTCCTCCGGAAATCTACGTTACCTACCGTCTCAGCTTCGCGATTCTGCCGCTAGGCGACTGATTCCTCACTGACATTCCCACAAGTGCTCGTTCTTCTTCGCTTCTGACACCATGAACCGTCAAACGAGTAAACTGATCTTTGGTCTTGGGAGATCCGGCAGGTGTTCGTCACCCGACCCGATAAATTTGTCTTGTTACGGACAGGGGCGGCAGTTTACATCGAAATAACCCGAGAATGTACAGTTTTTTTTTCACCCGAACGCGGCATTTATCGGCTTTGCTGGCCCGAATGGCACCTTCCCTGGGTCGGATTGGCCAAGGAACCGCAAAAGTCACCGAATTTCGAATTACGAGGGCATAAAAAAGGCAAGGGATCCCCCATTTGCGTTATTATAGGACATCTCTTCTTCCTTTTTTTACGTCATTTCTTTTTTATGTCCCACGTTTATGTCTCTAAAGTTCAGTGGCCCTAGGTCGTATCGGTGCGATCAAACGAGGAATGAAACAAATCGGAGACGCTTGATTAGGGGTTTCTGAACTCTCGCCGCTTCTTTATCCGGTAGAAAAAAGGGAACAGGACGTTGTATCGCGCGGAAGAAGCACTTTAAGAAGTTTCTTCGAAATTGCCTCACCTACATTGGCGCTTGTAATCCTCCTACCCCGTTCGTGTTGAGCTTCTTCCTCCTTTCCCGGCAACGTCTATCTCATAATTCCTTCATCTAGCAGACAGTATCTCAAAAGGAGCTGCGGCAAAAGTATCGTACAGTGAAAAACATATCAGTTGGGATGAGATTTAGCAACGAAATTAGATCTTCCCATGGAAACGGAAATTGGTTCGTCCTGGCACTCCAATACTTCTCGCCAGTCAATTCGCTTCATCCTTTTCTCAAAAAGATGCCCCACGTTCTTTTGTTCTATCGTGGATTAGCCTGAGATGTGAAAGAATTGCTCGTCCAAATTGGGAACTTCGACGTTTCTTAAAATCTCCGACGGGTTTTCAGTAGTATTTCAGGGTCTGGAGATTGTCAGCTCTCCAACCAAACGGACCGAACTCCCGTACCCTCCGATATCGATTCCCTGGAATCTCCAATTCAGCTGACAAATCACTCGAAAATTGAAAACCGCAGCGGAACGGCTACGAAAGTTGACAAATCGAAAGGTTATACGTGGCAGCTCTCGCTGGCATGCACACGAATGTATTCAGATTTCAAGCTTCTGCGAATTTCAGAGAAATCGCAAAGGGAAACGGAGAACTCGAGTGTCATTTCGTCGGCTGTTTTGTCCCCTTCCTTTGCTCGATAGCATCCCCTTGAGTGGCTGTATATAGGAGAACAAGGAGGTCTTCGTTCCTCGTGTGTGAGCTTCACAAGCACGCGCTGGACACTCGGTGTGGCCTTATTTGCATGGCATCTACGATCTGCTCCGATGGTGAGGGTGAGGAAGTAATAAGATGGAGGGATGGTCGTGAGTCTTTTGTGAAAAATTCCTTCCCTCTCCATATTCAAATGGCAAGTATCAGGTTCCGCTAATAGATGTACCCTTGAGCGCTTTGGATACGCAGGTTTCACGATTACGTCCTAATACGAGGGCGCGTATCGATTCCCAGGTGGACGCTATTAATCGAAACGGTAATGGTGCACTTTTATTAATATTTAATCCTTTGTTGCAACAAAGGATTCGCCATTAAAAAATTCCTATATTTCTAGACAAGAGCTACTTCGGACTCCCTCGGTCTATCTCATTTCCTTTGTTTTTTCAAGACTCCGCAAATGGCATCGCCAATTTGCCGCGACACCTCTACCTTTCGGTAGACTTAATATTTTTTTAACGCTCACACAAGTGAAACCAAGATCGACGTAATGGACGATACGACCTCGGGGTCCCTCGAAGAACCTACGCGGCTTTCAGGAAACCCCTTTGGAAGTAAATAAAAAAAGCGTGTTGCAATTACGTGGGCCACAAAAAAGAGAACGAGGGCTCCAGCGAGGATCTCTTCTTTTACGGGAGACCTCCGGTGTATGTACACAATAAGTTACAATCCTCCAAGTATTGACTTTAAGACACCGTAAACGTAACCGAGGGGAAGAGGTATCGCTGCACCACGCTGTACGTACTTCCTCCAGAATGTGTATACGAGGGTAGCTACGACTTACCCTTCTCCCGTTTAGGAGAGGTAAGGTATACTTTTTTTTCTTCCTCTTCATCCCCCGTGCTTCCTTTTTCCTCCTATGTGCACCCGTTTTCCAGATATCGAGCGAACCAGTAGAGGATGAGAACGAGGGAAGTCCCGGGGTGTTCCCGTTGGAGCTCTAGGTTGGATAGCGTTCACTGACCTACCCCACCACAACCCGGAGTGAGATCAACCCCTTTACAGCTGTGTATAGCTGTTTTTTTCGATGTGTTTCTCCTGTTCTTCATTTTCCCTTTACTTTATGGTAGAAAAAATCTGTCTACAGCTACAAATACTTCCAAGACATTTCTGGGTACTTCTACTCCCTCGGCTGTCGATAACGATTCTCTGGGCCTTTGATAAATTTAATTACGCAAACCGTACGTTGGGAGGACCTCGGTCCAACGGCAGACGTTGTCCGGAACCTGACCATATTCGTTCGCGACGGGTTTGGAGCCTCAGCGTTCGCGATTGGCCCCGACTATCGACAATCAGTGGCTCTCAAGCGTTAGAGGAATGGATACAGCCCTTCGACTGCAACGAAACGCCTCGAGGCGGATGAGAAACTCTGGTTTGTCACGCTAGCGCTTCGCCCCTCTGTATGTAGATGTGCCCACGTGACCATGTACGTGCGCGCGCGCGTGTGTGTGTGTGTGGGGGCTGGTGTATCGTGGTTGTTTGTAATTCTGTCCACACGGAAGACTGGCAGCGAACGAAGGAATATGTAACTCTTGAGTACGAAGATGAAGTGTTTCATGGAAAATTGTCTCACCTACGCGTACCCTCCTGGCTCTTCTAGGACTTCAGGACTCCGCGTTTCTCCGCCGGCAGCATTTCTTACGTAATTGCTCAACTGCCTCGGAACGATATCCGCAGTAGTTAGGGAATAATAAGACGCGTATTGTCGGCAGTAAATGGCGAGCTGAGTTTCCCATTAAGGAACTTTGCCAGAGTACGACCCGGTAATGGATGGCAGGAGCAATTTTTGCTACGCCGTGGGGATATAAAATCCCATAAATGAAAAAAATTACGGCAATCCCATACCGGACCGACGGAGCCAATTCTGGTTTTTGTTCGCCGGAAGTTTCGCTTCTTGCCCTTCACCGACTCCTGTTTGTCATTAATCTTCGGCTAATGCAATGGAATAATTAAGCACTCGGGGCATGGAGTCGATTAAGAGTCTTAAAGTATCGGCGGAAATTCGAGCAAAAAAGTCACGGACTTAAACTCCGAGGTGGGCATCGAAACTAAGAGTCATTTATACCGCTAAAGACGTCCGCAATTGAGAATCTCGACAGCGCGCTCCACCTAGTTGGTAGTCCCCGATACCCGCTGAATTCCGGTTAAAGTGGAATTACTTGTACCGCCGTTTTTTCTCTCCTAATCTCTCCCCTTTTCCGATAAAATACCAGCTCAGGCACTGCTGCACTTCAGAAACGGGTTGGTTCGCAGTTTGTGGGGCGGAATGGGACACACATTTGATTATCGTTTATTGCCAATTTCGGTCACGACCCTTCACAAGGTCAGGATAAATCCACGCCCATGAAAGATTTCGCATCAGTTGGGTACCTCGATTTCTATGATCCTCGAATAGGGTTGCCACTTTTTCTGCAAAAGCACCAGCGAGGTGCACTTGGAGTTACAGTTTTGCTTCCCTCCGGTTTTCATCTATGGAGGGTATGCGAAATAAGCTCCTTTTACGTAAATCGAGTTTCAATGCCGCAAGCTTTCACATACTGATGAATTTTCTTGATATGTATAAAATAGAGATGCAAAGGGAACCGCAGGATCTTTGATGATATCGCGGATTCCCTTTAACTCCCATTCCGCTCTTACTTGAATATTCTCACGATATTTAAAGCTCATAAAAGTTTTAATTAATGTTGCCGTAACCCGTTGCAGCATGTATTTCACTCTGACACTCGACGTCCCTTAGAATTGCATGGTTCTTCGTACTTTTAATGTCATTTCTCCAAGAAACTGTGAAAATTCCGAATTTTCTTGAAAGTAGAAATACGAAGTAAATGCGTAGAGGGTATCTCGAAGGGACTGGAACCATCCGAAGGAAGGAATGTGGTAATAGAAAGAAAAAGGGTCTCCCACGGGTCAACTTGGCTCATTCATAAAGTCTGGTCCCATTGAATGGAGGCAGATATTTGGGTGACCTCATTTGAATGTTAACATTTACACATTTCATTTGGATGGAGTAAATGAAATCTTCTCGGAGCAAGACTCCGGCCGAGATAAATCCCCGGGAACAAAACGATCTTCATTTGGCGAAGAAAAATATGTACCTGCCTTGGAAAAACATTGGCGTGACCTAGACTCGAACCGAGGTCCTTCAGTTTCACGCGTTGTTGAGCGCAGTGTTCGTTAAAAGGGTGTCAAGGAATCGCGGAAACTCGAGGAACGACCTTTGTAGGAAGATTCGTCGATGAACAACGATGTATTAGATCAGTGACTAGATAGAAAAAAAAGGCAAAAAATTCTTGGGCGTAATAAACTCACTGATTAGTGCGCGGCTTAATGAAACGTCCCTCTATAAAACAGATCCAGGTATTTCTAATTAAAGCGAACGGCAGCTGCGTTGTAGCCGCATGGATGCGAACGAGCCCGAAAGGACGTAACTGTAAAAGACTAAATTACGCAAATCGAGCGGTTCGTCGGTTAAATTTACAGAGCCTGGAAAATGACTCTCGGTGGAGCAACAAAAAAAAACAAAATAAAAATTGCAGAAGCGCAGGACCCTCCAGTTTGCACGTGAATAATAAAAAATTGGAGCTACGTGGATCCGAGGTACCCTTTGCGTTGCATACAAAAATCGGCTTTGCTGCATCTCTGCTGGAGAGAAATGCATTCTTGGGTCATAAAGCTTGCCTGATCCCAACAAACATTGTTTGGCCCTTGCAGGCTCGCATCGTTACACCGGTAACCCCATATCCACGTATATCCGATACCGAATCCTGCTGGGGGTGTAAGGAAGCACAAGATTCCCTTCTAATCCTCGAACCTTGGTCTACGTGATACCGTTACCGGGTGCATATTGCGACGAGCATCTAAATATGGACCCAGTGTCGATGCATACAAACGTCTCCGTTGCGCGCGAGGAGTTTCGAGCCATATATTTAGGAAAAGCTTGTTCCAAGAGAAAAGCTCTGAAATCTATAACGTGCGCATCTCCAAGTGTGCGTGCGTACACATGTACGTGCATCCCTCGTCGCTGTGGGAGGCTGCAAAGCTTTTTGCTCGTTCTGGATTCTCGGCAGCGCTGCAGCAACGGCAGTAGCGGTGACGGTACAAAAGTAATAGCATTACAGTAGTGGTGCATCTCGCTATGTTATCGGAAAAAAGTTGGAGGCCGTTCTTTTGCAGAAGTACTTTTATATGTACAAAGATTACGTAGCATGTATACTATAGCTGCTACACGTGTATCCGACGTGGCTGTAAACACCGGAGCCTTTTTCCCGCTGTGAAATGTTGTCTCGCAAATTTTTGTTGCCGCTGAGGCCACCGTCGTAATTCCGATTGATCCGGATGCAGCGTTTTTCGCATCACTGCCGATCGATTCCACGGCAGCGTGAGCTTCGCTTTGCGAATTTCTTTCTTTCTTTTCGAATCTATTTTTATTATATTTCGGAGCTAGCAAAACGAAAAGTAACGAATCGATCGATGGCGCTGCCACCTGGCAGGTGAGCCATAAGGTGAAAACTTAGGAACGAGACCGTGTAATCTAGATTGATGCGACATGATTAACGTCCGGGAGTATCAAGTGTGAACACGCCCCGCTCGCCGAGGCACTACAATACCCAGCCGACGTGTAATTTGTATTTACATAAATCTTCCGAATCCTGACGTTAATCGAAAATGAATGAAGCCGAGTTGTTGTTGTTTAGAAATGCCTGAAAATTGAAGGCAAACGAAAGTCGAAACGATTGCGTATTTTCGGGGAAATTCCTTAAAAAGTCCTGACGTCATGACACATACTTTGACCCGGAGGAGAAATTTCGACGTTCATAGAAACGCCTCTTTTCCTTTTCACCGTGGGACTTCGTGCGTTCGCAGACTTTTACTTTCATAAATTCGGAGACGGGGGCTCAAATTAGCGGTTTAAGAGTAATTGCACTCGTTATTATGTCGACGGATGCTTGCATGCTTCTTTCGATGAAATACACGAAGAATGACGTTTTTATGCGAAAAAAAACGGCGAGCCAGGTCTGTCATTAAAATCAGCAAAAAAGTGGAGACTCATTATTACTTTTCGGGCTGTTTTTTTTAAGCAGGTAATTGTGCAATTAGTGCAGGGGGTCGTACAGCGCATATAAATTTCCAGTTTCGCTCTGGGATAATTATATATGTATACGCTATATTTGATATCTTGCACGAAATAGCTTCAGGATCCACCATTCGAAGCCTCTGTCTCGTACAAAATTACCCAATCCAGTATTAACCCGCTACTAGGTCCATCCGCATAAGTCCAAAACTAGCCCAGGCTGCAGGTCAATTGGAATTACCTGTATCGAGTTCAAAACGTAGAAGGAGAAAGCCGGTAAGTTTTCTGGGCTTAATGAATTTTGCTGATACATTTCGAAGCAACGAAACCTGAAGTGGAGTGGAAAAAGAAATTAAAGACAGTCGTGAAATAAACGAATAACGACAAGTCTATAAAAGTCACTAAGCTGGACGTTTAACGAGGAGAACCGAGAAGAAGTGCAGGAAATGAAGTCTATTTACTTCCCCGACGTTAGCTAGTGGATGAAGAATCGTGTGTATCGTATTTTGTAACGTTTACATCGTGTACAGGATGAGTCATCTAACTCGACCACCTACAATTGCTCGTAAACCGTTTGCTAGCCGTTGGTATCGAGAGAACGATAAATCTCTTAATGAAAGTACAGAACAAGAGTCGTGATAATCTCCTATGCCTCGAAGGCCGGAAAAAATCGAAATTCGTGCCAGATCACTCCTGTGATCCGAAAACAGTCGAAGGAATCCTAGGGTGTCTGAACTCATCGAGGTTGGTGCTCCCAGGAAGTGCCATGCCATGACCGATAGATGTAGCGATTGATATACGACCTCGAACAGTGCGAGGGTGGGGGTAGCCGCAGCGTCAGTCGTCCGGTGACAGCCGGGAGACTCGTATCGAATTTCCGTTGATTTCGTCACAAGAAGCGTGACCTTCTATTTACCGGATTCACTCCACCAGTGTTTTCCGGTTCAACAGTTGCCGCTGCTGACCTTTCTCTTACATATCTTATTTTTAAAATCGTATATTTTTTTGTTTACGTGTTTATTTCTTTTCGGGCTTATTTTCTCTGACACTACGGTGGGAAAATAATTGCAAAAAGTGGGCAGTGACCTTGAACCGATAATAGAATCCCACGTAAGAGAGGTTAGATTGTCTTTTTTTGTCATGGTCATTTTCGTCCCTTGTTTTCATTATTTTTTCGACGTTTCTGTGTCACGAGGGAACGGTAAAAAGAGGCTCCTTTGAAATCCTTACATTTACGCGTTTCTTAATTTAATCACAAATAAGGGAATATGTTTTTCCCCGCCATCTATTAAACATATTAATTAAAACCCATCCCCGTCTCGTGTTGTTTACGGTGTAACAGTGCTGATGGTATAGCAGCTCCCAAACGTATAACAGGGTAATAAGATTGTTATACGTTAGGGCGGCAAATTTATGGTTATAGTCATAGTCATTCATGTTTAGTGTTACTTAATACAGCAGCGGCGCAAGTGTGTATAGCGACTAACAACCCGAAATTATCGCGTGGCATCCATAATTTATGGCGTTTATGGTATTCCCAGTAACGCGAATAGAAATCGTCCAGTTCACCATCTCACCGGGTGCATCGCCGCTTGGACGTGAATTCCTCGATGACTTTCGGCTACTTTGCCATTCAATTACGTACGCTAAATTCCTAACAAGAATTTACGGCGTCTTTATTTATTTACTTAATTATTTATTTTACAAATAGAAGACGATAGAAACAGTGCGGAGAGCCAAACCGAAGGTAACGCAGGGGTGAGCATTAATAAATGGCGATTGAATTAATGGGAGGGTAGATGAATGAATGAATGAATGAATGAATGAATTATTATTTCGGGCCAAACGCTAAATTTCGATCCAGCTACTTCCCTCTGATTTCCAAATCATCTTCTCCCGAGGCCTGAATTTTTTTTCTCCGCAAAGGGGTTCCCAGTTCCCGGAAATTTGTTAGTATCTCTATTCACGTCCCGCCGATCCAGTGAATCTGTTTAAATGAAGAACGCGACTGCCGGCAAAGGAATAAATTGGAACTGATGGAATGAAAAGTCTTAACTGAAGAATCTTGATTACATGGATGCTACATAGACGTGGAAATATGTGGGGCGACGGTAAGAGAAACGTTGGATGTATGAAAAAGTGAATACTGACGTATTGTGAACCAGCATTGAATGCACGTCAAGCAGAAATACGCGTGGGGTGGTGCAGGCAGATATTGAATACGCGCCATCTTCTGATACGTTTACCTACGCAAGGACTCGGATAGCGCGGCCCTGATACTATGAATTTATTATATTTTTTCTGACGCCGAATATTATGTTACGTAACGTGGCACAACTGGCACTCGGCAGACTCACCGTTTTCGGTGTTGAGCTCGGCGGCGGTTCTGTAGCAGGCCGGCTTGCCCAAGTCGCTGGCATCGCTCGGGTGCAACAGCAGCTGATGAGAAGCTCTCGAATGGTGTCTCGATGTTGAAACTCGGTGCAAGTGTACACTGTTTAACACGGTATTACTTGACGCTCTACTCAAAGCCTCCCTTTGTCTTACGGCTTCCTTGTAGATCCTACAGTACATCATTACCATCACAAGCCCGGGGATCCAAAAGGACACGGACGAACTTATTATCACGTA
Organism: Gasteruption jaculator; assembly: GCA_949825005.1. Classification (NCBI taxonomy): domain Eukaryota; kingdom Metazoa; phylum Arthropoda; class Insecta; order Hymenoptera; family Gasteruptiidae; genus Gasteruption; species Gasteruption jaculator. Next base: position 12,729,210 of record OX463772.1, on the reverse strand, counting down.
GACGCGGTTCACCGCGAAGAAACACACCTGATTAAAAAACAATTGTTTTTTCTTTTAACAAGTTCCCCTTTTTTTTCGTTTTCTCGTTAATCAAGGTTTAGTGAAAACCCGGAGCTACCGATACAGGAAATTTCACCGTTGAATGGGTAAATTGATCGCGGATTAGCCTGAGCCTACCATATTCCCGTGACGTGACAATGGGTATTGTAATTCGTGGGTAGTCCCTTGTACTGCCTATCGACCGGTAAAGACAAGGGCCAACCGAAGGTCATCGAATCCGAAGCGGAGCAGCCTAAAGGGACCGGGATGGCGACGAAATAAAGGGTCTCCCTGCTGGTTCTTTTATTTGCCCTCTACAACCAGGTGCACAATAGGAAAATTCGCTGTATCGGTTCTCCGGTGAAGGGAGCGGTCTAATTTGGGTCAGTTTACCGATACAGTAGAGTCCCTGTTTACCGATTTTCGCTAGGCCGGAGAAAATGACTGTTAGTTCGTCTCAGACCAGGTTAGGGGGCGCCCGCTGTACCGATAAACCTTTTCGAACGTCAGCCATGGATGGTCTTCACCCGAGCAAAGTGGTAAAATCTCGTTTATAATATTTCGCCATGAATTTATTCAAAACAAATCCTTGGACATAGAGCGATGACGAATTCTGAGAACGGGGGAAAGAGAGGCAAAATCCGCGCCATGATACAACACCTCGTTGTTATTTGAACGAAGTAGCTTTTACGCGTTATCATTCTTCCGCAGCTCGTAAATCTTCATTTCGTTTCCCTCGTTGATGGCAGCTTAGTCATTAGTATTTAGAAGAGCTGCCGCATCACTTTTATTTCCGCCTTATCGAATTTTCTTTTTCGTCCCATAAATCGAAAGCTGGAATTTACATAAGACTTTTCGTATTTCTGGACACGGGGCCAGCGTCTGAATGAGATTCGAGATCAAAATAGACAATCCCTTCCATTTCAGCGACCGTCTCGTGTAAAAAACTGTAACCGTGGTTAAAAAATATAAAAAAAAGCAATTAATTTTTTCCAGGCAGCGATTACTCGCTCGACAGCGTTTTTGTCAATAGCAACAGTGGTATTCCGTTGCGGACGAATTCGAGGCTTCCCTATCTCCCGTTACCGGTTTTTTCCCTTTCGTTTCCCGAACAATAACGTTGCGAACGTTCTTCTTCCTTTTATTGGAAGCCAGTTTAAGTGACAGAGTCTATCAGCGGAGACCAGACGTTAACAATCGTGGCTCGATACGATGCAATTAATCTTCATCAGAGGAAAGGAACATCCTTTAGTTCTTAAACGTCTTACAATGTCAACGCGACACGAGTTGATCTCGTTTCCCCCCTTCCTCGGTGTCTCGCATATAGGGGACATGGCTCGGAAGCTGGGCATTGTCAGAAATTACCACTTTGATGGATGAGGACCATTTTCGGGATAACGTATACCTCGGGATTCTCATCCAGGAACTGCAGATGCTCCCGGGTGCTGTACCAGCCCAGGAAAATCGGTATGAAGCTGATCAGCGCCGGCAGCAGCCACGCGCTGCCCAGCATGCACGTGACCGTGAGCCTTCGCATGATGGCCGGGTACTCCAGCGGCCTCACGATGGCGTAGTAGCGATCCACGCTGATGCAGCACAGATGCAGTATCGAGGCCGTAGAGAAGTACACGTCCAGGGAGCACCAGAGGTCGCACATGACCCTGCCGAACATCCAGCGGCCGGTGAGCTCCACGGAAGCGTTGAACGTCATGGCGCAAACGGCCACCAGGAAGTCCGCCGCCGCCAGACTCACCACGTAACGATTCGTGGGCACGCGCAGCTTACGGTGGCGCCTGACGCTCGCGATGACCAGGATATTGCCCAGCAGTGCCGTGATTATGATCCCGATCATGATCGAGCCCTTGATCACCGCGATCGGGACGCTGCTCGGCTCGGGGGTCGAGGTGGCGCTCGAGTTGGCAGTCGTTACGCTGGACGTAGAGGTCGTTGTCGTCGCCGGCGTCGCGACTGTCGCTACCGTCTCCTCGATGAGGTTTATTAACGTGGGTTTGACGATTATCGTCGTGATTTCGTCAGCCAGGCCTAAATTTAGCCTCCCTAGTTCTTCTTGCACCTCCTCTTCGGCTGATTCACTGACTTCCATTCCTCCACGCTCCGGGGACGTTCTTGCCAGGTGGCCTCCTCATTTGGACTCGCAGCCAAACCGATCCCGATCTTACGCACTCTTGCTTTCCTCCTCCTTTTCTCTTTTTCGGGTTCACTCGATCGCAAAATCCTCATTTGGCACTTGCACGCGGCCGTTTCTCACCGAGGCCATTTCTCTCAGCCCCGAAGCCCGTTGCCGACAAATTTTCGTTATCGCGTTTCGGGATTTGTCGCACCATCGCAGCCCTCGAGCTGGTTCGTAACGGCTCGTTCGAATTTCTCTTTTGGATAGGTTAAGGAGGGACGATTTTGGAACTACCTTGCCGGAATTTTCCTTCTCATCTTAAACTCGATCTCCAGGTTCCCAGCGGCTTCGCGATTCGCGTGGCTCAGGTTCGCGGTCTTTTCATTCAAAGCGTGGTTCCCTGGCCTCGATCGAGCCATAAATCAGTGCAAGAAGCGATCGTAGGTTTCCGCGAGAGGTTTTTCGTTATCGGCATTATTTACGGAGCCGATCTTTTCCATTCCGTGACCAATTTATTTCCCCCCGAGATGGCAGGAGCGACGCGATGGCGCGAAACATGGGCATTGACAAGATGGCCCACTTCTCGCACGATTTGGTGTGAAAAGTTAGACTCCTGCCGGGTGTCAATTAACACCGGAACCCTACCGGTTCGACAAAAAAACAGTTCCAGCGCATCCAAGGTCAATTAGAACACTGCTGACGTCACTCCCTTCTTGAAAAATTGATAGAAATAAAATTAATAAACGACCCATTTTTTGTTGTTCCAGAATGACTTTTGGAAATAATTTTCTCTTCTTTTATGGTTGGTGCATAATTAACGTCGATTCTTTTCTACGAACATCGCGCTAATAATCGTCGTTAATTATGTTCCAACCCGGTAAAAAATTGGTTTAGAATTTGTTTAAAATGATATGAAGTTTTTGTTTTAATTGGAGACGATATTGTTATTATTTTATTATATAGCTAATTATTTTCTTCTTTTGCTTGTTATTTTTTTTATAATATTTTTTATTATCACATAACCAGTTTGTCTTATATTATCACTTTTTTAAAATTATGCAGCCAGTTACAATTAATATTTTGTTTCGTGGAATTTCCTCGACCAATTTCCTCCTTTATAATTGCAGGTTTTATTGAAGAAATCGCGAGTAATGACTTTAAATTACATTTAATTGCTTTTGTTATCTTTGCATCGTTCGCAGATTCATCCGCTATTATCGCTGCAACCGCATGCACTGGTTAGTTAGTTCATTGCTACTGGAGTTTCGAGTACGGCTCGAGCATGGTAAAATCGACTATAGTAGGGATGAAGTGTGCCCAAAGCGGGGTTTAGGGTATTGGTTTAGGACTCGTCGGAGTGGACCGGTATTGGGGGTATCGCTTCCGCTCTTAGGAGACATAACTGCCTGCGAACTTTGTTGAGATTCTGCACAGCCAAGGAGGATGGTGGAAACTTCGATATGGCGTAATTGGGATAACCCTAAAACAGGTTTTTTGCAGAAAAATTCCCCAGAAAATTAAAGTCTCAAAAATCCGCCAAAAAAATGTAAGCGGTAAAAATTGAAGTCCCAATTTCAATTTTTACCCCAATTTTCAAAAATAGAATTTGACAATTCGTGTCTAGGGACTTTGCCTTGGCCTTTTCCCAAAAATACAAAAAAATTGTATTTTTTCCCTTTGTTGGAAATTCGATTCGCTGGGATCGACATTAGCCCGTGCCAGAAATTCGTGAAATGCAGGAAGTTCATTTTGAGAGGAATTTGCAATTCAAAACTCATGCAAATTCGTCCGACGCTCGAAAAGCCGAACTCGAGATTTTTCAGCAGTTTTAGATCCTCTTGGAAATGGAATAATAAAAGAAGAGCATGGAATCAAATAATTACGTTTGATATACCAAAGTTCTTTGAAGAAACTGCAAGGAGTTGTGCAACGCGAGGGCAATTGACGATGAAAATATATCCTACCGAGTATTACAATGTCACTTGTGTGCATCTACGACGATGCATCCGACGATGCACTTTGTGGTAGAATTTTTTCCTCAGACGCAGTAGCGTTTGTAAATTTGGTGACAAAAATCCAAAAATTGGGGGAAACCAAAATTCTCAAAAATCTCAAAAAAATAGATTCGATCCAATTTTTGTCCTTTTTAGATCCTGAATTGTTAAACAATCAATTTTCGAAACTCCTAAAATTAAAATTGTCGACCTTGAGACGCGGTAGCTTGGGAATTCGAGCAGTTCCCTCTGGGCTCGAGTGAGGGCGCTGCCTCGTCCCTGAGGTGTTGCCGAGGAATTACTTAAAAGTCACGGGATTTTTTAACGGGAAAATTGAAGTGCAGATGAAATCTGTCGGAGGCAGAGGCGGGATTCGAAGTTTTCTCGATTTCCCTCGACTTTTTGTTACCCTGTGTGCGTTCTTGGGCGATCGTCGGCCACCGGCGGCAATCGAAAGGCCAGCGAGTGGCTGAATCGTAGTGAATGATGCGTTTCGTAATAGCATTTGCAACGCACGAGCATCAGTGGTGCATACAACGGCTCGGAGTTGTCAGTAACGCTTCCGTACGTGCAATAAATGATGGTACCACCACGACCTTCAGCGGCAAAATTCCAAATATTCTCTTCTAACTGAGAGGAACGTTTATCGACTGGCTGTAAAAGCTATGCACGTGTATATACGTGTACTGCACATCTCCGGACACGTTCGCACACAGCTGTACATGTATGAACACACACACACACACACAAGTGCGCGCGCGCGGGAATTGAGCTCTTCAAGTAAAGATCCGCTATGCGATTATTACACTTTCAAAAGGTTTGCTCTTGCTCCGTGATTCTCAAAAGACTGTATTATTCTCATGACTCATGAATATAACCACTGCTTTGCTTGCATACACGCTGCAGATGCACTTCCACATACGCACACGGTTGCACGTGGTGCCCGTGTACCTGCACGTACGTTGGAATGATAATTGTCGTTATCTAGGGTTTACCAAGAATTTGGACTTTATTCTGATAATTATTAATTTTTTACTTCTTTCGAGAGACAAAATTTTTGACAATTATTGGAATTTTTTTTGACAAATGGTGGAAACGAATCTATAATAATAATAATAGTACTATTTTTGGTTTTTCCCCAGTTTTCGAATTTTTGTTAGAAATAAATATTCAAAATAAAATTCCAAATAATTAAAATTTCAAAATTGCTGTAATTAATTATTATAATTTTGGGGTTCAGATTAAATTCCCAATTTAATTACGCTAAAAAAAATTGGAAACCTAATTAAAGAATAAAGGAAGCTATTATTAAAAATACATTTGTCTCAGTTTTCAAATTATACATAATCATGGGTATTATATAATTCATAAATAATAATATAAATTTCTTATCGGGTCATCGGGGACATTTGGGGTTAGAATGGGGTCGTTTTAAAATGAGTGCGGTTATTGTCGGCGGTGAAAAAGTGCGTGAAAAATGAATGAAAGCTTTCTTGATATCCACACGCACTGGAGAAATTCTAAAAATATAACGTCGAGACACGATCTATGCGGGGGATCTATTCGTATGACACATTTTAACGATCATTTAATGTCACCTCTTCCTCGTTAAAATAAGATGCCTATCCTCCAACAGCTCCCTCACGTGCTTTTGATAAGGATCTAAAGTTAGTTCTTTAATTAGTGCTCCGCGATCTGCCCCGTACGCAATTTTATCTTGTCACTTTCACTTTCGCCTTTTCTCCTTTCCTTCTAATTGCCAGTCCGTGAATTCTCAAGGAATTGAAACCGGAAAGAGAATTATTAAAAAAAGCTGAAACTTAAAAATTATTAAATATAATAAAAATATTCACTAAATTACAAAATATTAAAAATTTAAATATATTAGAAAATATTAAATTTCGGTTATAAATTTTTTAATTTTGCAAATTTCAAATTTGGATTTAAAATTATATACCAAGCGAAAATCCATATTTTCACGTCAACCGTCATATTTTTTAAAATGTCCATTAACGTGGGTATCTATTGTTGCAAAAAAGCCGGTAAAAAATTGAAATTGGATAGCCTCTAGTGAAACCATAATTTGGAATTCTTTTGCAGCAACGTATATGAAAAGAACCTATTTTCCCCTGCTTTTTCAAGAAACTTTAATGGAAAATATGACGTTTGATAAGAAATCAATAGGCAAGAAAAACATATCCCCGTGACGTAAAATTGCAACATATGCTCTTGTAACTCATTCTTAATTCGAGTCGATTCCTTTCCACGTGGGACAAATTACTATTTTTCTCGGAAATTCATTGGGAAACTAATTCCAGTATTTTCGCAATTACGTAACTCCAAGAATGTAATATAATATTTGTTGTAGAAAAACAAAACTACAAAAAAAGAAAGAAAAAATAATAAATAATTTGAAATTGCATAATTTTCCACTTTACAAAATATCAAATTATTTAAAAATATTAAAATATCCAAAAGTTAAAATTATACACAAAATATATTTTCTATATTTACTCGCTCTAATTCAATTTTCTAATTTAGACTTTCTAATTCAGCTCCATTTTTAACCCTTTTTTAGTACCAAAATTTAATAACTTTTTTTTCAGTTAAATAAATCCATAAAAATTTTCATCAGTGGGGTCTGAAAGGTCCCAGTGCCAATTATAAAAAAAATTTTCCAACCAATTACTATTTTTTTTCCCCGGAGTAATTGTATAAAGGAACAAGGATTTCTCGAACGTAATTCCTTCCATGCAACCCCCAGAAATAATTCACGCGTTCCTTGACATTGCTCCGTGTCGGATTGGCGTGATGATCACTTCGACCTTTGAGGGGGTTACTTTGGACGGGCAATTCTAATGCGAGGAACGAAAGCAGAGGTAACTGTAGCGCAAGTTCACCGGGGCAGAATTTACATGTACTTAAATATTCATAAAATAAAAATGAAGCCGAGTGGCAGCGGCAGTGGCAGTGCCAGTGTATGCGCCACTCATCGATAAAAATGAATTACCCCCGATGTTACGAGCGTATGCGTATCACAAAAAATATAAATTTTCAAAAAGGTAAAACAGCGGATTCTATTTTTTTGCTGTGTCAATTTCGAATTTCTCGTGATGGAATTGCAATAAATTTTAATCGCACAATATGCAATTTAAAGCCAAATTCAAAAGTGTGCACAATTCAAAAATTTAGAATCAAACATTTTTTACTTCATTTTTTTCTCGCGATAGGTGAAGTCGAAAGTACCGATTCCTTCCGGTAGGAAGAAGTGGACAAAGTTAATCAGAGTCTCAACAATCCCAAGTACGAAAGTGGCGCTGCTACGTGCAAAGATTGCAAAAACACTCCCACGTTTATTTCCAAAATTTTCTGGAACTACAGAATCCGACAAATTATCTCTTTTTACTCCCAGAAAATTCTCACGGATTTTTTATATTTATTTATTTATTTATTTAGAATTTCTTTTTACACCGAAAATGAAATTTCAACAATGTTTTTTTTTAATTTTACTATTTTATTATGGTTCGGAAGATTTCCACAAAATTTGCATCGTTTTCCTAAGATTTCATTTTTTTTTCTTTTCCTTGGAAAAAATTGCACACGAGAATCCTCTTCTTTCTATCGATTCCGACAATTTTTGCTATTCCGGAACTTGCAAGCTTTTGTCACGTGCAAATTGCACATGCGCGCTCGTAATCCGATACTAATTCGTTTACAAAAAAACAACCGGTCTTTCTGGTACCTGTGCTTTATATTTCTTGTCCTTCTCGAAAAATATTCTTTTTCTTAGATAAACTTATTTTTCAAAACATGAAAAAAAAAATTAGTATTTTTATTTTTCCAAAAATCAGCCCCTTTCGTTTGTTATTTTAATGTTAAATAATGAAATTAAAAAATGTTCATTCTTTTATTAAAATAAATAAATATGCAAAAATAAAAAAAAAACTATCATTTTCCAAACTCAAAAATAAAATCCAATTCTTCTCAAATTTGAAAAAAGCACCAAGAACAAAAAAGACCACAAATTTTCTCTTGCCTTTTTTTTTATCACGATCCTAATAATTCATGTTAACTCCCACAACTTTCTGTAATTTTTGGAAACCCTCCAGAACTTATTTTTCCTCTTAAAAAAAATAAAATAAAATCATAGCTCTTCTCGTCACCATTATCATTATCGTTACAAATAAGAACTATCACTATCGTTACCATTAGCAATATTTGGCATTTATTACTTTTACTTCGCGTCTCATTATAAATTAAATCGCTAGCTCACGCAAACTCGAGTTCCCACACTCTCGTCGACGCTTCAAGTTTTTTTTTTCAGACCTTGTGAAAATTCTGGGCCAAATTCCGTGCGAACTCGTAAAACCCACAACCCGAATTTACGTAACCCTTCCCGATTTTTTCTGCGAAACTCCAGGAAGTTGGCGAGAGATAACAGGTGCGTTGGAACGAAAGCGGTCGCGCGGCTGTTGTATGTTCATACTACGTGTACGGACGACGCCGGTAGACTGAGCGTCGCGACGTTTCAACGGCGCCGCAGTTCTCTTTGTCCGTCTCTCTTGCTGGCTCGTGGTAGTTAGTATAGTTGGTAGAGAGCTACAGTTGAAACTACCAGCCCACCAACGGGCCAACCTTCTTCTCCCACGCTTGTCACCCCCCTGGTGCCTTTTGATTGTACATCATCGTGCGTTTGTACGAATCCACAAGAACTCGAGTCCGCTTTCCCTCCTTTTCGCGATATTTTTGCTGCCTTTCACGGTAATTCCCGAGGACGAACCGTTTCAGCGAAGCCTGAACCAGCAGCGGGTGTCAAATAAAAATGTGAATGCTGATACTGGGGTTAAAGTGGCACCAAAAAACAGCGCGTCCGGCGAATCACCCTGTAGATCTCTGAAGAATGTTATCATTTAACCGTAGAAGCGGCATTTTTCTCCGCTTTCGCATTATCCAGTTGTTGGTGAACTCGTCATTGGATTGCAACAAAGTATTCCATTAAATCTCCGTCAGTTGAGTAAACAGATATTTAGAAAGAGAGAGAGAGAGAGAGAGAGGCGGGGCATGATTTACATTCATATCGCACATCCTGATGACGATTATTAAATTTCCCTTTTACGTCAGAAATTCCTGCAACGCAGCTTGCCCGTGGAATCGCTTCTCGACGCAACTTTCGCGATGCTTTGAGTGCAAAAACTTTTGTTTTGCGGTAATTGCGACTTTTCAGGCGGAAGATAGCGGGCACTTCGGGCACACAACGAATTAAACGGCTTTGCTTGAACGTAAACGAGTGTAATTACGTTAGCGGATTAATTTCATCATTTTTTGCATCTCGGGGTTTAGCGTCATGGCAACAGTCGGGTTGTTGGCGCAAATGTCGGCGACGCTGGGTATTTTTCCACGGGTATAATTATCCGGTGGGTGTATATTTATTTCCACCAGTATCGGTGTCAATCTTGAAACACTAGAATTTCGTCCCATAACGAGTGTCGCCATCTTCGATAATTTTTCTTTTTTATCGATTAATATTTCAATCTAGAATTTTTTTATTAAAATTTAATATGTCATTGTTTTCACTGTTGGGGCCTCAGCAAGATCTCGTTAATTTCTCGTGGGCCAACCTTTCTCCACAAAATTGGTTAATAATATTTGTAGTATCGTTAGAGATTCGTACAAATAAATATATATTTATAAATATATTTCCACAAGGGCCGGGATCGATCGGGAAGTAAATAACGGCACTTATAGGTACCGCGTAGGTTCTGGGAATCCCATTTGTGGAAACAGACACGAAGGAAAGGTTGGCGTGCGTTTTATCGTCGACGAGCGAGTGACGAGTGGTTTCGATTAAAATTAGATTTATTTCACGATTCGGGACAAATTTCTCGACGAGTAAACACCGGGAACCGCGTGAAAATAAAAACTGTCACGGGTCCCTTTGATCTTCCACCGCCGATGTCACACCGAGCAGGCAAATACCGTTGACGCGTTCGCGTGCGTAATTTCTCGAGGCTTCGCATAAATTTCACGATACCTCGGAGCGTACTTGGACGTCCAGGTGCCATTTTGTAGACATTTTGGATTGTCAATAAAGGCTAATCCACGCACACCCACGTCGTGAATTATGCGATTCGAAGAATTTTAAGCTGTTTTTGTTTTTTGTTTATGGACATGAGAAGAGCCAGCGGAGTTGGCACACACACACACATACAAGGATAGCCTTATTCCCACGCTTTTCCTATACGAGTCCATGTAAGCCCGATTCGTTTGAAAAATTGATCAGTCTCTACGATAATTTGGTATAGAAACGAAGAGACTCGCAGTCGTCGATTGTATCGAACTTGGAGAGGCTAACTTTGACCAAATAATCACTTTACATATTCACGAAAAAAGTGAGAAAAAAATAAAAATGAAGCAAATTTCCCTCCCACTTTTGCTTGAAATTTTCTCAAAATGTGTTAAAAATATACACTTCGATTACAATCGATCATTACCATTTTTCTCAAAGAATCGATTTTTAATCTATTTAAACTCCTACGCCGGAAACATGTAAATCTTCTAACGGATGCGGGGTCCTGACCTCTGACGGCAGACACTTATCGGTTCCCTCTTAGGCCATAGGCAAGCAACTCCATAGTCTGTCCCCAGAGAGGACCTTGTCCATCGGAAAATACGATACCTGTATAAGTGTACGTAAAACTCCGTTACGTAATTTTCCCTGTACGCTGAGTAAACACGACTTTTGTCGGGAAATTGCAAAATGCGATACAACGATACGATATGTAACTGCTGTAACTATTACGTTGGTCAGAGAATGCGAAGAGAGACTGAAGGAGATACAGGAAGATGGACGCAGAGAGAGATGAGGTTTAATTCCCGGCATTGTCGGGACTGACCTTGCCACTTTTTTTATCACCAGACAATTAAACATCGACTGAGCAGTGTGTAACAATACCAATGTTATGCCGAGAAATCCGCTACCGGCAGGATTAACAGATCTGGAAACGCCATTTGCATGGAAATTGCGTACATATTTTTATTTGAGATAAACATAAACTGGACAATTTTCCACAGGAGATTGCAGTAATTTAACTCGAATTTCAGTACTTTGGGAAAAACAAAAAATACTAATTTTTGTTATTAATAACATCGATCTTCCATTAATAGAAAAATAAACTCCTCCAAAATCTACACATTTTTTGTACAAGAACCTTTTTTCCATCTCTTATAGCCTTCGAGATATTTGCGATTGAAATTTTCCCCGATTTATTTCACTGGCCCCTCCACCAAAGGCGCTAGCGTTGAGTTCCACCTTCGAAGGCTCGTATCTTTCGAACCGTTAAGGTTAGAGAAAAATTGCAAAGGACGAATGACCTTTGAAATCCCCGAATCTATCGAAAGGTCTTGTCATTTCTTAATTCAATCAATGTTCAGTCTCTGGAGATACTTAAACCCTTTCGGAGCTTGCTCTCAGCGTGAAAATGCCAAGTTCGTTATCGTCTCCTTCGCAAATGTCGCGATTAATAATTCGCAGCTGCCTAAGAACGAGCCATAAAAGGAAAAAAAGGAGATCAGCTATCACAGCGCCGATACATCGTTTCCTATCGAGCGGGTAATAACGGTACTAATAATTAACGACGGGAGGGTGTTTTTTCCTAAGAGGGTGCATTATTCTCGGAATTCCCAGGGTAGCAATCATATCTGATGGTCTACAATAAGCTAGTGGCTAATCTCATGCCTTATCTCAGGGCCACGATCTGACATTGCGGGCCAAGTCTTTCGATCAAGGATACTTTCGCTCTCAGTTTCAAAGAGAGCTGCATTTTCTGTAATAATGGGTATCGGCTTTAGATTAGATAAAACAGGAGGTATCTTTGGTCGCCGCAATTTTCATTTTTCAATTACCCTCCTTTTTGCCTCACGACACGTTGGAATTGATGGCGGAGAAAATAACACGTCATTTCGTATCAAGTGCATGCGTCCGAAGGTTGGCTCGTATACATTATTAAGGATTTGGGCGGTAGATATAAACGGATCAAGGCCAGGATTGCGAGATTTGCATACTCTCCGTTGGGGCCAATGGATATTTCATGAAGTCTCGCGACGAAGAAACTACGAATGTTAAGACTCGTCCTTTAAGGACCCACACACCCTACCACGCTTGTACTTCGAGTTGAGTCCGTAGATAGCGCTGGTAACAGCCTCGACTGGGTCCAAACGATCATTAAGGGCCATAAGATGGCGAAAAAAATGCACTCCCCAATTTCAGACACCGTTTCTAAACATTGGAGGGCCATTTTCCGCGAAATTCTGTCGAGATCCAGCGCCGGAGTGACGTATTTCGGCTGTTGCTAGGCGGAGCTTCCCCAACCAGCCGCTAGGATGGGGGGAGTGGCGTCTCTGGGACACTCCGTGCTTGGATTTGGCGCGAAATTCGAACGAATTCGTGGCGTAAGTGACTCTTCTCGTTAAAATCTTTGTTAGAAATGGCACGATTTTTTAAAATGCATCCAAATGCAGCCACTGCAGTGACTAATTACCGTGGAATCGTAGTTGGTTTTCAAAAGAGACAGTGGTCCTTCGTTTCGCCAAATACACAGACACACATACATACACACATGTGCATATGTTTACAACAAAACGACTGCAGTCACGGATCGATGGTAGCCGACGTATAATAACGGCGACAATAAGTGTCCTTCAAAATGCGACTCGTTGTTGCAAAGCTCGACGCCGAAGAAAGGGCGCACTTCCCGGAAAATATCGACGATGATGCGTTGCAGCGGAGCTCGCAAATGCCACTGCGTTTTCGATAACGCGATAAAACAAAATCCCCGAAATACGATAATTCAACCTTGCGTCCCCGATCCGTCCCGGCAGCGGATCCGAGTTTCTTCGAAAGCTTCGCTTTGCATACTTGGCACCCGAGTGCCGTTCCTCGAATAAAATTTTACGTCTCGATCGTAAAAGATTTATAAGCGTTTTACTTCCAGTCGTTTTCGACATTTTTATTCCTCGGTTCAGGGTCGCGATTTTAAAAATCGCGACCCCTCACTCGGGTCCGTCCTCGGAGCCTGTATCTCGGAAACTCGACGCTAGGTGGCAATTTCCTCGGTAGAATTCTCGTAACTGCTAGTGTTTCGGCTGAATTTCTGCCTTATGGTAATTTTTTGTTATTGGGGATTGTTATTAAAGGGTTTAAAAGCTTCGATGGGAAAATTTGGACCCAAAAAAATGTCCCAAACATTTTTGAAGCCTGGGAAGGACAAAGGAAGGAGAGAAAAGACACCCTTGGAGCGACCGGAGGGTTTACGGCCCCTAAAAGAGCAACTCGCGGAGTTGCATAAAACGGTGCATGTCACACAATAAAAAATCTAACGTTTGCACGCCACTCGTCACTTTCATCATAATACGTGTGCGTGGTACTTTAACCCAAGGCTAATCGTGAAACATAAACATTACCCACGCAAGCACTTCATCAAGGTGAAGGCAAACGATTAAAGGAAAAACAGCAATTTGTAGGAACTGCAGGCAGTTATGCTCGTCCTTATGCACTTCCTCTGCCGTTATTGGCGAATTCCCTATCGATAGTGACTGCAATTAAAATAGCTTCCGCTCAAAATACGAAATCGATAGTTCCACGGCATCCAATCCCCGTCTTCCCAGCGAAATCCCCTAAAATGCCGGTCTCCCGAATCGATTCCGCGTTAAAAAATAAATGGAAAATGGCCGGTGTCGATTCGGGGGTCGTGGGTTCGGGTTCCGGCAGGTCTCGTGGAACAAAGGGATCGATCTTTTCGCTCACTGGAAATAAATAAGACGAAACGTTCATTGAATCGTCGAGTTATTCAATAGAAGAGCTGATACAAAGGAACTAAAATCAAGTCATGCTTTTGTGAATAGGGTGTTTTCGGGGGAAAAGAAATTCTTTTTCGTTATTCTCTCCCGTTGGAGGGGTCCAAGGGATGGCGCAAACCCTATCGAGGGTGGACTTATATAAACGACGGTGTGTTTGTGATACCAGCCACGGCGGTATCCAAACACGAAAAGCTTCAATGAAAACATTCCACACTCGAGAAGGATAAGAATGTACATCATTCGGAGGCGGGTACGTATAAACTAAGTTCGAGAAGGGAAAGAGAACGGAAGTCGACGCTTTAGTGGATGACGATATGAATTTTTTCTCCCTTTTCCCCGATTATCGTTACAGATCCATATAGAGAGAACGACCGAAGGACGTTTGGTAGTGGTTCTTTTTTTGAAACTATATGAAATTTTGGGCCAATATTTGTAGTGAATTTTCAGCTAGAAGTTTCTTAAAAGCCCACATTTAAGATCGATCTTCGCGTCGAATTCGAATTTGAAATTCGAGTCGAACTTTGAGACAAATTTGGAGCCCCAACGTGGAGCCAATTTCGAGCCCAGGTTCTAATCAAATTTTGAGACAATATTCCCTGGGACGAAATTCACGTTTGAAGTTTGAATCCAAATTTGAACAAGAAATACTTTGTCGTCAATTTTTGAGCGACAATTCGGGACAAAGTTCGAATCGAGGAGCGAGATTGGAAACGAAATGGGTGCCGCGATGGAGTTTGAAATAGCGTTTGAGATTGAGTTTGAGATTAACCTCGTGATCGATCGCAAGGTGGAGATTAAGATTGAGAGACGGACAGAGATTGAGCTCGCGACGGAGTCTCGGACGGGTATGGATTCGGGTCGGATTTTTCAAAAGCGCCGCTCTAATTAGATTTCTCCAAAAATTCGCATTAGAAGAAAAAAGAGTTAAACGTTAAGTTTTTCTTTTTTTGTACGTATCTTTTTGCAGCTTTAAAAGACCGCCTTTGTATTCGCTTTTGAAGGTTAGGGGTTATTGGGGTAAGGGGTCTACAGATATCGATTAACATCAGGCGAACTTGACACAACGAAGAGAAAGAGAAAGAGAGAAAACGTGGGAGTTTGAGATGTAATATAAGCGAAGTGGAAGTCGAAAATAGTTTTATACTATACATATACGATACATGTATATAAATATATATACATACGTGCGTCTTTCTTCTTTTCCAGCGGCTTTATTTTGCATCCTTTGCGATAACAATGCTATCCTTGGAAATGTTCGCGCAATGTTCGTTACAATTACCCACTCTAACTGATTAGATTTATTTTGCATTTTTTCGTTTGTCTCCGCCCGTTTAATTCGCGCGTGGACATACATATTTTATTTTATTTTATTTTATATTTTTTTTACATAAATTTGAGAGAAATTCGAGCCAACTTCGGCGCTGAAATTGCAGGACAAAAAAATTGGATGCGAGAGAAATTGCAATTTCAGCGCGGGGTCAGGCGGTGAAACTTAAAATATGGTTACCATACATTTCGCAGAAACTTTCTACGTGGCTTCGACAAGCAGGGGGCGAGTGGAAGCGGGAGAATAAAACTAAGGGTGCTGGTGTGTACAATAAATTATGTAAATTCATATAAACTTTCTATGACATTCGTAAAGTTTTGCTACCCCATGTTCGTTTTGTAAGAAACGGCGCGAGTGCCGTTTTTCCCCAAAAGTGATTTTTTTATTTTTATTTTTTCATTTCGATTGAAATATCCTTTTTTCTACGATTTCAAAAACAGTATTTTTTTCTGAGTCATATTTTGGAAAAAACTTGTTACTGGTGTGTGTAAAAATAAAAATAGTATTTAAAAATAATGAAAACTAGAGACGGAAATAAATACACACACATACACGTGGGTACGTATTCGTGTGTGCTTGATATCCTTGGAAAATGTTTCAGGTTCATCTTAAATGAGATTTGGAACCCATCCAAGGTGCAGTTTCTGCCACAACAACATCGTCCTTTCATTGAAACTCGAAAACTCGCAAAGTTTCTTCCGTTTCCACGAAGGCAACTCCCGCTTTCGTTTCATTCTTGAAGTTATCAACTGAAACGTAAGGTCACGGCAATAATAGCGCCATAATTAGATGCAATTGCCAATTTTCTCATGCGAACTCTGGGAGATGCATCGATTTCGAGCCGAGTACGCTCGGTTTTTAGGTTAGTAGCGCGCGCAGCCCGGCTCCCACAAGCGGGTCGCGGGTTCGCATACTCGCAGCGACCACTTCGACCGGAATTCAATAATTTTTTTTTGCTTTTTGGTGCCACGATGCGACTCTCACAAATTTTTTAGCTTATCCGAGTAATTTTTTTTCGGTGAAGAAGAAAAATCAATGTCGATGGGTTCGGTTTCTGCCTGGATCCTTTGAAATGACACTCTAACGTAACGGAATTACGGTTGCCGATTCCCGTCTTGAAATTCGTAATTTTGGAAACGAATTTCGTCGGGGCTTGAAATTTACGGGGTGTAAAGGAGACACTTTGAGCTTCGAAACGAGCCAAAATGGAACTGGCTACGATTTTTCCTGTCTTCGAAATTCGTAAATTGGAATAAACAAGTCAAAGGGATTTTTCCTCGAGTCTTAATCAATTTTTCCCTTCGAAGGGGAATTTTCTACAATTTTGGAAATTTCCGAATTTTCAAAGTGGATTTTAAATAGAATTATTACAATTTTTCGTTTCCACAGGAAGAAAAAAGGTAATTACTTTTTAATTACCTATTTTAGGTCATTAATTTTCGATGACCCAATAAAAATTTTAAAAAGTAATTAAACATTTTTTAATTTCGGAGAACAAAATATAACAAAATTTTATTTGTCTCTCCTCTAGCGATTTTTCGGGTTGAAATATTTTTTTGTAAGTACAAAGAATGGATTTGCAGCGTGTTTCTGTGTGTGTGTGTGTGTGCGTCCGTTTTATGTCTGTCATTTAAATTGAAACCTAAATGACGGATTGATAAGAGCGTCATGTAACATTGGAATGTGTCAATTTTTTCTGTTAAAAAGGGAAAAACCGGGAAATCCATGGAAAAAGCGTACCGATGGTAGCTAAAAAAGCGTATTCGCGTCTCGCAATTGAAAGCGCGAGTAATTAAAACAATATTTATATATTCATTTGCAGTTTCGGTCTCATTAAGACCGAATATATAATTTTCTCTATTTTTATGAAATTTCGTTTCCTGCTAAATCAAATGCTCTTTGGCGCGAAAAAAAATGGGGAAGAAAAATTTGAATGTAAATTAATAAAAATAGAGGAAGCATTTTCTTTGTTGGCAATTTTCCATGGATTGATTAATGAACCATATCAAACAAAAAAAATAGCTTCCATGGAAGCCCATGAAACTTATGAAATTAACTAGAACAAGAGACTTTCTTGACGTTTCTCCCCACAATTGCCCTACATTATACAAAGAATCTAGGGAAAAATAATATTCTAGGTACATTAATAGCAACTAAATTAACTTTCTGATTTCCATCCCCATTTTTCCCGTTCTTACAAGTTCGCACACACATGTACGTGACATACGTCCACAAACGAGGGAAACCCACTAGGAAAACTTTGCTATAAATTACTTTCTATGAAATACGCGTATTCTATTCCCCCGTAAGATAACAGCGAGTGATAAATTCCCGTAGCTTGGCCCGATCAATTTTCTTACAAAAGGCTCCCCTTGGACCTCGATTTTCCTGGAGTGTCGGTAAACGTTGAGAAAATTCAGGGATGAAGAAAAAAAAATAAGGAGACGAAGAAAAGTGCATTCCGCGTGTTTATGGACCCTGCATTTCATTTGATCTCGGTATCTGACTCTGAAATATTTCGTTTTCACCTTCTCTCCACCTATTGATTCCGTAAGCACCTCGTAAGGAAAGGTTAAGCAGCCTTAAAGGCGCACGCTCGTTGAGGTCAACCTATTTGCATGCTTCTCGGAGATACACTAGCTACTGTGCATATATGCAAAGTGCATTTCATTGATTCGTACCAGCCCGAAAATGACGCGCCGCGAAAAATTCGTGTCTTCGCACGAGTCACCGCGACACGCGTCACCGGGATTTACGGTCGAGTCGGGATGTCACGCATTCGCGTGGTAGGGGTCAAGTATTGGCTCGACCTCGAAATTGACAATTAGCGAATGGGTCAGTTGCTGACCCTACCATCGTTTTTTTTTCTGACTCCCTCTCGCGTTAAAGTACGTTCCAAAATTTTGCCTCGTCGTGGCGGAGAACGACGTAGAAACCGCGTGAATAATTGATCCGCGGATAAAACGCTACTTCGAACGAGAAAGTTGCAGTGACTGCAGTGGCACGCAGCTGGCTCATCTCCAGTTATAATTACGCGAGAAATAATATGCAAAGAACGAGCAGTAGGTGCATACACACGCAGAGTGCAATTGATTTATCATTTCTCACAACAATTAACGCCTTTAGCGAGGTCCGCACGTAGGCGTTGGGAAAACAAAGAAAGGGGAGACGAAATAAGAAATATATTTATCCCGTATTCGTCTGCACCTTTAATCGAGTCACCCTTCGTCTCCCAGTCGTTGTTGTGATGAAATTAAAAAGCTTTTAAGAGCTAAGTGCGTTTGCTTTCGTGCTTGTAATGCAATAAATGGGAATCTTGTCGCTGCAGCTTATTCTTATCCGTCGGACAGCGCTAACTGAAAGTGATCGTTTACATGGAATTGCATTTTCTACAGGTGCACGCGGGACGAAATGTCACTGGGTAATTTTTGTCGACCTAACTGCACCTTCGAACGTGGAACTTCATTCTGCTCCGGGTACCCCGTTCTGCCCCCGATCCCCCCCTTCGCCACTAGCTTTCATTTTTGAGGATAGTTACACCGCAGCTGCTAAAATTACATATTTCCAATTAAAATGAAAATTGGGGATCGCCATACCAAATTACATTCCAAGTTTATGGCCATGAGATGGAATTGTTTGGCGGCAGGGAAGTAAAATTTCGTTGGCGTTCCGTTTAATACGGACAGAGCAGAAATCGATTGGCGCTACAGAACTGCCTAAACCGATGCGATGAGAGAAATGTTCCTGCAGATAGATAAGCTTTATGCTATTACCGACTGACTCGGGTATTACTATGGATATACTATGTACCAATAGTTGTTTCCCTTTTGCCCCTCTTTCGTGAAAGCGACTGTGATTGCGGGAATTGTAGGAAAATGTGGAGCTGAGGAAAGGGCCGGGAATGATTGCTATGCGAAGGAAATGGGTTCGTTCTCGAAAGAAACGAAACCGTTCAATTCCTATCCATTCTCCCACCAGTTACCTCCGATTCGGGTTGTCCGATGCCGGGTTTCAATTAAACACCAGGTGCCAATTAGGTTCCAGGCGTTGGAGCACATTTTCCCAATTGCAGCGGGACTCGAACCCCTGACCTGGGGGGGGGGGGTCTTTTCGGTTGGCGATCGTTATTTTAAAGGTTCCTCCCCTCGCCACTCGGCTAGCCTGAGAAAACTTGCTCCAAACTTTAATTAAAAGGTCCAGAGGGTACCCAAGGCACGGGAGAACGCCCCCAGTGCATTCGATGCAGCGCGACTGAAATTAATGGGGACACCTTATAGGTACAATGCAAATAAGTGCTTACAAATGAAATGTCAATTCTGCCCTGCGCAATCAGCATATATCCCACTCTATTTGCTTGTTCTTTGTTCTATCCGTTGTCGTATTTCTCTCACTGTTGGCTGCAGTCCCCCGTCTTTCCCTCTTTCCTCAATAATTTGCAACCCTCTTCTCTTTTTGCCGATGCAGTTGAGAACTTGATTTAATGCTTGCATAAAACCCTCATCTTCCCCGTCGCTTTCCGTCTACTCCCGCCGCTTCTTCCTTTTTCTCATTTCACGGAGGAACTTCCTTTTTCCAGACTCGCAACAGCGTAATTTGCAAGAACAATGGCCACTTGGCCGTAAGGATACAATCGGGAGACCCTCTCGGGGCGTTAGCTGTTGTTTTTGCAATTACATTTTAACGAACAAAACGATAAGCGAATGCACCTCGGGTACCGACAATCTCCCCCGTAACCCTCCCTTCGTTTCGAGTTTCGCGACCGGTCATGGAACTTCATTCCTGGGTCGTCTCGAAAAAGTGGAAACTCGAATCGATCGAGGGCCCGGAATCCGAATTCGATGCACGGCTATTTGTTTGTCGGCAGGAATGATCGCAATTAATATAATGATAATTGGCAATACCTAGGGCGGGCGTCGAATTCATCTGCGTTTACCAATACGAATTAGATATCTGCAATTAACTGCGGTTAGACGCACTGTTGAAGCGCTATATCATACTCGCCGTTTGTGGTTAGCAGTAATTACTAACGACCCAGATCACCTTAAACCATAAATCATCGTCACTGACTTAAGCAGCACTGTTCGCATTTTGTCGCGCCCAATCCCAAGAGGCGTCGCTCGGGTTCCCGTATTTGGAGGCATCCCCAATAGGAATTTATGGTGTTTCGATATCGGTCCATTTTCGTTCCTTCGAATTCTCGCATCGTTACCTTCGGAAACACCCTTCGACACCTACTGGGTGACGAAAGGAATCAAATTGTAGGTTATTTGAGGTACCGGGGGCAGTAGCTCGACAGTAACGAACGTATAATTGCGGAGTCAGTGTTTTACGCACTTTCCGTGTTAAAGGCTATCGCTCGACAAAAAAAATGGACCCGTCGAAAGCCTCGGTCATGGCGGACGGAATAAAATTCAACAAATTTCAAGCGCGGACAGGCCGTATTTGGAAGATAAGCTTTTATTTCCCCGGAGAGAGGAGCGAGTGGAGAACGGGAGTTAACAGTAGCCGTTAGCATCGGAGTTGCATGAAAATAGCGAATTTGCCGGGCGAAAATGAAGTCACTCTAACAACGATTCAATTAGAATATGAATTCAGGGAAACTTCATGCTCTTGATCGTATTATCCTTCTCCGGGTTCTCCTTTTACGTTTTATTCCAGCGAAATCCTTCTTTATGTTCTTCCCAAAGAAATGAGTAGAAAGAGTCGGATTCGGCAGTGCCGCAAAAATGAGCCAAGCGACTGTATCGCACATTTAATACACCTATAACGAAAAATACGAGACCATCGTGTCCTCCAGTGGCAGCAAAAGCTTTTCCTCCCATTTCCAGGCACTTTTTTCTATCCATTTTTCGCTTTGGCTCTTTCTCGTACTCGCTTCGTACACGAAATGGCATTCGCGGAGCTCCTTTGGAGCACAGCCAAGCCCAAGCCAGCGACGACGACGGCGGTGTTTGTATTTATATATTTTTGCGAACACTCATGATTACATTTCTAATAATAATGGGATGTTTATTTTGGACGCGGCAAATAATGGAAAACGCGGCTCCGAGAGTCCCGTTCATTGACGATTTTATCAATCACTGCTGATATTTTATTCAAGTGGATACGGAATAAATTATTCAATTTATCACGAACTGCAGCTTGGCCCGGTGGTTTATCGATAAAGCCGATGATGCTTCTAGCTGGTGTTATTTTTGCATTTGTTGTCGCTGTTGCTTCCCCGTCGATGTTTAATTAACTGGAGAATCCTGCTTGTTTTTGAAACATTTATTGTATTTCCAGTGGATCTTGAGCTCAATCTCGCAGAATTGCGGTGGCCAGGGCTTGGCGCTCTAACGTGAAAATCGGGTGACAATAAAATTCTAACTTTGAAATTTTAGAACCTTGCCCTCAGACGCCTCCCTTCGACGTGCTCGTGCCAGTTAAAAATGTATTCACAAAAAGTCAACGCCACGAGAGGGTGCTTTTGAGAGATAAGACACAGCCGATATCGTTTCCACTGAAACTTATGTGGCAGGAGTCTGTAAAATATAAAATACGATTACATCCTCCACCTTCTCCTTCTTCTTTCGCTGGATTTTAGAATCTCCGGTAGCTTTGCCCCCCAATCCCGGGTAGCATCTCCCGCGACACTCCCTCGGCTATGATTTACAATCGTCGCGGCGTGACTGGAGAAAAAAAAACAGGTTATCCTCCAAGAGTGAGCGTGCTTTCATCGGTCCAGAAGAAAAAAAAAATTGGAATTTGTTTCTCAAAAAATGGCCGGATAATTGCGAAGTTCATCCAAGCACGAGGCAAAGTGCGACACCGTGGTATCAGGGATGTCAAGTTCAATGCAGTGCACGAGTCGAAGCTACCGCCGATACTTGCCAGAAGAGCGGTCAGCCAAGTTATAAAAATTGTCTGCCACTCGACGACCTTAACCTTCGCCCATAAACCCCGAAGAAAATTCAACGAAATACGAAACCAAAGATCTTTTTAGTCGCACTCGTCTCTGGTCGGCCAATATATATCGCGCGACACCGGAGCCGAGCGCTAAAAGCGTGCCAAATTTATTGTTATGACTTTGAAACTCTCGGTATTTCGAGATACCAATTGCTGCGAATGGCAAGGACTCTTCGGGCAACTTTTTATCGCTTTGGAACTAATTCGCCCATCGATTATCTCGTTTTGGCTCGGCCCGATACGTGACGTCACGTGACCGAAAAGTGGATTCGGAGAAAACTTCGAGCCGTTTCGCAACAGAAGGTTTCCGGTGTTATGAATCCCCAAATCGCCCACGTCTCGAGAATAAATTGGATTTTATGGGAAGAAATTCCCTCCTCGAAAGAGAAATCTCATCCCGGGCGGGATTGCTTTCGGAATTTGCAAAATGGAAGCCCGAGGCTCCGGGAGAGAGAAAGTCGAGAATTTCAAAGACTTTTTGCAATTTACGTGGCTCCCTATTCGCGCCACATGGGGCGCAATAGTGTAGGCTATCGCATTGGTCCCATCCGGCTCGGCCTGAACGGAAAGCCCAGCGTCGAAAATATGAGAAGAAAATTGTCTCCGCCTCGGACTCGTCAACAACTATAAAAACAAATAGCAATTATTTTTGATAACGTCCTTAATCCTGCGGGAAAGCAAAGTCCTTGCAATCAAAAAAGTTCGGTTGGCTACAGTCGCGACTCAAAGGGAGGGAGCTTCCGGTTTGGAAATTTGGTTGCTCATAATAATAGTAATAAAGGTAATAATAATTGCTCTTCATAGGAATTTCCATTTCGTCGTCGCTTTCGTTCTTTCGGAACAAATAATTACGTCCACGGAAAATGGCAGTTCTCGTGAGGTATAGAAACCAGGCTGGGTAGTAGCTTTTTCGTTGAATATATGTACTTTAAAATCCCCTAGGGATGTAATATTTCTCTCGGGTACGCCGGTACCCGCCTTGCTTTTCTCGTTTTCAAACTTTAAGTCACTTGTGTGTTTTGTGTTATTAATTTCGATAAATAGATACACATTCCCTCGGGACTCTACCCATTTTAATATGAAATTATTATCATTATGTAATTTCACAAATTTCGTCCCAACGTAATCCCCGGATTTCGCTCGCTCCTGGCGACATCTATAGTTTCTCGAGTCAATTGGAAACCCCACCCTGAAACAATTCAATCTTTAGCAATCTTTTGAGTGAAAGAGTGAAATCCCTGGGATCAAAATTCGAAATCACTGAAAAAGGACCTCATTTCCGGGCACAGCTTCGCAAAAGTCACGACGAGAGCGATTAAAAGCACTGGAAGGAAGAAAACAGCTTCGAGTAAATATCGTAGCGTGACATGAAACGAAACGTTATTGCAAGAAAAATCCTTGTTTGGAAAGAGAACGAGTTCATCTCCTCGTTTTTTTGTTCCAAGGGTACCGTGGCAAAGAAAGGTACCTTATAGGTGCCATGAGGATGTTCATAAAGATGTCGTAAAAGATAATAGCCGGTATCGATCTTAAGACAATGTTTTTAACAAACTGCTACTCGAGTTCTTATCAATAAGAAGTTTTCTGTTTCAAGACCACTCCCGGTACAAATATACGACCGACTCTTGTGCTCTTTTCTCGACTCAAGTGCAGGCGGGACCCTCAAAGAAATAAAGACATTGAACTAAATTTCTGCCCGGCTTTTAGTTCAGGCGGACGAGAAACCGTAGTAATTTTTATATTGTTACGGAAAAAGTGGGACACTTCTAGAAATTGCGGTCGCGAAGTGCCTGAATCCGTACCAGCTCGGGTACAACGGGAATCGAACCCCGGACCTGGACGTCGAGACCCGAGGCTCGAGGCTTATCCCTCGAAATTTGGAATTTTGTGACGACAAAAACGGAGCTCTCTTACGCCTTAGCCAACCGAAGCTTTTAGGTTAGGTCTCTGGAAATAAATACATCCAATTATATTTGAAAGAAGAAGGGATGCTCTCCTCGTACTTGGAATATTAAATCGTCAGCTGAAAGTTCAAGTAGGAAAATTACATTCGCCCAAGCATGCTAATCCCTGTATCTACACTCCGATATTCGCTACAGCCTCGGGGAGCGGACACCCCTAGACGCGTTTGCCCTCCTTGTCAATCAAACTCCCAAAGTTTACGAAAGTAGGGTGAAACTCGAATTCCTTCAGTTGGGAAACCGATACATTTATTTTGCGATTACCTTTTTTGAGCGAGACAAGATTTATTCAACTAATCGATCAATACCGATCGACCTTTCACGGCGTAAGCGGAAAGAAAACGGCTGCTGTGTAAAAAGCTTTTTAATGTAGGGTTCCAATGAGACTGGGGGGGGGGCATTGGAAGTGGAAGTGTCTGGGGAGGGATGACCAGAAGTGACGGCGCTAAGAGTGTCGCGAGTGACTTTTCCTCTCTACTGCTGACCCAATCGCGCAGACCCTAGCAAATCCAAGGCTTTAGAGACGGAACAACACCAGTTATCGCATTCATTTCCGGAGACGTATTAATACGTCCTTTTATTTACTCTCCGATGCGTGGGTGTTGCAAGTATTGACTTGAAAGAAAAATATCCGTTGGTATTCAGCAAATGTCTCGGGTCAACGATGCGTTAATAATCGAAAGTGTGGGAGGATTTCAGCGGATCCCGGTCGAGCGCACGACGAATCGGATCAGTTTCTTTCTTATGTACATGATATTAGCGGAACCTCGTCGCCACTCTTATTTCCACACCGGCTTTAGTCGATTCCTATCTTAACAATGTGTTTGCCAGGCATGCAACGGCACACGAGCCGTCTTATATCCGTCGTCTTAACGATTTTGCCAGCGAGTGAGGTTCGATCCGAGGGGATAGCAACAACCTCGAGACTCTTCGGCGCTTATTACTTCAGACACCTGTCCGACGGGTAAATATGTATAGGTCACGGGGGCTATGAATGGCTCGCGTATACGCTCGCTCTCGAATTCACCTTTTTGTGTCATTTTCGTTACGTAACACGAGGGGGAGGTATTAAAAACACATTGGCTATGAATAGGCGAGATCGAATCTCGCTGATCATCGTCTTTCAGGAAGTCAATCTCTCTCGCTATTTTCGATTTGCCGAGAGCGAAGCAAGATGGAGAAATGTATGTGAAAAGTTTGCCCAGTGGATTGAAGGTCCTTTGATTTGCCATTCAGCGCTTGGGAAAAATCCAGTGCCAGAACTTCGATAACTTCCGACTCTGTTCGGTCAAGTGAAGAAAGCCGGTCCTTTGAGACCTCGCTCGCCGACAGTCACCTCATCAAAAGAATTCCCTTTGGCGAAGTTTGCGTCTTCGACACCTGCCAACTTTCGCAGAATCGATTTGCTGCACGAATTCCACATACACTCGATGACCCGCGCCGACTGGAAGGTGCCAGATGCCGTCGATAATGCGATAAACGAGGCTGACGGTCAGTCCCGCAGGTAGCGCATGGGCTGAACCTTTGGACCTAGAGAAGCGTTCCATGTCCAACGAAACGCGCACAGGCACTTCCATGGGTCGTCGTATCTTTGCCAATTTAGCCGCAGTCGCTTGGTTTGAGTTCAATTGAGCCTTAATTTCCGCGAAGAGCTTGCAAAAGTTTTAGCGGGCGGACACGAAAGTCCCTGAGAGGGTCTCCAATCGGATCGGAAACTCGCTCGAAGAGTCTTAAATCGAATCTCCCGCGGAAGAAACGGATTCGCATTGTCTCATTTTTCATAATATGGCTGCCCAAGACACCCGATGTTGAATATCGCATTCCCTTTTGCATCAATTCGCCGGAAAGCCGGCAGAGTTTCTGCGTGGATCTTCAGTTTTTTTTCCTCGTTGCTTTTGAAAATCATAATGCCAGCAGCGGTTATTCTAAACTGAGATTTAATAATAATCAACGCGGGGCTTAAATTTGAAGCACCGAAGATTAAAGTTACGAGATTTTACAGGTCGTTAGTCAGAGGGACTTTTGTAAAGGAGATTAATGTCAGATAGGCTAGAAACAGCTGCGGTACAGATCATATCGGCTCTCATTCAAGAGGAAGAGTCAAGGCGCGACTTATTGAAAAGCTCTTGGAGCTCTTTCAGTGGAGTCGCATTAGAGCTTCTTCTACAAAAAAAGAATGTCTATTAACGGGAACACAAAAAATTAGCAGATTTAATACACGGGGGCTACATTTTTTAGCCGAACCCTCGAGTCGTAAATTCTTCGCCACCGTCGGAGTTCTCTATGACATTTATTTTTCACCCAGTTCCTGCCTCTTCTTTGCCGAGAGAGAGCTTTAATTCCGGCACTCATCGTAAACCGTCAGACGCTATAGGTATATGTAAATGCAACGTGGGACGTTAGAGACGCTGCGTTCCATGGGTACGCATACTGGTAAAACATTAAGGACTTTAGGGTCGCGCAGTAAAATGTTGTGTCGCAGCAATTCATTTTGGAGTTACACTTGTATCATTCCAGGACTTTATTTCGCGTCAAAAATTACCTCGATGGACCTTTACTCCACTGCCCCGTGCAACGATTTCGGTCATGGTGAATAACTGCAATTCGTGATATCGTCAGCTGCGTCGAGCCGTAATTGGATAACTCGCGGTTCGATGGAGCCGCGGCGGGCATTTGACGTTACCCTTTTTCGCTCTCCACGGGTTCGACATTAAACAATCTTACAAGATAAATTTAATGTATAGACATTGCGATTGTTTCATGGTAGCCTATTTCGATGGTGTAGTTTTCAATGGTAGCTGGTATCACCTTATCGGAATAGTTAACAGTGTGTAGCCATGCGTTGAACTGATAATGCAACATGGTTTGAATAGTCACCTGTATGATGTTTATGTAGTTATATATAAGTTATTACCTCATCGTTTCACAAACCCCAGCCATACATCGTGCCTTCGACGTGGGGGAATTTCCAGCGTGTAGGATGCGTCGCCGCATATACGCTTCCTTGATTGACATAATTATCTATAGCAATGATTTTAATGACTATTCAAAGCTGCAGAAGCTTCCATTGTGTGTGCAGGATTCGGTGCAATTTCGCAAACCGTGGCGTTCAATCGTTGCATTTTCTACAAACGACCCGTGGATGAATTGCGAGGATGCGACCGAACGCGTCGACAAAAGGAACACCGTCACCCAGATGGAGTTTCGAATATTGATAAATCTTAATACGCCGCGTTGAAATTACCATGCTTTTGCTGCAACGGTGCATTCGCATGCATCCTATTTCTCCTGCTGTGTCTGTCCTTAATTGTACAATTTCATTCATGTTAATGATTTCCTTGATTCTAACGTCAACGCTGAGCGATATGCATAATGCAAATGCATCGTACGTCGCTATACATAAATGCACATGTGCTTTCGGATGCATGAAACTCCGATACGTCGAGTCAAGGAGCTTTTAAAGTTACGTTGCTGTCTGATTATTCAATTCTGATTCAAGTCCCACCGCGGAGTTCGCTCCTATCCGCAGATAACGAATTACGTCTTCGGTTGGCGCATAAATTGGTATTCCGATAATTTTGTAATTCGTATATCCAAGTAACGAGACGCGGTCAAACGTAGCCCCCCCAGTTGGTCGATTGCCGAACGTACGCGCGTCAGGAGTAGCGGCAGCGGCGACGTTTTTCCTCGCGTTCCTGCTCCTTGTGCGCCAAGATCTCGATCAATAACAGGCTTCGCTCTTATGCCCGAGAGATGGCGCCAGCGTCGCCGACCCATTTGGGTCATCAAGTACCGATATAATTTGACAAACCTTGTTGAACGTCACTAGGTAGATCCAGGGTACGCGAGAACTCTTCGAAAAGTTACGCATCGCGTGGAATATGGATTTTTTTTGGAGCAACTAAGTTTGTCTAATACCACGAGACCTCATCGCTCCCTCGAAACGCCGCACGTATATCAGCCTACCTTGGGTCTCTTCTCTGGGGAAATAAAAGGCAAACGGAAAAAATCTGTTGCATAAACATCAGAATTCCGGATCCCGAACAAAGTCTGGAAATCTGATTTCCTTTATTTTTTTTTTTCCTTTAAATTTGAAACATATTCTATCCCCTTACGTGGGATTGCTACTGGTATTGGAATTTACACGATTCTGCGGGTACTTTGTAGCCAGTTCCTCCCTTAAATCTTACAAGCATCCCCGGAGGGCATGTAATAATTTTTATTACGCCCGAGCACCGTAGCCAAGGTTGGATCGAAGTCCCACGTACATCCTTTTGGTAAATGTTGCTGGGAGAAATTACGTATGTGAACCACATACGTTAGGAATAAGGTCACGATGGAATGCGAGTCATCGGAACCCCTGGATTCAGTTCCATGTGCACGTTATTCTATGGACGGGCATCGAATAATTGCGTTGTTGGGGGAAGGGATGATTTGTACGAGGGAATTAGCAAATTCTTCTCACCCATTACGTTTCCTCGGCGCGTATCGCGAGAACATTTGGAACTCCATCGCGGTCGATAAAAATTGTGCAATTTACGAGGGTGTCGTGCCTCGTTGACCATCGGGAAATGTCAGCGACTGCACTAAAGCTGATTAATTTTTTTACGCCCAATGTTTTGCTGAAAAAGCAACTATCAATTGGTGTTTCACGTCTAGTGACGTAACGACGCTCGTAATATTTCACTATTGACTTTACGATTTAAAGACGTTCGTCTTCCGGGCGACGGGAAATCAAGTACGAACGTATGAATTTCTATTCCCGCGTCGTATAAATGTAAGTGCACGTGTACATGTTTTTTTCTCTTGAAGCTTCGATTCAATGAATTTAATATTATCCGCAGCGAGGGTTGAAATTTTA
The DNA here is from genome assembly GCA_949825005.1 of Gasteruption jaculator. Lineage (NCBI taxonomy): Eukaryota > Metazoa > Arthropoda > Insecta > Hymenoptera > Gasteruptiidae > Gasteruption > Gasteruption jaculator. Next base: position 12,700,097 of record OX463772.1, on the reverse strand, counting down.
CTTCAATACCCACTTTATACATATCCTCTGCATGTTTATGCATGTGCATGAAGGTGCATTCGCTATGCAACGCCAACTTTATGACTTCACCTTCATTCGCGATGCAGGGAACAACAGTTTCAGGACGTACACGCGAAACTGCGAAACTTCTCGACCCATGAAACGGGGATCTTTCCCTTTTCTCCGAATTCTAAGCGTTCGCGAGATTAATGTCAGCGCGTTTCTCACTTTGGGTCTCGTCGTATGAGGATGGAGTAACTCGGAAGACGCGTGCCAGAGGCCAAATTCTGTTTCTTGGATTTCCGATGATCGATCATCGGCTGCGACTCGCAATTTTCCAGGATTTTCCAGAGGACGAGGTAAAGGGTTCGAGTCCAGGTCGTTGGGAAACGGGAATCCCGAAATTACGGAGGAGGGTGTAATTAACAGCCCCGAGGTGCCGATACCTCGCGAAAGTTACCTTATTACCGGATCCATAGCGAGAGCTTCTCGTATTTATTTAAGAGCACTTTTCTTTAAGACCAGCCGAGGAGAGTTGGGGTTCGGATTTCCACATCGGTATAAGTCTCTTTTAACTGCTTGCAAAGCGTAGCAGCGGATAAATGGGATGCTTGAAGTTAAATAACGTATATTTTGATAGTGTCTTATGGAATAATTTATGTATGTCAATGTTTCCAGATCCAGTTTTAGTTGAACTTCGCCCGAAGTAACTTCAAGGACTGATAGATAAGGGGTGGAATTTTGGAGGACGCTAAAGCTCTTACCCATTCAAGGGTAATAGTGATTATAGCCAGCATATATTCAAACTGCAATCTCTTAACTTCCTGTTGCAGCAATTACGCGGCTAATTTCATCAATTATGCTTTTTTTTAAGCTCCTGAACTTTCTTTCCCATCCTCTTGGTGCCGCTGATACGCAATCTTTTTGAATAATGTGCAGAATTTTTTCTTCTTAGTATGTATAAATTCAGGATCAAATCTCAGATCCCGCGATACACGTGCCATGTGTACATAAATTTATGTCCAGGTATGTAGGGCCCAGGCAATAAGTTAGGATTCCTCTGCCTTGTTTTCCAACGCGTTAATAAGCAAGTAGGCTCCGACTATAAACCGACGACTTTAATAGCCACGTAAATGGCGTTTTAATATGGCATTTCGCTTGTTACTGAAGTTATACACTCGTCCGTTAAAAATCGAGACTTCCCTTTCACGGTTCTTGCGCTTAACGAGTCAACCCTTCCCGACGTGGATTCCAATTCGTCGATATGAGAGTCCGTCTAATTGGTGTGTACCCAAATGATCCAATGTCGTTCACATAAAAACAACAAACGCGACCTTGCTATTTTTAACACCAAGTCCAGGGGATATCGACATTTTTTTCTTGGCCAACAGAGACACCTATGTCTTCTCACCGGCACTCGTACGTTTCGTAGCTACATTTAGGTCCAACGAATATGCCAATGTATTATGCATAGGTCGCAAATTTAGCGAGGTTAATCAAAATCCCCGGAATAGACGATGGCGTATTTGAAAGAAAAAAAAAATAAAATAACCACGACTCGTAAGATGCAATTTCCTTACGAGATTTAAATGTGAAATTATTTCTAAATGGTCGGATCAAGAATAACTTCGTTTCTGCATTCATGTCGGCATTCGCAATTTCCTGGTGATTCAAAATTGAAAGCCCGCGCCATTTGCAGATGACACATTCATTTTCCACTTGAATTTCAACCGGATTTCGAATATTTTTTTTTTTTTTCAACGATTCCACTCGTTTATCGCCTTTTATTTGCTCGCAGCGGCTGAGTTCCGTGTTCCAGAATATATTTCGATACCGCGACTCGGGTCCAATCGATGCTAGTAGCTTCCGCGCGACCGTCAGACAGTTTTCCACTATTCCGTCCATTTTTTCTCGTTTCCACGGTTCAATCAGTTCCAGCCCAAGCGAATTTCGAATTAACGAGGCAAATTTCAAAATTCCCGTGTCTCTCCCAAGGAATGTCGATGATCCCATTGACGGGGCCATCGCTCGTGGAAAAGCGGAAGCCATCCTGGTGAGGAAGAACGTTTTAATAACGAACATTAATTTCCTTGGCTCGGTTTCGACGTCCTTAATTTCTTTATCTCGCCAGAGATGCTTTATGTCCCCGGAAATCTCTCGAGTCCTCGGGATCATAAATCCGCATTTTCCTTGCACCCTCGGGGCGAGTTAAAATGAGCATACGGATGAGTGATAGGACATGCAGCTTTTATTACTATTTTCTTAGCGGCTACGAATCAAAACGCAATCCTCGTTCCCTAAAAATCCCAAATATTTGTAGGACTAAAGGAAATCGGATCGGTGTTACTTCGTCGAAGTCCTTTGTGGACACAAAGTGAAAATTCCGGCGCAACGTGGGCTCGCTCGTGGCACACGCCAGCTTCGGCAATTATAAGTGGGTATATCCGGAAAGTAACGCAACGATTGCACAAAGACTCGTCGTCCTAAATTGAATTTTCGTTCCCTCGGTGACAGATAAAAGGCCTTGGATTAATGAAAATGTCCAGAGTTGTATGCAAATCTGATGATTATTCTCCAAATCTCGCCGTGGCTCCACTTTCCCTCTTTTTCGCAGCTTTCCTCGAAATTTCCCTTTTGTGTGTTCCGGATGAACATCCACGTACATGTACACATATATTTATATTGCAGCGTTTTATTCCATGTATAGTCGTCCCTTTGTGTTCCGTTTCAACGCGATTCTCCCACGAATACGGTCCTCCCTTCGCCGCATCGTCTGGGGTAAGATAAAGTGGCTGTATCCGTCTGCAGTAAACGAATCTGCGTTGGTTTTTTCATCCCGTGCTGCGTCTTTTCACATTTCAGGAGCTCGATTATTCTTTTTTTGCTCTCAAAAATAATGTGTTTTGAGGGGACGTTGGATCACGCGAAATGCTTCCACCAAAGTTGCAGCGAACCTGGACGCGGAGGAAATTGTACAATGCCGACGAGATTTCAATTAACTTTGCAAAAAGTTATTTGTTCCGAAGGAGTGCGAGAAAAAGGCCGAGAGATACGGGGTATTTATGGCGTCTGTCGAGTTTTTATCCTTCTACGCCACGGATTCGGCACTTTTTTGCCTGAGATATGTCCTTCCAAGGCTTTTTCTGGACACGTATTATTTTCACAGAGGTCACTGTTTTGCGAGTCTACGAAGATAAAGCTCCCAGAGAGTATGTTAAGCTTCTTTAGCGTGTAAACGGCAACGACTTTCGAGAAATTCATGGAGTCCCCGGTGAACGCACCAATCCCGTAACCCGTCACGAGGCCTCTGACGTACGCGATCAGTTTTTCGAAAAAAGGGCAATAATTGGAGGCTGAAGAAATTCGAACAGGAAATGGATTTCTGGTGGAAGAGTATTCGAGGCTATCGAGGTTATCCGCAGTTTCCACCCCAAGCTCGATTGCCGTGGCTTGGTGAGCGAGTAGGCAAGGATTGGGGTGTCTGGAACTGAGCAAATCATAGCGCTGTTGTTCGGTTTATTGGAAAAATCGTGATTCAGTCTATTTTCACAGTCAACTAAATCCAAATGCCTGCAGCTATGTATTATGACTGTGTCCTTTGAGTTTCAAGAGTGCTTTTCTGCCTCGTTTCGTCCGTTTTCCGAGTAATGGAAACTTCAAGAGAACTTCCAACGGATATTCCGTTTGTACGTTCGTGAACTTCTTATGTATTTTCATACAGTCACGTACCCTTTCTTCTTTCCTAACTAAGACGAAAAGAATGCTAGGAAGGAAGTGAAGTCCTAAGGTTTCATCCTACACATTTTCCTTTTAATGTTTCATAAAAGGGATCTCCCTTTGATCAAACACATCTATCTCGAGTCTCGTGTATAATTCAGATTACAGCTCCACGGCTTGGAGTGTGAAAAGTAAGCGTGAGAAAGAATCTGTTTTGACTAAAAGGAACATCCTCCTTGTCATGGAGGAAAATAAATTCGTCTTGGTGGAGGCTTAAGGCTTTGCCTCTTTTCACCCGAGATGAGATCCACCTTATTCTGGAAACCAGTCCATGACCGGGTAGTTCATCGACGACTTCCAAAGTGAGAATATCAATTCATGAAGCACCTAGTCGAAATGCATCACCATTGACCCCACATGGCCGAGCACTCGCTCCATGGCGAGGCGTGGAATCCAAAACAGCCCGGGTGTTTTAAGTCGAGCGCAGTTATTGCTCGATAAATGCTCCACGCGTTGTAAATGTCACCAATGTCCGTTTTACGCCAACGCAGCAACGTTATGACCAAATTCTCGACATCAGCCATAAATTGCTTCGCGTTGCGGGCTAGGTTGCAGCCCACCCTGCATCGAATTGGTCACCCAGTGCTCGGGCAAGTGTTCTTTGGGCAAAAGCTGATCCGGACTTACCGTTAACGGCGTGAAGTTCGGTGGGAGCCTTGAATTGTGCAGTGTGTAGCGCGAGTTCGCCGGCATCGGCGGCAGCTTGTAACATTTGTTGATGGTGATGCTGTCTTGCGGATGATCTATGGTGGTGCACACTATTGAGAACGATATTACTCGACGTTCGACTCAAAGCCTTTCGTTGCCTGATTGCTTCCTTGTAGATTTTACAGTACATCACTATCATCACTAACCCCGGGATCCAGAAGGACACGCAGGAACTGATTATCGCGTACGGTCGATTCACCACGAACGCACACACCTGTAACAAAAAATATTCTTTATTAGCAACGCCGACTCCTCCTTGAACTTTGCTGAAATTAATTCAGTCTATAGTCTACCTCCGGATTATTGGCCATGAAGTCCAGATGCTCCTCGGTGGTGTACCAGCCCATTAAAATGGGAATGAAGCTGATGAGAGCCGGTAGGACCCAAGCGCCACCCAACGTGAACCCGACGGTGCAAGTCTTCATGATGACGGTGTACTCCAGCGGGCTGACTATGGCGTAGTAACGGTCAACGCTGATGCAGCACAGGTGCAGGATGGAGGCCGTCGAGAAGTAAACGTCCAGCGAGTTCCACACGTCGCACATGAACCTCCCGAAGAGCCACTTGCCACCGGACAGTTCAACGGACGCGTTGAAAGTCATGGCGCACATGGCCACCAGCAGATCGGCCGCTGCTAGACTCACGACGTAGCAATTCGTGACGACGCGTAGCCTCCGGTGTCTTCGTACGCTCGCGATGACCAGGGTGTTGCCCAGCACGGCCGTGATGATGATGCTGCCCATGACGATGCCCTTCACCACGACCACGAAGATGTTCACATTCTCCGGCAAATTCTCGACCGTTGGGTTCTCCGGCGGAACCGAGGACACGTTATCGGAACTGCTGTTGCTGGAGTTGACCGTTGCCGTGCTGGAGTCTACTCTACTGGACAGTGTCGTTGTCGTTACAGAAGCAGCAGCGGCAGCAGCCATTACATTTAACATCCTCTGAAAGTGCTCACTGGGTTTATTTCACGCTCGCTCTGGACACAGCGTCAAGATGCATTTTCGATTCATTTGAGTCTCATCTCGTTCCTTGTCTCGTAAAATATGTTTTTGTTTTTCTCCATTTCGAGTAGGAATGATAGGGCGTCGTTCGAAAAGGGTCCTCGGTCACTCGCTCGACGGAGCCGTCGGAAGTCGAAGGAAAAAAAATGTAGCGTTCATCGCGGCACATTTTCCATCCGATTGTCACGTTTACTTCGATGGGATATTTCGGGTCTTTGACAACTACTTCACTTTTTGTTCTTTCTTTTTTCTCACGGATACGAGATCTCGCGTGCCTTTATGAGGCGTCAATCGCGTCCTTTTATTTTATTGCACCGCTGCCGCTTCTCAATCGAGAGAGAGAGCCCGAAAAATCGTTGAAAACCTAAGATCAGAAATGGCCACTCGATGATTTCTCGTCTTTCACGAAAATTTAGTATCCCCGACGTTTCGACGCCATGCTTGCGTTCCGTCTCCCGTGTCCCGAGTTGAACCGGGAAATTTATACGGCTGCGGATTTGTGGAACCGGAGAAATTACGGCAACCCTAAGTGAAGGACCGGGTCCGAAATATTTTGTCTTATACTTTGCATATCGTATATCCGCTAGGGAAACTGTTTCCGCCGGACAATGGACGCGAGCTAGGATAAGCGGGGTATGGGGTAACAAGGAATTCCGATATGAGATTTCGTTGTTAGGGGTGACCTTTGTTACAATGATAATAATAACGCCAACAATAGTCGAATGGTCATAAGCAAGAAGCATGGGTCTAAGCCACACGGTCCGAAGCAAAGTCACACGTGAAACACTTCCATTATGTGTAATGGGCCAAAGCTTCTGGTTTACTCATAAGATCCGCTACGAGGGGTGAGACTTCGTATGTAGAAAGGGTGCAAACGAAATGAGCATCCACGTCGATTTTTGGCGAAACTCGAATTAGCCTTTTTGTTAATGGATCGATAAAATAACTTTTGTTTCAGTGACTCGTCCCATTCAATTTTCGAATTTTTAATTTTTACCCCAATTTTTTTCATCCAAATTCTCGAGCCCCTATTACGTTGTCAGTGATATTCTCAAACCCCATTCTATATCGATAAAATAATACGTAGGGGCGTGGCTTGGAATAAACAAAGCAGAGATCGGGGCTAATCACGGGAGCTTAAATCGCCGGCACATGTTACATCCCATATGGGTAATCGACCAAAACAGAGATGGGGAGTAGCCGCGAGAGGTATTAGCCTTAAGTCTTGACTTCCAATTACACTTTGTAGCCGATCATCAAGAATTTGGGTAATTACAGAATTTCGCTGTACTCCTCTTTTCAGTTAAACGAAACCCAAATTGCAAAATCTTCATCCCCATTTCATCGAAAAAGGACACGAGAGAACTGGGAAGTGGAGCTCCGAGTAAAATCGTAGACGATATTCATGGGTTCCCCTAATTGCATCGCGCTCGTGTCTTCGCGCGAGTAGGATCCCGCATCTCAAAGGCATTAGCACCTTCTTCTCGTAACCCGATACCACGGCCACTAAATTCTCGGTTGCGCGACGAGTTATAATAATCACGAGACCAGGTACCTCCAATCGAGGAATTACCAACGCTCGTTACCGCTGTTATTTCGCGAGCGTGCGTAGCCATTTTGTTGTCGGAAATAACACGTATCGCTGAAGCTACCGCGGCGGAATATCCGTTTTTGTTATTGTTGCGGAGTCCCTCCGCGTTCCCCGATTAGCGGATTACGTTCGATTACTTGCAGCAAAGAACACGCCGGCAAAACATTCCCTTTACACTATACACTCGCAAATTGAAAACATCCTCCTGGTAATTTCCCCCGCGGTAACGATGCCAGCTTTACATGAAATATAATACAACGCGGTAAAATAAATATCGTATATCAATTATTATCGTGCATTTCCGATGTCGTCTCGTTCTGGTGCACGATAAGTTTTGCGAAAAAAACGGACGAGGCATTTATTCCCCACGCGCGCGGAGCGCCTATTGGTGGTCCAGTGGTGGGGGGACCAGTCACGTGGTTAGAGCGCCCGCCTAGCAACAGCGAAAAATCGCTCTAACTTCTCGTAGGATGGTCACAGACTCGAGAATATGTAGATAAATTCTCGAAATACATAATCTCCATTAGGATTTTCGGGTAAATTTTTGAATTTGGATTTTTCAAAAATTGTGCTTTGCTTTCCAGTGGAAGAAAATTGGAAATTAGTGATGCTAATAACCACAGAATTAACTCCAGGTACACGCTGATGGTAATTGGAAGGATTGTAACAACGAGGATGGTGCTTCCATTTGCATGGAAATGCCGGAACCCGAGATGAAACGCGCAAATGAAAATTTGATAGTTATAAAACTACGCTTGAATTAAGGATATAAAATATTTAGACAAAGAAACAAGGTTTTTATAACGTAACGCAGTTTATAATGCTCGCTAATTACACCGAAAAAAGTTTCCGTCGGGGAATTACAGCGGGTACGAGTGGGAGGGCAAGGCATACGTGTGAAGGAGTTTTCAAGGAAAAAAGATCAAGTGCAGTAATTAGCACTTTAACTCGTTGCCAGCAGCAAGCACCGTGTATACCTATGTACCTACGTGCTATTGCTACAATGGTTCCGGGTGCAGGCGCTGGAAAGGGTCAGTAGCTTTTTCAAGTCTGACTTCAGTTTCAGCGTCTATTCAAGGTACTAGGATTTTTTCTCTTTTTTTTCACTGTTCGCGGGAGTACCGCGAGCAGAAATTTGTAATTTTGAGTTTTCAATAGGACAAAAAAGAAATAAATTAAAAAAAAATAGAAATAAACCAAATTCCGACCGGTGACGCGAAAACCACAATTTTTGAGGCACGGTTGAGAAATTTTACCCGATAGTTGACCCGCGCCGAACGTCAAAACCCGTCCACCGAGAATTAAATAACCTGTCGCCTAATTTCGTGGTTGACCCTCGATACAGGCTTAGTATACGAAGTTCCCCTTTTTGAGGATAAACTGGGAAATTAATTGGCGAACCTCGAAATTCGACGGCTAACTATCGAAGGGCACGAGTGAAGCAAAATTCGATATGAAAATTTAGATCGCGTTTGATCCTCTATTTATTTTTTAATTTTTTTTTCAAAATAAGAGAGAGTGAGAGAGAGCTGACAAATTGTTAAACCGGAAATATCGTTAATTGCGAATTTCAGGGGGATGGGAAACAGTTGTTCGGATGTTACGTTCATTTAAATCGCGAGACGTCAAATGATGCTCTCATTTTTCAATGCTGCGAACAAGGAGAAAAAGCTCGCCTGGCTCGCTCATTAATCCGGCAAGAATTATTAACGTCGCTTCATTGTTCCCATACATCGTTATTCTTGCAACTAGCATAGAAAGCAACTAAGCAAGCAGCCGGTAGCAAGCGTCAACTTCATGCCATTATTCTTCCCCTTTTCTTTTTAGTATATGCGATAAACATTCGCCCTTTTCTTTATTTTTATTTATTTCCTCGTCCCGGGGATGAAAAGTGATGGAAATGATAGGAATCTTAAGATTTGAAATTTTTAATATTTGAAAAATTATTTAGTTCAATAGACTATTTGTTTTTAATTGAAATATAATAATTTGTGGATTTTTCGCAATTTCGAAAATCTGCGAGTATTAATTTTGTGTAATTCTGGATTTTGTAATTCCAGACTTCGAATTAATAATTTATATTTTATCAAATCAATTGATTTATTTTAATTAATTACCAAAATTTTTCTAACGACTTTTACGAACAACAAAATTTTCATTCGAGATTAAAATAAACAGTCGAAGCTGTAATTGGGGTCAAAAGGAGCTAAAGTACCTCGCTGTGTACCATTTTCAGAGTCACGTAATTGAATTAATTTCCTTGGGATGCACTTTTTTGCATTTTCATTTTAATAAAAACGAAACGCTTGGTTGCAATGTGCCGAAACTTCGCAACTACTTATTGTTGGAGGCTGGCTTCTAATTTCCCGAGAATCCTGGGGATATCTTTGAAAATTGCAGTTGTTTCATTTCAAACCATAGTAGGGTGTGTTAATTACAGAACTTCAACGAAATTAAATAACACGAACGGAGCCCCCCGGCGAATTTTCCCTAATTTTTTTTTGCGAATAAAATCATTACATGGTAAAAAAGGAAAAGTAAGTAAATAAATATTTGCAATTATGAAAATTGATATTGTACTTTTAACATTCTATTTACTTTTAATTTCAATATTCTATTTATCATAGATCTCGTTTTGGAATTTCAATTTTAATTTATTTCGAGGAATGACAGGTCTGACGTTTGTTAAATAATAATATTATTGAGATTCCGTATTTTTATACAAAAGATATTTTGTTTTCCTTTCATCGAACCACAGAGTAAATAAATAAATAAACAAATAACGCGGATATAAATTAGCGAATTAAGTGTATTTGATTTATTTGGATCCATTCTTTTAAATCCTCTTCAGTCACAAAACTTTTTTATTTCTCATTTAAAGGAAAAAGAATAATTTCCATTGGAAAGCAAAACAAACGCAGAAATCCTGCTAATTATCGCACCATAACTCTCACGACCGAACAATATATTTATATATATATATACAATATACATATATATTCTCCTTTCAAATCCCTTATAATTCCACCTTCGACCTTCCGCACTTCCCTCGGGACCCTGCTCGACCCATTAAAAAACTAATTGTTTCACGTACGAATCCCAAAAGAGCGTGAAGCAAAAAAAAAAGAAAACAGAATTTCCCGAGAATTCGCAATTAATGTCCGGGTTCCTTAATTTGAAAAAAATAAATAATAAAAAACACGTTGTCGAAACGCCTAGGAATTTCCCGCATCCCTGGAATTCCCGAAAATAATTAAACGCAATTTTTTTCTGTCATTGCATTCCCCCGAGACACGAAGTATTATTTTTTTTTTTAACAAATTGGACACCGGAAGTCGGATTCGTTACAGAAAGTGTCTACCGTTTGGTCGAAACTTGTCGGATATTGGGTCGACGCGATGAAAAAACACCCTTTTCATTCATCTTTCCACGCACTTGTGTCGTAAATAACGAGACGGCAAACCCGGGACATCGCGATCCCGGTTAGAATTTGCATGCACGTTCGCCAGTATCGCGGATCAGGGCGCACTGTCCGTTTAGAAAACGCTCGAGTTCTCTCTACTAACTAATAGCGGCGCTACCAGCGCCAAAAACAACCCCCTGACGGGACGACGAAAAGGGTAGCACGAAGAAAGTACGTCCGTTGCACCGGCGATTGGATGACTTTCTATCTTTCTTTCATCCCTCCCCACTTCTTACCCTCCTCCTCCCCACCCTTTACACTTCATTTTATCATATTATCAGAGCTTAAGCTCCTCTCTCTCTATTTTTTTCGCTCCTCCCTCCCCTTTCGTTCTCGAATACGCGAATTTATTCGCAAAGACGTTGCGAAAAAATCTTGGAAATTGTTTTTTATTTTATTGCTAATAATACAATAATTTTAAAAAAATAGGGTTTTCTTTAATTTAAATTTATAACGTGGTATGTAATTAATTTTGAAAATTTCTCCAATAATTTAAAATACACAATTTTATAAAAATTGTTTGCCCAAATATTGTCCTTTGTCACCAATTCGTTACTTTTACTAGAAATAAATGCTAAAACGGTCACGAAAAATAGTCGAATCTAGGGAAAATGTCTCAAGTTGCTGTAAAAAAAATTAGTAAAAAGACCAATTATTGTCGAAACGCATAAAATATTTATAGGCGACACCTCGTGTCCAAGGGTCGCAATCGGTGCGATCCGAAGCTCATGTCGTGACGGAAACGGGACTATTTTTACAGTATTCCTAATGGAACAATAAAAATAGAGGGACGTCGAAAAGTTTCACGGAAGAACCGTGGCTTTTACAAAGAGAACGTTGGTTAATATTAACAGCGATGCTTCTTCGCCAGTTTTCCGTTTGGTCCGATTGACCCACTTCACGGTAAATTTATTTGGCAGCCACGTGAGCCGAGTTAAATCAATCACAGTTGACTTTTTTTCATCAAAGAGGAATTCATTCGCTAATTTCTCAGGGAATCATTTTTATACAGCTTCAATTAATCAATCTCCGCGAGGAAACGAAATAGGTACAGGTGCATCGACGCATGCGACCGTTGCAATTATAATTTTTCCTGGAATTACTTTCCAATATAATAATAATAATAGTAAAATTCAAATCAAAATTTCTTCTTAATTGGGATTTCGACCTTTTTTCGTTTGATAGAAGCCCAAGAAAATAATAAATGAGAATTTTGAATAATTATTTATTGTACAAAAAATATTCGTCAATGTGGATTATTAATATTTTTTGGGGGTATTTTTTTCGTTCTTGTAAACAAAAATTCTAGATTTTTCGGACCGAGAGGAATTGTTATTACATTGGTATAAATGGAACGAAAGTAACTTGCTTTTTCAAATCAGGAAAGAGCAACGATAACGAGGTGGCTTTTGGAAAAAGAAACGACGTAGAGTTATTTTTACAGAGTAAAACTCGCGACCCCAGATTTTACACGGGTTTTTAAGGAAATCTGCTGATTTATCAGGAAAAAGTTTTCCTCCGTGAAATTCCATATACACTTGATGCAGAAAACTTTCTTTGATAAATGACGTACGTAAATTCGACATTTTCCTTCGAATTCTATGAATTTTTCTAGCGTACCTGCTTTTTTATTTCGGAAATGCAACGAACGTTATTCAAAATAAAATAAATCCCTAGGGGCCATTTTATTTACCAACGTAATGAAAATATGCGACGTATAATGAAATTAAAACAAAATTCAATATAAAAAAAATTTATTTTATAATGCATTTTTGACTAAAAAATTGAAAACTCTTTTGATTTTAAATGTGGCTTTTTTTTCAAATTTTTAGTGACCAAATTTTTGAACAGATTTTTACTAGAAATTATTCTAGGGTAGAAAAAGATGTCAGAATCTAAAAAATCCCTTGGTATTTTTTTTCGTCAACAATAATTTCCTCAACAATATTGTTAAGGTAGAAAAGTTTTTTCCTGGAACGAAATCTTATTTGTTGCAATTAAGAACCGGGCCTCGATTGAAGTCTAAGGACAGCCGAGGCTTTCATTCTAGGACGGTATAGCTAAAGTCCCATGTATTACATTTGTATATTTAATGCAGCCTGCAACGAAATATTCAGCTGTTTCTCGGGTATTATTCTTAAGATTTCTCATTAGTCTGTAATTCAGTGCCGAGGAACTGCGGAACCGTGGAGCTCCAGCACCGTGCTTGATTAGACTCTCGCTGCATTATTCAAATAAAATGACGTTTGGAATTATCCCGGTGCTTCTTTACACAAGGGCGGCATCATTGTATACGGTAACGCGCTCTCATTACTTTACCCTAAATTCGGCTCTTAATGGAACATTTCATTAAGTCCTGTTTGATCTGTTAATGACATTGGAAACCCACCCTCGCGTGCATAATTCGCCGTTATTGATCCGCAATCGGAAGCTAATGATTTGGAATTACAGTTACCTCGCGCGTGAATTTCCAATACCGCGTTATTATTGTGGAAGTCGTTTTCAAATTTCGAAGGAGAGTTCCCTCGAGCACAGAGCGGGGGCGCTGTCCGTGATGGGACCGCGCGAAATTCGAATTCTCGTTTTAACATTTGCCCTGGGTCATCCCTTTGCAATTTTGCACGCTTCATTTGCACGATATTTGTCTCCGGGAAATTTGCAATTGGGCGACAGCAAGTACGTGCATCTCGTGCGAAACATCGAGTAGCCGGATTGCGAAGTTTTCGCCAGCCATTCGCTGCAGACAACTTGGGTCGAAGTTTCTGCCCGAATTGGAATCTCATTGGCGAGCGTGTGTATGCACAGAGCTTCGGCTGCTGATGATGCAGTCGATTAAGATCCACTTTCTATTGGAAAATAGCGGGGGGAAGAAGAATAGAGGGTATTTGGAATAGGGGTCAGGTAAGTGATCGATGAACGACATTACCACACGAGCTTTTCTTTTTCTTCCTGCCCTCGTGTGTGCAGCTACCCCCTTTTCCTACGATAAGTTGACCTTGTACTTAACTTAAGAAATGTAACGGCACGAAAGTGAACCCATATAGGTACGTTCTTATTAAAGCTTTTTCGCTCTCGGGCTCTCGCTTGCGCTACGCGTGCATCATTGGCATGCAAACTGCATTTCGTTTCCCGGAAAACAATCTTTATTAGCCACTTTTCAGTCGAAGGTTGCTCGTAACCCTTTTGGAATTCCAGGGGATACTTGCAATTACGGTTCCTCGTGTCTCAAATCTGCAGCAAAATGGCTGCTAGGCATTCCATGTTGAAACATCGAGGGTTGACCTTGGCCAGATCGCTCAAGGTCGCGTTATCCAACCCTTCGCGACTGGTATTCCGACGCTGGCCACTAATTCTGAATCTGAATGCACTTTTGATAAATGCATAACCTTTCCAAGCAGCTTCTCCAATTAGGCTCCATCTTGGCCAGGGTCTGAGAGGTTCCATTTTATGGGCTTTGTACCCTAACAAGGCGCTAAGCCTTTCATGTGCCTTAACGAGCTATTGATGCATTCTTGTATGCACCACCTCCGAGTCTTGATGAGCCACTGAACCTTGCATGTGCATTAATAAGGAACCCAACTTTTGGTGTCCCCTTATTAAGCCACTGAACCTTGCACGCACCTTTGATAGCCAAATACAAGGCAGTCAACTAACTTCAGGTGCATCTCATACATCTGTTGATACGCTCGAGAACTTCTAGATACAGCGGATACCAGCTCCACGGCTCTGCAGGGTACTGTATTACCAACGGTGGTCCGCGAGAACTCCGAGCTTCCTTGAACATCCGTTAGGTGGCTGACGTATCAATTGGACAACGATAAGGTTGTTTTTGATGATAAGGATAAACTGGAGAAGCGATTCGATCGAGCATCGCTCCGTGAACTACCGCTGATACTCTCGTTCGTTATCGCTGTGTTGGCTCCTTGCGAGAGGCTGATCTTCAAGGGAACAGATGTATCGTCGGATAAGAAACATTCGCTGCACCAAATTTCTTCGAATTTTATCGACTGCAAAATTGCATGATCGTAAACCGGGGACACTCGATGCAATAGAGTAAATTACCGGACCCGAAGATGACTGCAAATAATATAAGCGAAGCGGAGGAGCTACGAGTGTATGCAAACGTCGACTGGAAGGAGACCAAAACAAACACGAGGCTCTAAGTGAAGACCCGAGTTATGCGGACAAGACTCACCTTGGACCCTGGCAGGGTCCAACATAACGCTCGAGAGGATCTACTGGAACCGAAGACGAGTTTCGTTGGCAAACAGTTTTGAGCAGTGCCCATGAAAGAATTCTCGAATGTTTATCTGTGCATTCGCTCTTCGAAGGCATCAAAGGGGCATTCATTTTTTAAAGAGGGCATTAATTTTTGATTGTGTTAAAATTAAAAAAAAGTGGCTGAGGGAAAATAGACTTTCTTTTTGTTTCTTTCTTCATCGAATTCCACGACAATTTTCGTGACCTAAAAAACGAGGCGGCGGTAAAACGGTTGATGGAGGAAAGATCGTAAGATCTCCTTTTCTCGGATGGAATGGCGAGAAAGCGGAATACTTATTTATTGTATTGGCAAAGTTTCAATCCCCTATTGAAAAATTTTCTGGAGGTAAAATATTCCGAAGTGCTTGACAATAAATCGAAAGTGATGTCACGACGGATTACTGCCCGTGGGAAGATCCGCAATTTTACAACGTTCGAAATGTTGACGTGAATCTCGCTTTTTTTTTTCGTTCGCATTTTTATTCGCGAATTTAACGACGCTAAAGTTATCAGTGACATCGACGGGTCTAGTGTTGAAAATTCGGTCGCGCGAAATTCCCGTTGAAAACTCATGAATCTTCATTTTCGACTGGAATCCGAAAGATCAACACTGAAATTCAACAGTTTATTTAAAAATAATAACTACGAGACGTAACAAATTCAAATCTTGCCCCGGAAGGTGTGTAGGGACCTCTCGGGACATCCCCAGTGCCATCTATCTGCGACGCGCGTTACTGGGACTCACGTAAGAGGGTCCGGGGACTCTCTAAATACCAAGATGGCTCCCTAAGACTGCATATTTCATGCCGTAAAGGGGAAACGTAGACATTTGTTTTGTCAGACGGAGTTCAACGGAAGATAGAGAAATTCGAAACGTCCAGTACGTCGGAATCCGAGATGGTGCCAATTAACTTCTCTCACGAGCTCTATATGTTACGTTCGCGGAGTGTATCTAGTCGTGACTTCGCCATGGTATCACGGTACTTGTAAATGATCCCAATATTTCACGACTCCGTGTGGGGGAGGATAGAAAAAAGGAAACGTATACCATCGAGAGAAGAATCAACGCACTCGGAAAGAGAGACAATGTATTTCACCGAGAAGAAGAACCGCTTTTCGAAGCTCAACCGTGTTTTACATGACATCGTATTGTAACTTTGGAGTTGACTAGTTCTGACTTGCAATTACGAAAGTTAATGACAAATGTATATTCTCGTGCTTTCTTTACCTCGACGACAGATTGAGTTGCCAAAGCTTTTAAAACTGCTACGACTTTTCGGAAGAGCGAATCTCGTTAAAGCTGTGCTGTGACACACGGTGTCACATTTTAACGTGAGTCTCGCAATCAGCTTCCGAGACATTTTGTTTTACCACACCCACGTTGAACACAATTGGTCCCACAAAAATGGAAGGAATTGGAAATTGCTGAAAAATTTGAGAAAAGCGAGGGAGAGCTGCGAATCTTTATCGCAGGAAGGTAAGACTATTTACCGCGATGTACAAAACGGGGCGTTGTCGGAGGGATCGATTTACGTTAAGCTTTGATACCCCATTTAAGACGACTAAGTATCGCTACTTAATTTGGTATTTACCAGCGGTATCAAATGGATTTTTTATGTATAAGTTTGCAACACGGTGTATACACGGGATATTGCTAAAACATTAATGAGACGATTTACAATTCAAATATCCCCGTCGAGTTTAATACCGTCACGGATTTCGGGGAGAACGAGCCTCAACAGTTTCCTTTATCGACATTAAGAAACTTCAAGAAATAAAATGGGAAATTATAGTTTTCCCAGACCAAAAATGTGGCACTTGCGAGAAAGCCCTTCGTCCAGATCGCCACCATACTGCTAGACGGCAAACGAGAAGGCTCCCAACTGTAGACAAATAGAGATACCTGCAGAGTCAATCTTAGAGACCCAGGATATAATCCTTTTCCAGCAATTTGATTATCCGTGCTTGCTCATAAATTCTGAATCGAACCATTCGTAGCAAAAAGCGGCGTAACTCGCTCGGCTAAACAGCGAAGTGGTAGTGTACGTTCCAGAAAAGGCGAAATACACATAGCGGCGCGCTTTAAAGAGGAAAAATCAGGAGGAGTATTTATGAATCCGTTACGGCAAAGAGCTGCATTTCCTTATCACAAAAGGAACACGAACGGGGGATGATAAAACGGAAAAGTGCTTATACACAGCAGCGGGAGAACTGACAGGCGTGTTGCTGCAAACAGATGCAATTTATTTATCTTCGTGTCTCCTTCATAAATGTAATTTTGACGTTACATAGCGCACGCTGTATATACTACGGACACGGTAGTTACGTAGAGGGCATGAAAAATTGTCGACGGCGGTGGAATTCTAATGAACACATAGGCAGTCGCTCCGCACGGGTATCCATATGAACACGGTTGGGGGAGAACAGGAGATTGGCGAATGGAAGAAAGCCCTAACGGGGAGAAAGGTGAAACCGAAGGTATCGACGAACGTCTGCCAGCTCTTAATGACATTTCTTTTGCGTTTTCTCATCAACAAGGGAAATTGCGGGCTTCCGGTGACTGTGAATCACACGTAACAGCGCCATCGAACAATTTGTAAAGACGCGTAATTCGCCAAGTCCCTCGAGGAAAGGTCTCTCGGGACCCGGGACCGATCTTACCCGACGATATGCAACGTTTGCATGGTGCGGAGCTGCAACTTTGTCCTCCTCGCTCATGGTGGAAAAAAAGTGACCTTTGTGCCGTGTGGGAGGGGTATGCAAATAGTTCGGTCGAAGGCGATAATGATGATGAAGAGGAGGCTTTTCTTCTGGCTATTTAGGGTCGACCGAAAGAGCCATTTTCTACGTGATACGTTAATGGAATTCCTAAATACGAAGGTAAAGTGGTATAAAGGTCCCACCGTAACCGTTGCGCATTGCAGCTACCTACCCCCAATACAAACACCAGTCTGCCGTATGTATCTAATGCAGTGGCGGATATATGCTGCACGACCACGAGTCACTTACATGCTTACAACCCGACCCGACCCGTCCTTTCCTTACCTTATATCTCCACTCGGCTGTTTTAGCATCCAGTAACGACAACCCTATACGTACTTCGCATAGTCCACGATAAACGTCTATATGGGTTAAAGGTGTCACGATCCTTCTAAAATTCCACCACGATCCGAGCGTATCGAGTCAAAGGGAGCTCACCCGACCCTCCTACGTACGTTGTGGCTCCCTGGCACTTACCAGTCCACGTGTGGCCATCATTTTACACCTGTGCCTTTGTTGAATAATCTCGATATTGTAATATGTAATGCGCTGCTAATTTTTTGCAACTAACTCCAGCCTCCATCGATGTAATTATTATTTTTTCCATCAAATAAAAAAATTCTTTCGGGAGATTGATATTTTTTTTATTCGTGTCCGGGGTCTTGGAGATTCGGTCCCAAAAGGGCGGGTCCCATCGAGTGGCGACCTCTGCAGTACTTGTATAGCGTTCTTACTTCGGACAAAAATACTTACTCTACTTTTAATTGCAATTTTTGTGCCTGCTCCTAAAATGTATTTTAATATCTCATTCAAATATAACGAACGAAGACTCTCGTTGCTTTCTTTCTCGATAGCACCGGTGCTTTAAAGAATGTATCGGGTCTTTAAGAGAAGTGGAGAACATAAACGTAAAAGGAAATTGAAAGCGAAACATTCAGGCATTCTTTGCAAGAATTGATTTTATAATAAGATCCTTTTGTAATGAACTAAATGATTTACTCAAAAGGAGGAGAAATTGTATGAAAAGGAATATTAAATAGAATTGTAGCCGATTATGGCCGGGTGCGTTTATGTCTCGGACAGCTTCGATGGTATAATAAAAAAATTCTGTATAAATTCTTTTTTATGGGGAGTTTAAGGCTCTATTAAAGGCATTGCTATTATTCGCCTGCATCAAATTTTTAAAGCTCGTTTAAATTTCACGACTCTTTCAAGGAATGCCTGAATTTTTAGTCAAAGAAACTTTGTTAAAAAAAAATGATTTCTTGGAGACTGGGGTTGAATAAATTTAGTTAAAACACAATTTCATGAAATAATTTATTTATTATAACCAAAAGAATCAAATCGTGAACATTTACAATACAATCGCTTTCGTCTAACACTGTCATTTGATTTATTATAATAGTTACTTTGTTTTATACATTCACTATTTACACGTGACATTCAGTTTTTTTTCTTGTTGGACTTATTTTTTAATATTCAGCTCCCTTTTATTATTTATTTATATTTCCGTGAGTCCTCGTGGACCGCCCTTAACTAAATATATCACTATCCGTAGTTTCATCAGAAGTTTGTTAAATATTTATAATTAACATGATGCGCATGATAGACACTGATACAGGCGAAAACAAAAATGTATATACTTCGTCGTCCTTTCAAAAATTTATTTGTTTCATTAATTTTATCTTCTCCTTCTCCAACAAATTTATTTATTTTAACCACATTTGATTGTCTAGGTTCTGTGCTATACCTTAAACTTTACGTTTAGTATTTATCTTAATATTTGGATTTTTCGCCCACGAAGGTTCTCTGTCCTCTGATATTTCTCCGAAATTATAATTTATCTCCTTGTAAAATTGGAAAAAGGTACTGAACATTTCGAATGATCAACCGATGGAAGAATTATGTACACTCGATATCAAAATAAGCATCCGTTCCTTCAATACGAATTTCTCATTCCATTAACCCTTAATTAGGCGAGTATTCGAGACATTGCTTTTTTAGACCTTATCATTTTCGCACAATCGATTGCACTTATCGTAAATGGCAATAAATCTTTGTAATTTATTATAAACAATTCAGTAAATTATTATTTACTACTAAATCTGGAGATATTTTTATTCTATTCCCTTTGGCAGCCATCTACGTTTCCTGTGATTTGAATTTCCCGCCGAAACCACTCCCCCCGCTCCTTAAACGTCGTAAATTTATGAAATTTTTCGACGACTTTGAAATCCCAGACACAGGAAACGAAAAAGTTTAAATTTTTGAGACATTTATTGTTTTAAAGAAAATGTTTACCCGGGATATTAATTCTATAGTGTATGTTTCCAGGGATACTTGCACGCCTACTTAAGAGTTAATTGTAATTTTTTCTTCTATACAATATAAAATACGAAAATTTACATATCTTTGGTTACTTACAAAACATTTCGTATGAATTGGTTCGTGTATAATTTACTTAATTACGCTTCCGAAGAAAACACCGTTTCCCCGGATAATAAAAAGGAGTTCGACCGTTTCTTGCAATAAGTGTTACCAGAACTGGGCAATACCTTGCGCCATGACTCCGGCTGCTTTTCCCACAATTCGTTGAACCAAAGTACAACAATTCGGAACGTTCCAAATCAAAAACACCGATTGTTCGGATCCTATACAACAATTAATGAATAGTACATACAGGGGGCGCTTTTTACATTGGAAGAAATAATTTATTGCTGCGTCTTACTGCGTATCCGATCAAAAGCGATTCGATTTGTCTACTTGCTCTGTCGTCTTCTTTTTTTGTTTGTTTAAATATATTTTGTTGCTTCAGTCTCCAATGCCTCTTTATTTAGAGTGTCGTGTATTTTGCTTTGTTCTCGTTTTTAATTCAATGCTCGTGGCAGAGTACATATTTATAATTTATTAATATTAATTTTCTTACATACATTTATGTACAAAGTGTGTCGCCGGTTAGATTTATACAGGGCGTGTGTGGTCAGTAGCGGCGAGAGACCGTTATTTTCGTCAGGCCGCCACCATCGGCGACACAGCCTGTATATTTTTCCTTTACTCTCATTTATACACTCCTCGTTCTATTCTAACCTTTCATACATTGTGTAAATTATTTTTTTCATTTTTATTTACTTACTCCGTGTCAATTTTCGTAATATACGTAATCGGCCCGTTCGATTATTTGACCCGCTTCGATTTGCGACCATTTTCTAGTGCTTTCTCGTTCACGCGTAGAAATCCCATGTCGTAATTTTTTTTGGTATCAGAAGAATGAAAATCGAATTGAAATATTTTTTTACATCGCGATAATAATTCCTCCGTCTCTCCCGCGATTTTAAATGTAGATTTCACCGTATTTCTTTTAACTAAGTTAAGATAAGGACGGATTTATTCGCTAACATTAGACGTTTCTTTTAACCGTTAAGTAATTTAGGGCAAAAACTGCTTTACCGACCTTTTATGGTAAGTACTTCGAACGATTGTCCACGTAGAACTGGAGAATATTTTTTCTTAAAGCTTTCGCTATTAGAGGAATGCTCTTTGGGTGCTACGAGCGGCTATAGTCGCCCACTGGGAATCGATCTTCGGGTGCTACGAGCGACTATAGACGCTTTGCATTAATTTTATCCTGATAAGTTTTTATATTTTGAGTGGAAATCAATGGAAGCTTTTTTGGGGGCCCTTTTAGCCCCAACAAGAATTCTCTCATCGCACAAATATTTTATTAACAAATGTTTCATAATTTTGGTTATTTTTAATTGTTCATTTTTTTTAAGTATCCCCTAATTTTGTTTTTTGTGTAAAAACACTAGATTATGTTTATTGTAATTGATTTTCGTTACGTTTCTTGCCCGGTATTTTTTTTTAAAATAAATTTAGGTTCATTCCCTGACTGCGACAACAGCGACACCTACTTAGATCTTCGCACAGTCACTCCTTTATCCGTATATTCAAAGAAAATTGAGAAATAAGTAAATAAACAATAAAGACAATTTGCAACAAAAGATCAAACGCGACTTCATTGCGCAAAATAATGTTTATCCAATTCGAGGTCTTTGTAGAAAAATAATGATGATAATTTATTCATTCCAATATCTGCATCCCGAGGAATCTGGGTACACTATAATTACACCACTTTTGAGAAACAAAAGCACTCCTCGGATAATTTGTCAGTATCATTTTTTTCCCTGGAGCAATGGCGAGTTTGAAAGGAAGGTACTTCTTTTTTTCTTAACACTTCTTGAAAATCGCAATTTATTGGTAAGTCAGGAATAATGGAAAAGGGATGTTTCTAAAGATGAGATCCTCCTCATAGCATTAGGAAAATGCCAAGGGGGTTAAATAAGTGCTGTAATAAATTGTCCGACTGTCAACCCTGTGGCTATGCTAAGATTAACCGTGCTTACCCGTACTTCTCCACGCCGTTGTAGAATCCGTGTTTCACTTATTTTAACAAGTTTTATTAACTTATTTAACATAACTTAGCGTCGTACATAATTCGCGGGATTTAGGTGGAACAGCGAAAGCTTTACGCGTCCGCAAAAGCTTAACGTAGCTAGACTCCAGCGCCACCTATCGGAACGAGACATGGCTAAAAACCTCACTCGCCATCCCAACGACATATGGGGTGAATATGGCCCCGATTGGCCCGGTGGTTCGTCAGCGATGACGCGATTTACTCACGCAAAATGGATTTTCTTCTGGATTCCATCGAATATACAGTCAGGGTTAAAAATTTGGCTCTCGCTAACCCCAGGGTTAGCTCGAAATTGATTTTTGGCAGTCAAAAATAGCGGGGGTTGGTGGACCGTTAGGCCAGTGTTGGGTAATCTAGGGTCAAAAGGCAATTTTGTGTGGGTCGTGTCTGCATCAGGAATCCGGTAAGAACCTGGATTTCAATTACATCGTGCCTCGATGCAAGTGGAGTTGATCACCGAATGCTCCAAAACTCGCCGGGGTTTAATAGACGGATACACAGCTGAAGCACTTGCAATACCCTGCCTTTGTCCCGCGGTATCCGGTTGGTTAGCAACAGTATTCCTAAGGGCAACTACTTTGTACCTCGTCCATCAGGATTAGAGGCGAGACGGGAGATCCCCGACTGCAATCGTCCGGAGTTATCGACATAAAAATGTCGAAACAGCCCCGACTCCATGCGAGCTCCAGCTGACCGATGTTTTCACCGGGTGTAGTAAAACGGGTAGATAGCGATTCGATCCATTTTAACCATCTCACACACTCGCCGGTTTTTTCTGCCTCGGAGACCCCGCGGATAACGCTCCAGTTGGGAACGTAGCTCACCGTGTCCCGGTTAACGCGCTTCTCGGCATTTCTAACTTTGTAGCGAAATGTTTCGGTGCTAACCCACAAGCAGACATTATTGGCCGGTTTGTGGCACTTTAATTGGCTTATTTACAGGGGTCTTGTATGGAGTCGTAACTTATGGATGACTGGCGCAGAAGTGGCGATCCAGGGGGATTGAGTTGCCCTAAAGCTTCGGGGAAAGCCCGTCCTTCTTTTCTTTTTGTTTTCTCGTAAATAAGGTGTATAATCGCTAGAGACAGTGGCTGTAAACTTTTATCGTATATCAATTTACCACATCAGCGAATAAAGTGACACCCGGGCGAGCGCGGAGCCACCTAAGTGATGGTCCCGATGGCGGATGTGTTCCCACGTTTTCATAATACCGGAAATTGCTCATGGGAATTTTGGGTATCTGGTGAAGATTTGGAAAATATTGAGGCAAGATTGCTCCAGCAATATTGCCGCAATATTCGAGTTTCCATAAAAAATATCTGGCACGAGGAAGATTTCTCCAATATTGCTCCATATATTTCCCCAAATGAACGCCGGTATTCTCTTCTCCGAGAATCGCACTTCCATTTTGTCAGCTGTCATTTTAATTTCACGAAAATTAGCATCTGTAAGCCCCTCGATTGGACTGGCACTTGACGCGATCCCCGAGACGCTTCTAGTTCGCCGCTTCCACCGACTGGCTTGCGTTCTATCGAGCAGTAATACACTCGTCAGGGATGTGTTTGTAATGGAAATGGCTGGGCGAGCTTGTATCTATTAATGACCTAACGAGCCGGGCCGCAGGTGCACCCTTAATGGAAACCCGCCCTTAGCGGAAAACAAGAAGACGAAATACCCCCCAAGAAAATTACACCAATTAAATTATCACTTAATCCCACTAATTTAAAATCGGATCGAGTTTCATATCAAATAAGGGACGGGAAATTGGCTTTTGGAAATTTCAAATTTTGAAAATCGGAATTTTGAAATCCGTAATTTTGTAAATTGGAATTTGGAAACTGCGGATTTTCAAAATCGCAATTTCAAATTTATTCATACAATTAGCCTTTCGTGCTCAGCGACGAGAGGGTAATCGGACGAAAATGTGTAAAATAGAGATGAGCTGGAACTCATTACACACATTTCCCCTTTCATCCAAAATAAATTGAAGAGAATTGCGGCTTGTTATTCGAAAGCTCATTCCGACGATGACATCTGATCCCATAATAACGGAGCTTCGATTGAAAAAGGGGCTGTTTAAAAATCCCGTGATGGAACTAAATACGAAGTCACGGAGAATAATCTATTCCATTTCTCATTAAATGCCTGGGGACTTTCTTTGGGTTAGCTGATAGTTGACATTATCGGAGATGTTACAATTTCAAAGCGTCAAGCACACTCATTTAATCTTTCCTACGTGACGTCGACGGGGTATCCAATTTCTTAATAGACTCATTAAAGATTTTCAATTTCAAGAGCTTCACTTACTTTTCCTACGTATTTCCTCACTTTCCCCCGAACCCTGTATATCCACGGAAACTTTTTACTCCGATTTCGAATCTTATCCTTTTACCGGATCACCTTCTGACGTTTATCTCTTGATCCAAAGACCTTCGAAAGCTTTTCGAACAATTACATCGCGAAACTTTTAAAAATTTGAAACATCCAATTTCCAATTTTCCGATTTTCAACATTTGGCACTTCCACACTCCAATTTTCAAAATGACAAATATTAAAATTTAAATTTTCAAAATTACGGAACCCCTAATTTCATTACCCACTGAAGCACCACTCGCGTCCAAGGAACGAGAGGGAAACCAAGTATCCCGCGGTCGTAAAAAGTAGCTTAAAATTGAAGTTCCGACCGAAAGCATTGTACGACGACTCACTAAAAGTCACTTTATTCACTTGTAACTGGAATTCAACGACGAGGAACTTTACGATTGAGCAAATTGCTACAGGCACATACATACTCGAGCGCATGGAGCCGAGCCGAGCCGGGCCCTCGGCCGAAAATTGCTGGATTTGTTTGGAAGCAAGTGGATCCGCTCGTAGTAGACGCAAATTAATTTCTCGTGAAAAACAAAAGCGACGTCGCAGTCGATTAAAGCGAAATACCGTGAATTGGAAAGCCGTGCTTGCCGTGTACTTGAAGGGCCATAAGGTTCAACCGTTTACACTTGACAGTCGTAAACCGGCATAGTGTCGAGTGTTTTACGATCTCTTTACGAGACGACAGTTATTTCACACCTTCTCTTACTGCATTAAAACGCTTGCGATGGGATGCGTCTGTCTGTTCCCACTTTCCCCTACAATTTCAATTTTCCTTGTACCATTTGACCCCCAATTTTGTGGTTTAAGTCTTAGGCCAGACACAGGGTTGACTACAAATTTCTGGGGATTTATTTTGAATATGAATAATTTTTTTTTTCACCACATCCATTTTTCGGAATAATTATTATTTCATTTTGATTTGATATTTTTTTTTAATTGGCGGATTTTTTTTGTGTTAAATTACGTTTAATATTTTTGATTGAGGAAAGTCTGATTTTTTTTTCCTTCTTTTTCCAATCTGGGAAATTAGTTTGGAAGGAAAAGGAAATAAAGTAACCCGGATTTCTCCGAGAAAAGTTTGGTTTTTGTAAAATATGTTATTGCACCGAAAGTTGGAGCAGCTCCGGCTGCTGAATAACGCATGGACTCGCCATGTGATTTCTATTTGCTCTCTCTTCTCCAAAGCAAACGTTTTTACGATTTTCCAAAATTGTTTCATCAACTAATGAAAGCCGGGATAAATAAACAAAATTGTTTCACGACGCGCAGTCGATAAATTTCAGGAAGAAAATTATTAGAAAAAAAATACTCGACTTCGCTAAATAAAATTTGGAAATTCGAAAAAAGAAGAAAAAGCAAAAAAATATTTCAGATGCATCCTAGAAAACAATCATAATCTTTTTTCATTAAAAATAAATTTTTGATTAACAATAAGTGCGTTGATCAAAGAAAGAAAAAGAAGAATCAAAAAAAATAATTGGGTCGACATTGTTTTATTATAAATCATGTAACTGAAAGTATGAAAAATAAAAGAACACGAAAAATTGTATCCAAAATTTATTTCGTACGAATTTGAATTCTTACAAGTTCGAAAGAAAGTAAGAAGAAAATAAATACTGATGTAACAACGAACAAAGATAAAATTGAAAAAACTTAAACCAACTGACTAGAAATAAAATGAAATTTGAAATTCGTGATTTTACAATTTATACATTTTTTTGTTATGGTTATCACTTTACACTTCCTTCCCTCGCATTATTTCCTCTCGTTTTTGGTTCTCTCGTGAATTATTAATAACATTTAGATCATAGATGAATGATAGAATTACAATTCTAACAATTTGGCTACTATGTACAAAGTAAATCATTTTTAAAATCTACCTACATTTTTGTATTTGCTTATTCCTTCATTTATTTATTCACTTATTTATTTGTTTAATTATTCTTTTGTTGTTTATTTCATATTTTAGTTCCACATCCAAGAACACCATAATTTTTGTGATTTATTTCTCTCCAATTTTTATATCTTCCAATATTTAAAAGGGTTCCTCCTCCCGTTGAGTGCTGCCACCTACAACTCAGGTGGAGAGGAATCTCGAGTCTTCCATTTTCTTTCTTTCAACAAAAACAAAATGGAAGCTCTTTTCTTTTAAAGAAAAAAATTATTTTCTGGGAAAATTATTTTTAAATTATTGTTTAAATATTATTGACCATTTTTTGTAGACCCTAATTTCCAAATGTTGGCATTTTTGAGTAAAAAAAATAAATAAAAAAAGAATCACAATTTCAAGAAACACTTTAACAAATAATAGCTAATTTTTTTTTTCTTGGGAACCCTTTTAAAATTTATCGTTTTTTGAGAGATCCTATACGACGCATCCAAGTATTGCATTTGATTGTTGATACGCGCGAGAATAGACATAACGGCCTCATAAAATTTACGAGTCTGAAGATGGCTTGGAATAGTTATAGAAAAAAATTTAACTGCTCCGATTGGAGATTCTCAAATAGAATTTCAAATAGAATTTTTTCATAATATCAATAATCATAATTATTTTCTCAAACGATTTTAACAATATAATAATAATAATAATAATAATAATAATAATAATAATAATAATAATATCATTTCTGGGAAACTCTCGTGTTCCATAAAATTGTTTCTCTTAAAATTTCAAACATTTTTGAACAAAAAAAGAAAAGTACAATAATAATTAAGCAGCAACACGAAATTTCTTCGCCATTTGTTTAATACCTAATTTAATAACAATCAAGAAATTTCTTTTTCTTTTTTTTTCATTCATAGTGATTCTCTTCTTATTAACATTTTTTCTTTAAATCTATTTTTTCGCATCCTCTTGAATTATTGCGTAAATAGCCTTTTCGTTATTATTTTTATATTAATTATCCTCGTCTACCCATAGACTCCGCAAATTAAGTATGCACTTATTTACACCGTAATTATTTACACTAATGATCTCGATTATTCGTAACCTGGGCTCCAATGAATTCATTTCCTTTGCTCTCCATTCTAAGAAAAAACTTCTCAGCGGAATCCGAATTTTTTATTGCTTTGATTACATGCTCAGCATCTTCCATCTCACACTCAAAATTCGTTCACACTTTGAGCGTCCCAAAAATAAATGCACCAAGTCCCCAAAACGTGAACTCCACAAAAAAAACCTGATTTTCGAAGGGAATCGAGCTACGTCGAGTGCTGCCACCTACAATTCAGGTGGAGAGCGCTCTCGGAGCGGTTCTAATTTTCTTCCTCAAGAAAATTAAAATCAGGGACTTTTGGGACAGTTTTTGGGACAAAAAGGGGCTTTTATTTTTCGAACACTCCGCGAATGAGACAAACGATTCCATTATATCAATATACAAATACAAAAAATAAGAAACATACAAAAATTCTTTTTTCTTTCTATCAAAAAGAAAATTGAACAATGAGAATTAATTCATTGGTGGATCTTAAAATTAATGCAGAATTATTCTAAGATTGATATTTGTTACAATGGGAAAAGAATTTCAACGGACAATATTCTTTTTTGTTATTTCATTATTCCTTCCCAGATATTTTTTATCTTTTCAATTTCATTAGAATTTCTCTTTGATTTATTGATAAAAGGAAAATTCTTTTCTCACTGTAAGATGACGTTTATTGCACAATCAATTAAGTTCAGTTCCCTTTGGCTCCCGCGCGAACCATCATCGCAAGATCGCGATGATCAACTTTTCTCATTGTTTTCATTTATTTATTCCGAAGATACCTCTGCGCTTTTCTACTGAAATGAAAATTACATGGTTTTCTTTTGGATTCGTTACGTGTTGGCCGTCGTAATATATATAGTCGGTATATCGTAGCGTCATCTAGAAACCAAAAAATCAAAGCCACAGTCTTTTAATTTTTCGAAATACTCTCTATAATAATATAATAAAATTCATTAATTATTAAAATAACGATGGTAGGCAATTATCATGGTAACAATAATAATATCAATGATGATAATAATAATAATGATATAATAATAACAATAATAATAATATCGTGATACTCAAAACCCGAAAAAGTTAACCCTCAAAATTGGTAATTTTTCCTTTTTAGAAAATTTAAATTTCGAATTTTTTTTTTGTATGACTTCCATTTTCATAATTATAATAGTGGTAATAATAATAATAATAATGACTCTCACGATAATTTCGATGGAGGGCATTGTCTGCTCGAAAACGTGGATGTTAAGGTAAGTAATTTTGTGGTTGATAATATTTAACAATAACAAAGCAGAATTATTGTGTCATAGTAGGGTGGAGTTGCTTCATTATCAGCATTATCTTTCATACGGCAACCATATAGTTATAAGCAACGCACTTAATGGAACCTCCGTCGTTTAAATTGACGTATGTTGAATGTATTTAGGTCCCTTCGATATTTCAACTTTGTCAGGCTAATTAAGATTTTTTTTATTCCACGGATCGAAAAATTTTGAAAATCCCAACAAAATCCCAGCTGAAATTTACAAAAAAAAATGAATTCTAATATGATTTGAAAAATATTTCGAATTAAATTTTGAATTTTGAGGGAGAAAAATAGAAGAAATACCAATTTTGAGGTTAAGAGCAAGCGTCTCCTTGAGAGTAGTGCCTCCGTCCGCCACCTGCAAGGCAGCACTGGCGCCCAGCAACGAGCGGACCAATGGGAGACGGCGACACTGGTTTCAGGGACACGATTGGTTCTCTTCGTAACTGGTAAAGTGGAACGGTAGAGGCCGAATAACATCGATGATAGCAACAACGATAATGGTAACAATTATAATAATTACAGTGCAGAGGTTTGGAAATTGTTTATACACTGTATAAGTATGTATATACAATAAATTGAAAAGGGGACACTAACGGCCCTTTTCGGTCGATCAGGAACCTAATATCGAGCCATTTCGTTGGGAGAAAATTGCAAACCATTTTCTGCAGGTATTATTAATAAATAAATGCGGTATGACCTCTGGCAAATGAATGTTCATTCGCGAACCGTCACGATCCATTGACATTCCATGGAATCACGCGGATCAAATTTCGAAGTTTGATCTCCTTTCGTTTTTACCTTTGTTCCTCGCGCTATCGTACCAAAAAAGGGGATTTTCATTAAACAAACAAAACGGACGCGCCGAGGGGACGTTTAACACCTACAGTTTATTGGAAACGAATAAATAGTAAATTGTTTTTTCATTTGAAAAATTCATTGAATTTTAATTAAGCCCTTGCACTTTTCGCGTGCGTGCAATCATTTTGTTGCTGGAAATTAACAACAAATAACCAGAAAATGGGCAATTTCACTCTTCGCTGAAGATCCTAAAGGTCGTAACTCTGCATTTGTCAACGCTGACGCCGTACAAACTCGTCCCAGCAATTGAAACTGCATATAAAAATTAGGCCATGAATCCTTTTGGCCCAATATCGGGCCAGACACTCAGAATTGGACCCCCCAAACTTTCATTTAAATTCTGTAACACGATTTTGACCCGGCAAAAATTTCAATTCCAAGATTAAAATATATTTCCAAGGTTTCTGGTCCAGTATGAGTCCAATATTGATCCAAGATTATTTCTATAAGCTGGAAAATTGTATTCGAAAAAATTTCGAGTTGGTTTGGAAAAGGTTCCCAGTGGGTTTTGTGGTTGGTCAATTCTGGGCCAGTTCTGGGCCAGATAAATAATGTACTTTGAAAAAACTGTCAATGTGTTTCCCGAAAGGATTCGATTTAGGTTCTGATGCCGAAAAGAGTGGTAAAAAAAATTAGTGAGGGGGAAAGGGACCTTATAAATATCACGAGCCGCAAAAAATTATGATAACGATAATGATAATTAGAATAATAGTGTTATGCGTTTTTCGATTGTATTTACAAATTACTCGATTACCACACGCTTGAAAAACTTTTCCAGAGGAAATTATTGCAAGCGTGGACTTTGCGGGGTAATTAAATCGAATTCTGGTAAAATTTGCTATCCTCTTATACCAAAAATTGCTATCGAAAGGAGTAACGTTTCATGAAGGAAATTGTATAGGACAAAATTGCCTCGCTTTTTTGGAAGATTCTTGACTGGAAATTATCCAAAAAATTTTATTAAAAAAAAACACAATCCAAATTCCCATTTTAAATTTTTTCTATATTCGTGGGGCAAATAATTGATAAGTTGGGTTTTAATTGATAGTCTAATTTTAGTAATTTTCGCCCAAATAAATTCATAGGCTGATGAATAAATTTTATTTATGGGAAAACCGAGGAGCTTTCATCGCTGCTTTATTTCGAAACCTGAGAGGCTTTATTTTAATCGCAATAAATTTCTATAAACTCATCCCTGCGAGTCATGAATTTTTAAGGAAATCTTCGAATGCTCTTCATCATAAAACTGTACTTGCTTCAGCTGGACTTTAATAATTCATGGCTTCGAGAGGAGAAATCGTAGGAGCTTCCACTTTATCTCGTTTTCAAGCCAAGGAACTTTACTTTGAAACCTGCAAATTCGAAAATTTCAGGGAACTCAAATTTTGAGGTTGCAAATTTTCAAACGAATAACAAATACTTTTTTTTCTCCCAAAGATTTTTGGAAAATCTTTGGGAGAATTTCCAAATTCCTGAGGAATTTTCGAATTTTTCTTAATTTTCAGCACTTTTCTTTCCAAAGCTCGACTTTAATAATTCGTAAGTTCTCGAGGAAAAATCGCAGAGGCTCCTGCGTTATCTCATTTCAAAGTTAAGAGGCTCTTCCGCGAACCCGGAAAATCTCCAACTCCTTCGAAAACACCTCTCGAAGTTATGAGCGTCCAAAGGCGGCGAAACGAGCTCGAGGTTTCCTTTCCTCGGCAATTTCCTATATGGGAAAACTTCGCGGGAAATTCCGACTATACAATTTCCTTCGTTTTGTAAAGACTCCTCGCACGGCGGGTCCTCCGTTCTCCTCTTTTTCTTTTCGTCGTGAGAAAATAATTTGAGTAGCACCGGATGGAAAACTTGGACTTTGTTCTACTTAAAGCTGAGCTTTGGCAAGACAAAAATTGCAATTTCATGAGTGTCCTCGTTGAACATTTTTGTATTTTTCATTTTCCTTTTTTTTTTGGTTTTGGCGATAATCGTTTCCTCGAGTTTAAAGTTTCGTGAAAAATGAAAAACGAGGAGCAGAAGAACTTAGAACCTAAATTTAGTCTCGTCTCAAAGACTGCTCCCAAATTCGCTTGATCTTCGTCGGTCGATCGGTTTAATGTAGGTTTCCGAATATATGCTCTTCGTACGATCGTCGTACCTGAAAAGAAGGGGAAAAAAAGTGCTTCTTTGAAATCAGACGGCGGATAATTTCCAATTTTCTGTTCCTTCTACGTATTCCGTCGACGAACGTTAGTTGGGTGTTAGTGAAAAGAAGACCTTTTGCGTCCAAGAAAAGCTTCTACTCGTTGGCGGCGGTCATGTAGCTACTCCCCAGGTGGAAAAACTGGGCTAATTCGTAGCCAATATTTTCACACAATTTTTCCACCTGGAGCTGCAAGGAAATATCGTTCCATCGAACTCACAGTGGCGTTAATTCGTTCATTACATTCAGAATAACAAAATTACAATTCCCCCAATTTAAATAAATAATTGTTTCAGCCGAAACTCTGTGTATTTTTGTTTCGGTATAATTACATCATTTATCAAATAAATAAATAAAGTCGCTTAAAAATTCGCCAATTCGAGACAAAATTTTGGAAAACTTGGAAATTTTTACGGCACGTAAGTGAGGCTTCAGGCTTCCAAAAGCTACTTTTATAAAAAAAAATTAAAAAAAATTGCGCTAAATTCCGTTAAACTTTAACTAAATCCTGGAGGTAAATTAAAGCCAACGTAATTTTCCGGTAAAAAATGGAGCACCAAAACGGCGCTCGCGTAACTCCACTTTTTTTTTTCAAAGCGTGCAGTAATTACGCCCTTAATCTACACTAATTACAAAATTTTGCTGAATGTAACGTTACAAAAAAAACGTCATTCTTGAAAGCACTGTAAATTCGATTTAACGAGATTCTTGATAGAATGTAAGAGAGAACTGAGCACTGAGAGCATCGCAAACTAAAAAAGCTTCCGTCCTTAGGATCTTCATGAAGAAGAATTACGAATGTTCCTGGGGAGACTCTTTCAAACTTTTCTACATGTATCGGAAAATCAGGGAACGAGAAAGTTTATTAAATTGTAGTAATTAATATTTTTTAGAAAAGAAAAATTGTTATTTACTAATTGTTATTTACAAAACCGATAATAAAAATAATTTAGATTACTTGGGATTTTAATCAAGGAACTGGCAGGCCCTCCCCTAATTTTCATAATTACCATAATTGATGAATAAAAAATTGATCTCCCTATTTTCAAATTTACTTTCCACTCTATTTCATGCAATTTCGTGGATTTAGAATCGACGAATTTCGTTCCTGAGGCTTCTAAAGGAAATATCTCATACAAAAGTGGCTCAAAATTGGCGAGCACGGGAGATCGGACTAAATGCTCCATTCAGTAGAAGAGGGATACGTTCAAGGGTTCAGAAACACAGGCGGTACATTTCGAGATTCATTAAAACTTCCTCGGACCATTACGGGTGGAAACTTTCGATGGCAATTGGTTAGTAAATATTAATTTACATGGCTTTGTACCGCTTCTATAAAACCTCCGGTTTTGTTGCGCGATCGAGCGAGAGGGAGCGTGAAGGTAGAAAAGTTTGAAATCATCCGCAATTTGCTGAAGGAAAAATAAAAAAAAAATAAAAATAGAAAAATCGTACCTACCCGCAGAAGGAAAAGGAACTAGCTAATGAAATTATTTGTCATTTACAGAGGCAGAGGTGGCTGGTGCTTGTGTGTATGCGCAAACACCACTTTACAAGGGATAAGTGCACGGCTGGAGGAACGGAAAAAGAAGAAGCAGCAGTGCTAGAAAGGAAATCTGGGTAAGTACTTTTATAATTAACATACATAATTTGACTTGTCTCCTTACACCGAAAGTTTGTTAATCCTACTCAGGTGAGACAGATAATTGGTCGGTGTACGAGAGCAGTTTGTCCTTTAATTAAAAACAAAGTCTCGCAACCCATGGAGATTTTCAGCGTAAAAAATCGTTCAACTGGAAAAAATTAGATTCCGCCACTCAACCCAGAAAATTTTGCTTGCAAATGATATTCACGTGGAGAGAACGAGTAGTCTTTATTTTATTACCGAGAGAAATGCAGATACCGCTGCATTGTGAGCTGAATTTCATTCTTTTTTTCTCAAATTTATTGTAGAGAATGCAAGAGGAAATGCCTTGAGATATTTCAATTTCAAAATTTATAAAAATGTGAATCAATAAAAATCTAGATCCATGGGGACAAGGCGGTACTTTATTTCTTTCGGATTGTTAATGGGGGAAAAAGTGCATGGAGGACAGTTTTGGATCGTAAGTCAAGCACACTACGAGCAAAAGTTGGGAAAACACGCATAAGCAATAAGCAAGAAAAGCATCAAGCTGAAAACAGCGATCAAAGTAAAGAAACAGTGCTAATGGGGTCTTTCCTTCATTTTTTCGTTGGAATATAAGCGTGGGATACTTTATACAAGCCTATTATATAAGCGAGAGACTGAAAACGCTTGATCCGTACTCGACACTGGCGCGCTAGCGACTGAGCCAAGCGAGGCCCCC
This sequence comes from Gasteruption jaculator, assembly GCA_949825005.1. Classification (NCBI taxonomy): domain Eukaryota; kingdom Metazoa; phylum Arthropoda; class Insecta; order Hymenoptera; family Gasteruptiidae; genus Gasteruption; species Gasteruption jaculator. The sequence continues at coordinate 12,665,998 of OX463772.1, read as the reverse complement.
ACTCTAGCGACCCGACCCCCACTAGGCCGGCGCAGTCCCTCTGCGCGGTCGTCGGACGCTCTACCTGACAACCGGAGCCTCAGAGTACACTATTAGTTGCTTTTACGAGCAAAATTGTAATTTCCAAGTGACATGAAAAATAATTGGCGGAACGAGAGAAAGACCCCATTGACTTAATGGTGATAAGTAACGAGATAATCATACCTTAGCGACGGTCTTCGGAAATCTAGAGCTTCCAGATCAGAAGGTTCCCTTTTACATAATGAACAAAAGGCGCATTGTAACGTGTTCTTAAAAGCTTCTCTAAAATCACGATTAAAGTATGCGTATATCAATGGATTGAGTGCGGAATTGGTGTAACCAATCCAGAACAGTAAAGCGATAACTGATTCGGGACACGGGCAATCATCGCCGCATAATGTCGTGGTAACGTACCATAAAAAGAAGGGTAACCAACAAATGATAAAAGTACCCATGATAATACCGAGTGTTCTCGCAGCTTTGTGTTCTCGTTTCATCTTAATCATATTTTTATCCTTAGTTGGCGTGTGCAAGTGATCGGTGTTGATTTCATTAAGCGTTAATGTCTTTGAAGAACCGGCACTGTTCAGTTCACCATTAATATTATTTAAATCTCTACTGGGTCTATGACTAAGTAACATGGCGTTGCCCATTCTGTTGTGCATCTGCTTCTCCTGTCGGTTGGCCTCCTTGAATATTGCGAAGTACGTTAACGTCATGATCGAACACGGGATCCAAAACGATATGCTTGACGACAGGATGACGTAGATCTTGTTGACCTTGAATTCGCACAAGTCCGGATGCTTGTGACGATGGATGCGGTTCTCGGGCGTGGTGTACCAGCCGTTGAAGATCGGCAAAAACGATATTATCGCCGGCGACAGCCAACATGCCAGCAGCATGTACGCCACCACGCGTTTTGTCATGTTTATCGGATACTTCAGTGGCTTCACGATGGCGTAGTAACGGTCAACCGAGATGCACATGAGATGCAGGATCGAACTCGTGCTGAAGTAAACATCCAACGAGTTCCACACGTCGCACATGAAGTAACCGAACAGCCATTTACCGGTTACTTGGACACTGGCGTTGAACGTCATCGCGAACATGGCTACTAGCATATCGGCCAGCGCTAACGACACCACGAAGTAATTCGTTATTATGCGTAACTTGCGATGTCGCATGACCGATACCATCACTAACAAGTTACCAAATACCGCTGTTAATATTATCGAACCTAAGACACAGCCTTTTAGGATGGCCAATGGTATTCCAGACCATTCGTTTATGATTAATGTCGTGTTCGTGGTCGTGCTCGAGGTGGTTGTTGCCGATGTGTTCAGGTATCGTAAATCGTCCGTCTTAAAGTCCATTAATGAGATCTCGTCCAATGACGATAATTCCGTTGATGGCTCTAATGTACTCGCCATACTTCGTCTTATTTAGGCTGTGCTCTTGACCCTTTTTGCTCACACGCTTGTGCCCAACTTTTCCCTTCGACGTTGGCTGACACGACTTTAAGTCACCGACGGATTCATTAATTTGAATTCTTTCATCCGAATTATCTTCATCTTGGGATCGTCCTCGTTGTTCCCTTCCCGAGTGTGACGCGCTGGAAATTTAAGGTCCCCTCGGCTGGAGAGGTTCTGTTTATCGATTGACAATTTTCTTCCTCCTTTTACGTAAGTCCATTTGAAACGTTTGTCTTCCCAATGTCGCTTTTTTGCTCTCACGCACGAGCCAATTTCCCTTTCGCTGGATAGCTCCTCCTCAATTCGTAGCTTCGTTGATCTGAAAGCAAAAAATGGTAAGTGTTAGAATCGCTGGGAAGTCATTACTTGTCTCGGTCGTGTTTCGCGAGATGACGCGACATCGGCTAATGCGCGCCACGTGCACCCCCTGCATCGGGATGAAGGATTCTCCAAAAATAGGTGGTACAAAATATAATAATTTCGTGCTTTCTTTATTTCTTCAACTTCTGCGAGTTTATCTTCGATTGTCACCACTCAAAATGAGGACGCGCTAGGCAGAAGTTAAGCCAGCTACTAGCGAGTGAAGACCAGAGACGGAGGGTATAACCTTGAATGAAATGCTCTCAGTCGTATCGCGCGAAGCGGCACGACCGTGTCAAGTGCAACCCTCCTCCGTCCAAGTAATTTATGATCCGCTATTTTTGCGGTACATTTAGGTCAATTATACGACGGAAGCAAGCGCCAGGCTAAATCATCACTCCGGAATGTGTCTTTCCCTACGGTTACTTTTCTTTTTCTTTTTTTTGTTATATTCTTCTTGAGATAAAGAACCCCAAAGTGGACAGGCGGAAATTCCATCGGTAGTCTTCGTCCCACCTCGGAGAAGAGGAAGAAATGAATAGGGCCAGGGAGTTCCGTCTTGTAAGATATTCGGTTACGTGCCCATGAGTTAGTTTTTAAGAAAGTTTCGAGCAATGGCAGAATGGCTTTGTTGCAATCGATATTTCATTCACATTTCAAGGGAAGAGAGGCTACGAGAGGGAGGGATGAAATTTTTCCGCTTCTCCGAGGAAAACTCGAAGAAAGGCGCAATCGTATTGAGACTTTCTTTTGATTTTTCTGTACCACCGCTACCCCGCGCTTCCTCCAGATTCGATATATCTCTTTGAGATACTATCAATCCTAGAACTTTTCAAGAGATTCTTATATGCAATCCGAACAGAGAACTGCGATTGATAGCAGTTTTATTGATATTCTTATCAGCGTGGAAAAGAACCGTTGAGTTGAAATATTGCGCTGATGAGCGAGTTTCGAGACGCGCCCGTGTCTGCGAGGGATGATTGCAAATAAGACCCTATTGAATTCCGGATCCCCAGGCCATGGCGTGGCTACGCAGTTTCTTTGGTACGATGCGCTGATCGGGGTCATGCATTTTTAAGAAATGGCTCCTCGATGAGTGCCGATTTGGACCCAATCCAGGCCCGAACCCATTTCAAAGTCGAAGACCCAATCCGGGACCTGGAAATTAACGCACGCGAATTCCCAAAGGGATTGGTCGCTTTCGTGCGTACAGCAAAGACGCGAGCAACAGCAGCCACGGTATACGGGCGAAAGAAACAGCATCCGAGGCTACACAAAAAAACGGAAAGACCTCCTTGGGGATCCATATAGTAATCCATGACCCTCATTTACGTCTCATTCGCCTTTTCACCTTCACTTTCACTAAAGTGTCACGTCGCTTTGACGAGAGCTCTCTTCTACGCTTTTCCCGCGGATAAGTCGATTTCGTAAATGAATAAATCACATCTCCTGGAAGGTCCGGGGTGATCGAGTGCCCGTTAAACGCCTTTTTAACGGCTCGACCGTTTCGTGACCCCTGCTGTCAAAAGGAGAAAATTGTCCTTTAAAGTCGTTGATTTTTCTCTCCATTGAGGACACTCAATACCACGGGGTCCACGTCAGTCGTTTTGGCAAAAATAGAATTCGCGTGTTACCGGGTTTAGGTGTTAATTCTTGACCCCACAGAGATGATACTCGTTTCTTCGAGGTACCAACCAAAAAAAAGTGCCAAATCGGGTCGAGAAAAAAATTGGAGCTGTCATTCCCCTTTATTTCCAAACACTTAGACGCTTTTCTCCTGCGGACTGCTTTTGTGCAGGTCCACATTCACGCTACTCCCATAAATTGTCTCCACGCCGGGGCCAAAAAAATGGTCCAAGTGCGTAAAAGTGTTAAATGACGTGGAAGAGAGCGTTCAGAGGCAGAAAAAAGGGTGAACCTCGCGCCGGATGCGATTCTGGTAGAACCCTGTGTTTGGGATTCATTTAGCGAGTTCTGCTGCGGCAATCGATGATCAAACTTCGCCGTCGGTTCCAATAATAGGAGAAATTCCGCAGACAGAAATTTCGGGCGATTCTGCTTTCCCTTTCCGCTCCTTCTTTTCCATCCTTTCCCTCCGCCATGCTCCGAATAATCGCATCACGTAAAGCTCAAGTATGTAAATCGCACGCAATGGCGCGAATATAAGTAGAAATTCTCAAGGCTAAAGGTGGCCAAGGACATAGGATCCGGTGGCATTCAAGGCTAATACTTAAACCACCACTTTCCACGCCCATAATGAGAATTTCTCGCATTTCTAACAATGCCAGTGCGGCGGCATTCTTCTGAAATTATTTTGTTGCATGTTTTTTTGGCGTCTCTGCCTCGGCCTCGATCGCCAATCTTCCATCTTTCGGTTTCGCGTCACTTTTTTAGCACTTTCTCCCACGAAACGTCCAATCCCGGAATAACTTTGTCGCGAAAAATTGCCAGGTCCTTTCGAGTCGAATGCCAAGGAATGAAACGGAAAGGGTCCAATCCCAAGCCAGTGACTGTGTGGAAACGTTAAGACCCTTAGGAATCCTTTTGCGGATGCGATTGGCCCTTCAAAGCTGATAAAAATTTGCTCAGTCGGTGATTCCAAAAGCTTTCTAGTTTTCATAGCACCGGGAATGAACCTTGCAACTCTTAATTGCATCGTGCCCCGCTGCCGGTTGGTAGGGTACTTAGTGAACTGCAAATTGCTTTTCGTTAATCAACGACCGCGTCTCCACATTATTTACTGCGTCGTTGAATCAAACCATAATTCTTCTTTCCCGCAATACAAGCCGTATATGCAGCAACAGTGGTAGTAGCGACTCCTTGCGATTTATTATCACCCAACGGTTCGTTCGATTACCTTTGTTTCGATTAATCATCGCTACCATCAATAAGAGGATTTTTTTTGTCCCCACAATATTTTCCCGCAATTTATGAGCGTGTTTTGGTGACGCACAAAAGGTTCCGTCGTATTTCAGCCTCTCCTTTAAATCCCTTGACAAATTGCAGGTCGCCGAAACCCCGAAAGGATCGAGAAAGAGTTCTACTTTACCGTCCCACTTGGTTCCGCCGTCGAATCTCAGCGGGGACGGGTTTTACGCCCGTTTTTGCGCCGCCGCGCCGCCACGCCGCCAATTCGAGGGCGGAAAGTTTAATGTCGCGTAACTCGGGGAATAAAAATCGGACAGACTCCGGATAAAGTCTATTTTAAAGGTAAGAATCTCTATTTTCTGATCTGTTAATTTCGGGTTTATATAAAATTATTGATAATTTTTTTTTACGCAGATGAAGGAAGTACGATTTTTCTAATATCGAAGACTTATCGATTAGTAGCGATTGAAAGGTTGTTTGGGTAGAGCAAGTTTCGAAAAGTTATTAATACGACTATTCTCCTGTAACAATATCGACAGTATCTTTGACGGTAATAATGAAATAATGTTATTAACGATAGTCGAGTGATTCTCAAATTAGAGCAACGAAATTACGTTACACAACTTACGAGGCACTGCGAATAATGTGATTTAGCCAAGTTCGATCCCTTCCTTTGCCATTGTTTCACTATTCAATGCTGTTTAAGTGTCCAACATGTTGAATTATTAACGTTATCTTGGAACTTTAGCAATAGAGCAACTTTACGAGCTCTGTAATAAATACAGACGGAAGTTTAAGATTCTCGTATTTCATTTCCAGTACTAGTTTGGATTTCAACGCGTCGTAGAAGTATATCCCGCCAACGCGGTTTCCAAAATATTGGTTATCTATTCGTAAAATAAACTTTCTACTTTATTATTCTTTATAATTTACAAATTAATGATATTATTGCCGTTTTGAAGATTCTAAAAAATTTTGCCAATATATTTTGGGTTATTGAATATATTTTGGAAAAAATATAGAAAAAAAAAATAGAAATTTCCGTAAAAAATGTTCGCAAATTGTTTCCAAGGCACAATACCACGGCAACAAAAAGAAATCACAGTCACCCACGTTTTGTTAATAATTCAAATGTTGTAGGAGGTAATAACATTCTCTGATTTATCTTGTGCACTCTTGGTGGGTTGTACTACAGAAATTTCGTTTGGTTTATGGAGATTTATGGAAATGGACGATAAACAATGCTTTCATGCTCTAGCCCGTGCCATAGTTGAAATACGTGCGTTTAAAACCAAACAATCGCTTTATTCCATGCGAGTTTGCCTATACGTAATGTAAGTTATTGTTATTATCATCATAATCGTCATTATTGTTATTTTATACCGGTATTTCATTCTTGTCAAATAGAAAAGCCGTTTCATTTCACTTATAAACGTTCTGCCTCGGTAAAAACAAATAATAACAAGCTGCGAGGAGAAAATCCTTCATGTAAAATTGTTCCATACGCAAACACGCTGGCCTGGATTAGGGCGTGGCGATTTTGCGATCTCTCGGATGGAAAATAAAACCCGCGAACGATATCACGAATGGGAAAACAAACGACAAACTTTTTTTTACCTTCATTTTCGGGAGAATAAATTCAATTTCACGTACGGGTTGACTTTGACGAGCGCCGCGTGAAATTTAACGCGCGGGGGAAGTACATAGCACCTCGCGTCGGTTCGCTCGCCGAGCGCGCGGTGGCGCTGACTCGGAGGTGCGCGTCCGAGCGGGAATTTCGAATCTTCCCGTGCGGAAAAAGGAAATTACGCCATTAATGGCACTCCGAGTGCAAATTTTTTAGAGTTTCGGGCATAAACGCTTGATTTGTATTCGTGGGGTATAAATCCGAGGAGCGCGATTTACCTAAAATGTTGAACCTATATTTTATGCCGGCGAATGGAATAAAAAAGAATGTAATAGCCTTTAGACGAATGTTGGAGGGTGGCTTTCCTTTTTTTTCTTCGAGGAAAGCAAAGATCGCGTTGTCGAGGAGAAAGGTGTAGGCACAGACTGAAGAAATTGCCGGCAATTTGCATAATCTCGATTGGGAGCCACCCAATAAATTCACAAAACTTTTATACCCAAGCAACTTCGTGGAAAAAATCCCTGAGGGTGGCGTTCTATACCTTTCCCTTATTTCGGAGAACAACTCTCACATTTTCCAATTTATCCCGATTGTTCATCCCTTTTTTCTAAAACAACCCCAATTTCTCTCACACTCATTCCGCGCCGAGGACAAAATTAGCGGTTGGGTCTAACATTTTTTTCCTGCACACGCATGTTCCTCCATTTGACACCCTTTTGCATCCCTCCTCGGTATCTTTGTTCTCGCCCTCCTAGATCTGCACCCTCTCCCTTGTACCCTCGTTCAAATGAATACTGTTTTAACTTCCTCCGTCGTCACACTTTGTTTTAAATTTGTACACACTCGGTATTCTCAGCCTCTTCCCCTGGAAAGCTTTGCTCATCGGAATCCCTCCGATTGCATCCCTTCCAATTTTGTCTCCATCCCTCGACGGCACCTTCCCTCTATTTCCGTCGCCTCCATTAATTTTCTACGATTTCAAGTTGCTCACAATTACATTCTCGCTCTAAATTTGTCCATTTATCAAAAGTTTATGAATTATGTTGTCTTCGCATTTCTTGCCCATTCTTTTTCCTTCTCTTGACCTTCCTCGTGAATCCCAACTCTTATAAATCACCCCGGAAGGTTCTCACGAAACACACCCTCCTCTCCTGAAACTACCTTTCCTACTCTTCTCGAGATAATTATCCGTATGAATAACACATAACTCTCACATGCTTTCATCAAGGGTCGAAACGTTGACAGGGTGCGAGATCGTTACAACCCAAACCCTCGGTCAAGTTTTCTTGGGGTTTTTTTTCGTTGGCCCCGATTTTTCACGCCAACCCACATTAAAATTCCTCAAGTTATAATCGAAAAAATGGATTGATTACCATGAAAAAAATATTTTTCATTTTTTTCTGGGTCGCCGGGACTGTTGCCAAGGCGAAGTACCGAATCTCGCCACGAGATGGAGGGGGCGCCTGCGGCCTAGGAGTTGCCCTTCCCTTTACCGTACCTCGGCACTGATCCGCCTCACTATCCAGTTTCGAGATGACTGTCTCGAGAAAACCAGTAAAACCCGAGACTACCGGGATCCTTTGCGAGACTATAAAGTTTCCTCGACACTATAAAATTCTTGCAATACTGTCGCTGATACCGTTGTTACTGGAGTAAGCCAAAGAGGGAATATGATGAAACCAGACGTAATCGAGAAAGATTAGGGTTCATGAAAGGTACCTTTGTTGGAAAATTCAGAAACGGAGAAAAAGGAGGGATTTCGCAGTTTCCAATATTTTTCATCCCCGATTGTAATGTAAATAAATAAAAGCTATAATAACAACAGCCGAAGGAAGGGTCTTTCTCTCTCTCAACGAGCTTAAAATACGAGTCCATTTTCAAACTGGACCTTGAGAAACATGACGTGCTATTTTTTGGCGGACGCAATTACTATTTTGCAAATTTGAGCATCTAAACCCCAGCGATGACGTTATAATAAATTTTTGATGGACCAAAGGTACTTCGTTTGAGAGGAAAACAAATTTTTTTTTTGATTGGCCCAATAAAAATATGAATTCGCTCCCTACCTGTGACGTCACGAATTTTAACACACCGGGGGATAAAAGATTCATGGGAGACTGGAACTCGCACCTGAGTCCTTCGACAGGTGTGGGAACGGGGATTAAGTGTTTTCGGTCTAATTTGAAGCCACCTCGGCACTCGCGAAGTCGCACAAAAGAATTTGAATAAAAGTAGAAAAATATACAGAGAATGTTTCCTCCTAATCAATACCTTTACCTTATCTTGAAATTCGATGACGTTGGATTTGTTCAAGTGGTCTCCTGCAACAAAAGAAGGACTTGTCAAAGGAGTACTTTCTTAATAATATTTATCTGATTTTTTATTTGAGGCTGCATTTTTATTCTTAGCCGGACGTATTACGTATTGGCAACTCTGGGGCATCGCTCAACCAATACCAAGTCAAGAAGCACTTTCTAGACGGCATTTACCATAGGAAAAAATTCGAACTGCATTTTTTTACGCTTGCACATTTATTTAATCCAAGGAACGAGGGATAAAAATTCCAAAAATTCGGAACTTAATAACTAAAAACTAAAATGCTAACTTTTCAAGGCTAATCGAAGCTCCGCACTGATTTCCATTAAATTAAAAAACCAAAAAAACACTCGGGTGCAAAAACATGATTTTCTCGTTATTAAGTTTTCTCTCTCTCCTGTTCCCGCGTAATTTATGACTCTCGGGAGAATTTACGAGACAGGTGCTAATTCTGTCGGTATTTAGTGCAAACCTCACCCCGGAAAGAGGAAGTTCGTAACACGACGTAACTCGAATTTATAGAAGCAAGAAATCGCGGCGAAAAAAAAGAAGGAAGTTTCATTTCCTCGATGGGGATGCTGGGGAGACTCGGATTAGTTTCTTGCACGTTCCATCCCTTCAAGGGAAAAGCGCCTTCCTCCTCGGTCGGAATCAGTTGCCTGCACACATCGGCCGCCGGAAAAAAGGAAAAATTATCGAAATGCCATTAAACTTTCCGAATAAACTCCAAATATTGGGTGGAGCTCTATTTGGATAAGAATGTAATCGAATGTTATTCCCCGTTTCCGAAAGTACGCAGGCAGGAAAACGCGAGGAGGGAAATTGTCGGAAAGTCCATATACAGGGTGTCCGTTTGAAAGCTCTCGTGTTTTTTCACATAGAATTCTATATTTTTTTTATTATTGTACGTAGAAAAATTCGTAATTTTTGTAGGAAATTTTTTTTGGGGGGGGGGGGGGGGGGGGCAAAGGCGAAAGCTCCATCTATACGAGCACGTATGTAACGCGTATGGCTGGAGTCTGGCTCCAACTTTGTTTCTCAACTCCCTCATCGATTTCCACTTCCCCCTGCTTTTTGTTCCTAAATAAAATCTTTTATTTCCTTTCACTTTACCCGACTTTTTCCCCCTTGGACTTTCTCCCGGAACTTTTTTTACCACACGGGACTTTTTTCACGTGCCCACCCGCGTGGGCGTGTAGGCGCGTAGAAGAAAGTACCTGTATTTCCTATCGGAGACCAATCCAAATCCGAGCTTTCGCTAATTAAAGCGTCGGTAGGATTTCAGACTGCTTTTTCCCGCTTTCGGGAAGCTTGCACCTCCAGGTCGAACACAAGGAGTAGTTATTTGTAGCTTGCGGTAATTCTTGACTCGACTTTTGTTACGCAAAAAATAACTTGCAGCGCCAATTTCGAAACAAAAAAATCTGTAAATATTTTCAGCCATTTTTCAAGGTCAAATGTTAAAAGCTCAAGCACTAGACGGTGGTTAATTCCTGTAGGAAAATTTAGGGAACGCTTCTTCTTTCGAATTGGCACGAAATTAGCGAAAAGCTCGCGGAAGGTTCCAAAAGGAGGCGCTTAAAAGGTTTTTGCCGTCGGCTAGAGCGGCGGGAAGGTCTCCATTCAAGGTTGAACGTATAAAAAGCTCATTAATGCCTCGGCAAAAATGAGTAAGCGTCCTAGTTTTAAAAGCTCGCCGAAAAAAAAATTCCTCGGCGACGCTGCTCGGGGAGAAAAACAGCTTTTATTCGTTGAAATATAGAATTTAATAAAAAAAAAAAAAAAAGAAGAAATATTAATCTCTGAAATTTCGTGTTTTCGTGGGAGCTTTAAAGTCGAGCGTAAACATCAGTCGTCGGCGGCACATATAAATTTCGAAGCACCGGGAATTGATTGAAACACCATCGATTTTACATACGGCCGGATAACTTTTACAATTTCAATATTGTCTGTTTTCTGTTTATGATGTACGTACGTACGTACCCATACGCGAGTACTTGAGTAAAAGCTCAATCCATCAGCTTTTCAATTTATTTCAAATACGTACGCGTATCCAACGGGATACGTACGGTAAATTCATTTTTCCGTAAGCTGACATTTTAATATAAAAAAAAAAGAAGCAAAAGAAAATGGTTAACGTTTTGTTCATTGACGAAAGCATTTTTATAGAATAATAAAATTTTAATAAAAGGAGGTGGGTATTAACGAGATGTTTCTTTTTTTTTTTTAATGTCGAGTAGCGTTTCGCAAATTGTTGCTCGCCCGGGAACGGAAATGAAATTGATTTGTAAACCGAAAAATATTTATCTCTTCGTGTTTACTTTGGATCATGGAGTTTTTATTGAAATCCGAAAATATCGCGTTCGCGGAAAAATAAAATTGTTATGGGGTTAGAAAAATTCCGGGAATCTTTGGATTTTTTAATTTTCGAACCGAGGAATATTTTTTTACAATTTCGAAATTTAAAATGGAATAAAAAAATTTTTTTGTTTCTTTACAATTTTTGGAATTTCCTCTTTTCCCGATATCTTCAATTCCCGCGTGAAAAAAGCCAACTCCGAGCATTGATTAAAAACCCGAGAATGTACATTTACAGGTGGATTTAAAGCACGAAGTCGTCGGCGACACTCCTCGGGATTATCTGGGTTAGAATAAATTTTATTGACATCCGTGAATATAGATTTTTTCAAAAGCAATGCCACATTTAAGTATCCCGAGGAAAACACGAACAGCTGAAGCAGCGTTATTCCCGGTCCCTTCGCTCGGATAAGAGCGAGGCGATCGATTCCCGACTTAACCCACAGTATCCGGCTTTGACCCGATAATTTTTGGCACACTCCAACCCAAATCTTATCTGTCGCAAAGCCTGTTATGCACTTCCTGCGAATACACGGAAACTCGAAAGAAAACCTCAAGGATTTGTCGCAAAATTGTGACTCAATAAAAAAAAATTTACCCACAAAATCCCCATTTAATGTAATTACACTCGATATTAATGGGTCACAAAAAAGCACGGAGTCAATTTTTCGGGAACCCGCTTGTAATCGCGTAACCATGAAGGAGACTAAGGCTCGCATACGCTCTTTCAGTTTCCCAGGGGGTGGAAAATTCGTGGCGCAGGAATTTCCCACCCTCGGTTTCATTAACCCCATTCATTTCGATACCTCGGCGAGAAGAAAAATGAGGAGTCGGAGATACTCTCCGTAGCTTTCTTTTTTCCTTTGCCGACAAGTATAAATTACCAAATTACGCCAGAAGTGCCGATAGGTGAGCAAAAACGGGACGAAGACGAACAAAAGGCCAATCGCGAGACGCGGGAAAATGCCTCGGCCTGATGGCAGTTGTAACTCTCGCGGCTCAAATCAATTTTTTTTTTATTTCGGCTGATGGGTAATACGTTTTTTCGAAGCGGAGATGATGGAGGGAATCTTTTAGCGTCGAGGACAAATTTTGGGGGAGCAAAAGAGCAAGTGCCATATTTGTTTAATTTAAGGAGGTACTTTCTGAAGTGCAAGGAAAAAAAGAAAGAACGAAGGAGCATTTTTTGAGCTCCTAAATTTTTTTAGTAAAATAAAAATCCAAAAAGGGGGAAGAAAACTCGAGTTTTGGGAATTCTTTTATTTGGGAGCTTAATATATCGCGAGGAATGTGATAATGTAATAATAGAAATAGTGGCGATAATAATAATGCGATGACGATTATTATTATCGTCGTTGCTGCACAGTGGGATCGGTGTATGTGATACAAAGGAAATGAGAGAAGGCGTTGCACCATGTTCGACACAATTAAAAGCTCCTTTGCTGTTCATAATTTTAGTTTGGAATTAAAACCATCACGTAGAATTTCAAACGAAATTATTTTAATCGTTCCATTCGCGTGACAAGTTTAGTAAAAAGAAAAATTCATCGTAGCTTTAATTTTCCGAAATTTTTCCACCCGTGAATAAATTTTTCACGGATTGCAAATAGAATTGTCAAGCTTTCAAGAGCTTTTTTGCAAAATAGTTGGGAATTTTCCAAGAAAAATCAAATCCCAACAAAATTTTTTTGTAAAAAAAAAAGGAGGGGGAAGGAATCCCGGCATAGCACCATTCCTCGGCCTTACTTTTGTCCTCCAATAAAGCTCTCATTGAATCCCAAATGACATATTTGAGATTTGTCCGCGGAAAGCTGAATGAGAGTGTGTCGATATGCATGTTTCATTACAATTCGTACGTAGTCCAATCAATAATGAATCTAGCACAGCCACAGCCACTGCCGTATGACAGGTAGGTAGGATATTACCTCCTCGTGCACCGACTGCATTCTATAATTCTTGAATCCGATACGCGTGCAATTTAATTGTCCGCGTTTTGTGCAGCAATTTCTCCTCGAATCTGTCTCCCGCGCAAGTGGCAAATGGGACAATTGACGAGCTCACGGGTGTTACAAGGGAGCTCGTGCCATTTTCGGGGTAATTGGCAGTAAATGCAATTTCGTGGCGAAAAATGTGGAGCGTCTTTACCAGCCCCATCTCGAACTTTATAAATAATAACGAAGTAACGCGAAAATGAATAAATTAATCGTCGTCGTCGTCGTCATCATATGGCGGTCGGTCGGAAGACTGGTTTCATGCAACTTTGCAATTCAAAGTTGAATCCATGTACTTGCGATTATTAATGTAGTGGTTTCCACGCCGGTGCCTTTCGCATCGCACTTGTCTCCGGGATGATACGAGCCACCCGGGCACCAACGTTGGCCTCGCCTGTATATCCTTGACGCCTTTCGACATCGGCGTCTTCTAGAATTTGGGGCCGAAATAGGAAATTATGGAAAATGGTAAAAAATTGGTAAAATTGTCATTGACACTATCATGGTCATTGCCCTTGTCCTTGCCATCGACCTTGCCATTGCCCTTATAAAAAATGGTATTAAAATAATCGACGACTCTAGAAATTGTCCGAATTATGTCCAACAACCATTGCTCCAAATTAGAAATGATGAAATACTCCAATAATTGTGCAATAAAATTAGTTTCCATGTCATGCCGACAATGCCTCCTACAGGCTGATGTCGATTAAACGCCACAAAAATATCGATACAATAGACTCGAATGAAATCATGCCTCGGAACGGTGACGAAACTTCTTGCCTCCATTAGCAACCTGCGGGAGGCACCTAGTTGCGAGCTCGTTTGGGCTGGAAGAGTCAATTATAAATAGATTAACGATATGGAGAAAGTGATTCCCTTTTGTCCCTAGGTCCCTCTCATTATTAACGTGCGGAGGGGTCTCGCGTCCGACGCGAGATAAAAGCCGAACTTGAGGCAGTTTCGTTATCGATTCACTAAAAATACGCCGTCGTACGTCCAAAGCTGGCTGACGCGGTAAAAGAAGTAAACACAGCGAGGAATCCATCTATACTTAAACCGTCGCTAGCGTTTTCTATGACACGGTCAACACCTTGAACCGTGACAATGAACGGTATCTAGAGTTTACTCGCGATGACACTGCACAATTTTTCTCTTTTTTTTTAAGTGGAGGATAATTACGAGTAACGCTGCCACTTCTTTGCACATTCTGCTGACATCACTTATCCCTTGGATCAGACATTTCTGAAAGGTTGTACACTTTTGCTTTTTTTTTCTCGCCTTGTAATTATCTATTGAACTTTTCTCCGACACCGAAATAGCTCCCCTTGGAACATATACATAAATAGGGAGATAGGAGAGAAAAAAGTGCAAGTGCAGTTAGAAGTCACGATCACGGTCCTACGTCCGCGAGGGGAGTCCCCCCACTCTCGCCCTTGCTCTCCACCGTCCCCGCTCGCGGCGAATGAGGCTCCGCGTCGAGAATCACGTGACCCAGGCCACGGGGTCTGCCGGCGTAAGTGGGAGTTGCTCGTGCCCCTCTCGCGACACCAACAACCTCTGGCGTGCGCATTTGGTACCAGTTCAAGGATCGAAATTTGGAGGTTACGTTGTAATATTTATTTAGTCAATATTTTTAATGTTCGTTATAAAAATTCGAGTATGGAAAAATGGCAACAGTGACTCCACCGTTCCACGAAAGACGCTTAATCACCACCGATAGCGAATGTGTGAGAAAGTCGTTGAGCGAGATAACAATTAAATATTTCATGTGCTACTTCTGCTTCTCTGATAATCATACCACACCGCAAACGTGTACGTGTGTATGTGTATTTGTTTCACGAAATATGATCGTTAGCAATTTACTTTTTTTTCCAGCGAGTCAGAATTTCGGTCTCACGTTAATTGCATTTCATGGAAGTTATGTATTGATGTTGGGTTAGTTGTTACATCATCGGTTCTACTTTTACGGATACTGCTTTTATTTGCGAAAATGGTAAATTTCGTATACGGATGCTATGTAACACGATTCTCAAAATTTGTATATACCAAAATTGATCAATTATAAATATCAAAATTATAAAAATAGTAATTATCAAAAATATAATTCCAAAAATTCTAAAAATTTGTAGGTGCTCTATTTTTTAAGCATTTTTTCAATAAAGTAAATTTGTCACCCACTAAAATTCGCGAACACTGAAAATTGGCAATTCCGCAAATTTTCTACCTCACGCATTTATATATATCTATATACATTTGTAATACACAATGGAAATGGAAACTTTGTTACATCTAAGTTCACGGATCTTCTGTATCTTAATCCTAAGTTCAAGGATTTGATGATCCGCTTAAGTAAGCCCGCCTGTAGGCTTGACTTGGGGCAATTAACTTGCATTTGATCTCATTTCTTTCCGGCAATTTCCGTTGGTTGCATGAAGTTGTTCAAATGTGACGTATTCTGACGCTAATTAACTTCTTATAAATAAATATATTGTCGGAGCGAGTTCAATCCCGTGTACTCAAAGGCCATTTTCTTACGAACCAACAATTGTTCACTCGACGACGCCAACATTTATTGCCTCCTTGATCCTTTTATTCTATTTTTTTTATTACATTTTTATATTACAACAATATTATATATTTATTTGAGTTATATTTTAATATTTAAAAAAATCATCGTTGTCAATGTCAAAAAAATTCGATCGAAAAAATTGTCAAAAGAATCGACGACAAAAGGTTCGGAACTCGAGCGTACAACAAACGCCAGAATTCGAAAGGCGATAATTGCACGCGTGTTTCTCGGTTACTTTGTGCGGTAATGTAACGTTAATTAAAACCTCGGCATGAGCAGCAATACAGATTGAAACTGCATAATTGAACGCGTCGAAATTGGAAAATTGGGGAGATGCTGCTGCATTCTACTCATATAGGGCGAGTCACCAAACACGAGCACCTGCAATTTCTCTAAAAGAAAAAAAAGAAAAATAGTTTCGAGGAAAAAATAAAATTTTATTCCATTTTGGCGGAAGTCGAGGAAACGCCTTTTGCCAATTCCTGGGGATCAGGTATTGGCACGTCGTCCATCACCATCCGCACAAGTGCGTATTTAGTCGATCAATGATACGCGCTCGAGCGTTTCCGGAGAAACGGCATTTCACGTTCCAACGATACGATCTTTCGTGTCTTTGTGGCTCGCGATGAACCCGCTTTTTTAGATGCCCCCAAAGATAACGCTAATCAAGCGACGTCCTGCTCGAGCGGCGAGTCGACCGTGAAATTCGTCCAATAGTGGAGAATCGAAGCCACGTGGGTGGCTACTTTAATAGTTAGTTACTATGGAACGGGAAATTGGGGCGATTTTCGAAGATATCCTCATAAAACAAAAATTAATACCCACTTACTGTAACATAAAAAAGAATAATAAATATATTTACTATTATTTTCCTTGAAATTGCAATTATTTAAATTTTAAGAGGTTAAAATTTGAGAAGGTTACGTTCACCCGACGAGGTTACTTTGGTGACGTTCGGCGACTCGCCCTGTACGCATGCACACTGCACATCCCACACGGTGCAATGACGCCTCGCTGCAGTTTGTGAGAACATCTAATCCATAGATATCCAGCGGCAAATTTCACCGGCGATTGCGGTTGTATAACAATGGAAAACCACATATACGAAATTAACGAGACTCGTGCACGAGTGTGCTCGCATCCCAAGATAAAATGCACCACACGCATCCGCGCGCGCGCGTGTGTGTGCGTGTGTGTGCACGGTTCAGCGGTGTATCCTTTACATGAAATCTACCTACAGTGGAATAATGTGTAACGTGAGAACCTTGAGACTCGCAATTGAATAATGCCTTTACGTAACTCGCTGCTACCGGAAGGAGCATCGCAATGTCGAAACTTGCGTCTTCGAATCAACCATCATTTTTCCGTGTAGGTGTTCCTCAAGACTCAAGCCCCGTTTTCAACGATGGCGCCGATGGATGACGCGAATTCTCGCTGTCAGAGGCGCTATCGTCGATCTAGGGACTTCCTCCCGCTCCGGTCACGTGACTCGACCTAACCTCTCAATTCGAAACGACTCGATTCCATTAACGCCAATAAAAAAAATAGACAATAGGGCAATGACAATAATAAAAAATAAAAAAATAGGACAGTTCGAGTTCAATTCATCAGAGGACACCACAAAAAAAATTTCTCCTGAAATCAGAGGGGAAACCAAAAAAAAGGATCAAATACCGGGTAGTCGATTTCGGCCACCCCGCAAAAGTTATTGGTCGTAAAGCGAGTGTGCCACCGCCTCGTAAAAATGCGGAGTATTGGGAATCCCCGCGTAATTTGATTTTATAATTCTATAGAGTTGCTAAATATTTATGTCCATAAACATGCTCTCGGCACCTGTTGAATTCGCTCGCGACGCCCAGAAACGTTGGGACGCGGCCAAATTGCCGCGACTTCGACTATTATTATTTATATCCCGGGAAACTTTAAAAGTCTTAGCGCCGGAGCCGCTGATTGGCCGGAGTCCCCGCCGGCAGAGGCGCTGCTGTCGGTCCTGAATCGTGGCGGGAACCCAGACCCCGTTTGAATTTTTTTTTCACGCTAGGACCGAAGGTTTTCGTTGGAAATCTCGGTTTCGCGGTTGACAATCCGACCCGATCCAATATCGGGGCCGCGTTTGAATATTCAGCCACTGAAAATGCATATTCAATGGGAACGCTAAGAAAACAAAGACACGGTTCGGGAAATTTTACGTGATGGGACTATATGCGTGTGTGTGTATTTTAAAATCCTGGAAAAATTAACGAAACACTATATTTTGATTTTGAAAAAGATTTTCTATTTTATTTTTTTTAACAGGGGCGGTATTTTGTCCCTTTCGGTTATCGAAAAATGGGGAGCTCTTAACCCTTTGATGGCGGAGCTTTTCCGAATATATTTCTATTGCAAATGAATGTGGATTTAGCGACAGTGTCAATAATTGTGTACAAGGGCGTATCGCGCCAAAAAAAAACCATTATGATTTTTTTACCCTAGATTCCATCAAAAGGGTTGATATGGGATTTTTTTCACGCGAACGAATATTAAAACAAAATATCAAAATAATTGTGTTATTGCAAAAAAGTGTAATGAAAAAAATACAAATATTTAGAACCGTAACGTTTTTCTCCATGAAATGCAAGGGATTGGGTTCCATGAAAAAATATCAAAATGAGATTTTTATCAGAAGGGGGTGTGATGGGGGAATATAAATACGGAGAATTTTAATATTTTTCCCCGGATTTAACTCTTCGTAGTTAAAATCTTGAATTTTATGGGCAAACGTTAAAAAAAAGAGTCGCGCTTTTATTGCAAAAAAAATGTAAAATACGAATATTGAGAATTTTAGTTTCCCACTTAATCCCACCCCTCGTGGTTGAAGGGTTGAATTTGTTGGAGAGAAAGGTTAGAGGAAAAACAAGAAAATCGGACACACTTTTATTGCAAAAGCGTGTGGTGGGGAAATATTAATATCAAAAATTTTAATATTTTCCCATTAAATCCACCCCCTACGGCCAAAGGGTTACGTTTGATAGGGAAATGTCGGGGTAAGAAAAACAAAATCGACGTTTTATTGCAAAAGGTATAATGGAGAAATATTAATATGAGGAATTTTAATGATTTCCTACTAAATCCGACCCTTAGTAGCTGCAGACTTGAATTTTATGGAAAAATAAAAAGTTAATATTCAGAATTTTAATGGCTTCGCCATTAAATTTAACCCTTCGTTGCCGAAGGGTTACATTTAATAGGAAACTATGAAGACTTTATTATTAATTGTCTCTTAAAAAAATTCAGTGTGTGAAAAATAATAATTTAAAAAAAAATGATTTTTAAAAAAATTATTTTTCACATTATCGCTTCTTTATTTTTATATAAATTATTGTATTCGTCCCTGGACTCTAATTGTTGTTAAAATTGGTGTCAAAATAAATTCCCCCCAAAAATTTCTAGAATTCCAGGAAGGTTCCCAGAATTCTCAAAATTTGCGAGTAAACTCGGCACGTTCCTTATTAGCGCGGCAATTGGAACATTTGAACTATGTTTAACATTCTATTGAACTTTATGAAAAGGTATTTGAAAGCTTTGAAAATAGAGAATATGGGACGCGCACAGGCTCATCGCGATAACCGGGGAAAAAAGGAAAGGAAAGGGAAGGTTAGAGGTTGAAAGTTTATCGTGGAAGTTTGTGAATTCAAATTTTCAACTAACAAGCTTTATATGTATGTATATTCTCGGTGTATTCATACCGAAGTCACAGCTGCTACGTGATACGAGACCGTCTTCGCCTTGCCCTTTGATGTACGAGCCGTGACTTTGTCACTTGTACCTTTTAAGAAAACACAACTTTTCCATTCGGGCTGGTTCGTTACAAACGGAAATTTCGAGTTCCCAAGTTTTGCGTCGGGAGGGAGAGGCCAGTTTCAAAATTCCAGGCGACCTCGAAGGCTAAAACCCCGGAGTCGCTGATTCTTTAACGTCGTCTCCAAAATTACAAACGCCGGAATTTGAATTTTTCGCGGGAAATAAATAAATTTATTACAAAAAGCTTCAATCCAAATTTTTGAAAAATTGAAAAAATCCTAAAATTGTCCAATTCTTTTTTCAGAATCCACAGGAACGAGTTTGGAAAGCTCCCCAGATACCCGAAGAAGCTTTCGCCCTCTCCCTTGATTTTTATGGGGAGCTTTAAGGGAATCAAAGATACACAAAGTTTACCATCACTTGTCGTTTCCCTGTTTTCGCATTATTGACTGGAATAGCTCGAGGGTGAGTGGAAAATGGTAGGGAGAGGAGCCATTTGCGATTTACTATCCGTGGGATGGCCGAAAACGGCTGATATGTTACTGGGTTGAAAATCCGGGACCGTAGCGCCAAAATTCCCCAAGTTCCAAGTGGACCTAATTTGTGGCAAGAAAGAAGGTTGTTGTTTACAATCCGTGTACATGCACTAAGTTGAAATGTCTCATTAAATGGACGACCTGAGGTAAAGTAAAAAGGTAGGTGGCACGGTGCAAGCTTGCACGTCTGGCGAAGATTGATTAAGTACCGTGTGGAGCACGTATCGTTGGAAATCTTGTTTCTCTCGAACCGCGCCAGTGATTTTCGTCCTTTAACGCGTCTCCTTTTTTTTTATGGTGTGTTTCAAAGCTTTTCCCTCAAGTGTCTCGTACTTTTCAGTTGCGAATTTTCAAAATTGGCGGTACCTCATAGATAAGTTCAGCCGCGAGATGGCAGCACCTCTCGAGGACCGGGGATTCCCCTATTCGCGGGAAATTCAAAAACCCTCAAACTCCACAAGTTGAAAAATGTATTAAAAAAAAATGTTTTTCAAAATTCAACTGGATTCCCAATGACCTTGAAACCTCGGTATCCGTCTCGGATGCAAATCGGCGAGACGGGATGCCGCGTATCCGCGGGAATAGCCTGTCGGGAGTTACGACTACACTTTTTAATTATTAAACGGACATTTTAATTGCTAAAGAGATGTAAAAGTTTGGTGGATGGCGGCGTTTAATTGAAACGCCGTGCGAAAAGTCCTTTCAACAATCTGCGTTATTAAAATCTGAAACGACTCCCCGCTCGAGGAGAGGAGCTCCTTCGTTTGCTAAATTAAGTTAAATAAATGAAATTAAGTTGAATTGGAAGAAAGTCTACCGGAACTTTCTTTTACGGATTCATAAATTAAGCCTCCAAAGACCAGGTTTTAATCAGACCGACTCCGGCTCATGGAAAATAATTAGTATTTATAGAAATCAGTTATTTATTATCTAACAAAAAAATTGCCTAAATTTTGGAAAACCCTTAAATATGATTAAAACAAAATGGAGCATTTATTAATACACAAAAAAAATTGTCTGAATTTTAAAAATCCCCTAGAACGTGATTAAAATAAAATCAAGCAAGGGTAAGACAAATGATACCTCGGAAAAAAATAAATTTCAAGAAATGGCCGGTGGATGCAAATGAGGAGACGAAAAAAAGAAATAACCGAACGATTTTCAATGAATAAAAATTGCCTTTCCTTGCCTTTCCCCAGATTTTTTGCCATCCCTCGTCGCTTTCTCTCTCTTTCACGATCGCCGCTTTTTTTTTTGGCCTACGCAATTTCCCATAGGGGGGATTTATTGGGAATAGTTGCGTTGGGAATTTCTTTCTCTTATCACACCGCGTCTTTGGCTTTTATCCTTTTGTCTTACTCTTCCATCCCCTTTCTCCTTTTCTCATTCCCTTTCAATCCATTTTTTTCTTTCTTTCCTTTCATTCTCGCCCTTACGGTTCGATCTCAATCATGGTTGATTTGAGGCGTAACGGCACCAGCCCATGGTGGAGCGATTCTACGGGCATTCGTACGGCTCCGACGAAGTGCCCATTTGCGCTACTTTTCTTTTTTTTATTTGAAAAAAAATTTTGTTTTAATATTCCAGCACGGTAACAATGGTCGAATAAGTGAATTTAAAAAAATGGGATGCGAGATTGACATTTTTATATTTTTCAGCGGAAAAAAGGGGGAAGCGAAGGCTCATTTTAATTTTATCACATGGAGAAAGTAGGACTTTTATGAAATACGTTAAACAATGCGACCGCGCGTGGATTTGTGTGTGTCTGTGTGTGCGAGCGTGTATGTATAAAAATATTCAATTATTCGTACACAAGGCGAACGTGTGACACGTCGTCTACAATGCAAATGAAAATACCCGGGCGCTTGCATGCTGCTCCCGCATGATCTCCGCAGGCACAGAGGGTACATGAAAGAACCGAAATCCTTTTTACAAGCATGTAAGTATATGGGGTTGATCCTAATCCGCTCGTACAATAGTTTCTTTCATCTTTAATCTAAATTCTCGGACATTTTAATATTACCCGGGAATTTCCTGCGACCCGCGTATGTGTGTGTGTGTGAATGAAAGGAAAGGGAGCTCGCGTCGTCGTTGAACTTTAATTAAAAGTCGTCTGGAATATATCAAAGATTCGAATTAAGCGCCCCCCCTCCCTTCATATTTTATTTATAATATATGAGTTTCCCTCAAAAATCGAAAAATCTTCAAAAAAAAAATTGTTTTTTTTTTCTGCTTCGACAAAAATTCACGCGTAAACTTGGAGGTCGAGGGTTCGATTCCCGGTCGGGGAACAAAATTTCTTTTTTTTTCTGTTTTTCTTTAGATTTTTTGATTTTCGAGGGTCAGGGTAGGTTCACTTGAAATATTCGAAGCGTGTCAGGTACCGGGTCGATGCCGGAGTGCAAGGTCCAATACAATTCCGCTAGTTTTCATGAGATTTTACGTCTGTCCTTAAACTTTTATCGCAGAAGGAGTGGCTATAAAGCTACGAGGTGAAAAAAAAAGGAAAAAGCGGCCGGAGCGAACATGAATTTCAATAAACTTTCTTTACAGTCTTTTCCTCTTAACTCTCACATGGAGGATTTATCTTTTGTTTTAATGCCGCAACCTTAAGAAAGTGACGCTTTTTTGCCGACTTTTAGCGTTTTCGACTTGCCAAGTTAATACCTATATATCCTAATGAAACTGTCTGGAAAAATAATGAAACTCCAAAAAATACTCTCAGACCCGTTCTTATCCTTTTTTACCGAAAAGTCGTTTTCGCGCTGATGCGATGGAACGAATCTTCGCTAACAAAAGTTCGATAGGACCGTGGAGAAAAATACAATTGGAAAATACCGTAGGCTATCCTTCCTATCTATCGGCAATTTCTCCCCGGATTCTTAATTTTCTTCCCATTCTTCCATTTCCTTTCCTTTCTTTCTTTTCAAATCGATTGAAAACCGAATGGCAATTTCACGATTTTATAGAAAATCGGGGACGTTCAATCTCAAGCGACTGATTCTGAATTTCACTTTTGTGTCGGAAAATTCGAAAGTAACAGTTCGGACGGAAAATAAATTTGTAGTTTTGGGAATTTCTATTTTGGAATTTGTTGAGGGTGAAATTTCAAAATTGGCAAACTTTTGAAAAAGACAAATAGCGGAAATTTTCTAAATTGCAAATTTCAATTTCGTAATTTTGTGAAAATTCTTAATCAGCCTGTACCCAGATTCTCAAAAAAACCTTGGAAGGAGAAAATAAAAAAATTGCCACATTCTGAAATCTTAAGCCAACGTCGTTGAAAATTGAACCTTTGAAGGCTGAGAAATTTGTTCCTTTATCGAGTTTTATGGCTTTCCAGATAGAGCTCTCCCGTATGTATCAGTGGATTGATCGGACAAACAGATGAGGTTAAAGCATTCTTGCGCCACTACGGTGGCGCCCTTCAAAGGTTAATAATTCAATACCGCCGCTATGTCAGAACCATAAATCTTTGGCATTGTTCTACCTAAAAAAAAGTCCAAAAAAAATTAAATTAAATCGCTTCTCGATCAAGGTGGAAACCCCGTGTCAATGGTATTTAGATCCAATGAATGAATAGTTGACCCAATTAATTTCTAAAAGCAAATTGCGAATTTCTCTAGGCTTTTCTAATTTAAAAAAAAAATTCCTTTTCAAACTATATTTCTATTTCGAAAAAAGTTTTCAAAAAATGTACTCCGTTTTCAGAATTTCGCTAAAGAAAATACATTTTTTATTCCTCTTTTTCTCAGCACGCGTTCTCTTTCCATTTTCAAGGCCATTAGTGATAGCAATTTTATCTTAACGACTGCAATATAATGCAGGTCGCCTGCAGTGGTTTCGTTTCCATTTTTTTTTCTTCTGTTACTCCATTTCACTCGGTTCTCGCGTGCTTCGAATCAATGCGCGTCCAGAAACGCGGCAATTTATGGTCCAGTACTGGCGCCAGGGTATCTCAAGATGGTCCGGTATTGACGCGGAACACACAAAATCGCCCCAATTTGCTGTAATATTGACCAAGACTCTAGAATCTGACTCGACATTCATCCTCGTGGAGCAATATTGCTCCAGATCTGGTCCAGAAATCCCTCGCAACTTTTCCAGAATTTTATTTATTTCTTTATTTTTTCCTAAATATTTTTCCTAGGAGCATCCAAATCCCCTGCTAGTGTATTATGAAAATGCGAACGCGAGACACGCTAAGCAGGAGTTAAGAGGACGCCGGTAAAGTAGCGAGCATTTGCATCGTCACGTTTCGAATGCGATAGAAAAGTTAATCCCCGGGATTTCTATCCACGGTGAAAAGTGGCGAGATTAGTTTCAGCAGAGGCAAAAAGAAAAGAGGATTTCTATTTTCTTTTTCCTTCTTTTCGACGAGCGAGAAAAAGGACGGGAATTGTTTCGTCCCGACGAGATCGTGTGAATTTTTTTAATAAGGAAGGCCGGGAATCGAAGGGTACCGCGCGACCTCTATAATAAAGGCGCTCGGAGAACCTGGCATTAAATTACCCAAATTACAATTTCGTACGATCACGAATGTACAAGAAAGGCGCCAAGGCGAGCGTAATAAGCAACCGACGAGTATCCCATGGAACCGAAATTACCGCTATCATCGCCATCATCAAACACCCGCTCCCCCACCGGCCGAAAATCGTATTAACGATTCGACGGAACGCGGCGACCTACTTTTCGAAATACGCCCCGGTCATTTGTTATACGCGTAACCTATTTTGTTTCGTGCCAGTCCGACGAGTTTCCGATACCCAGGAAAAACCTATCGGACGCTAATTGCGCCGGTTACAATTTTTTTTCTCCACCAGGGATCGCTAACGAGCCTCGGAAACGAACCAGGATCGCGCGGAGTTGAATCGAATCGTGGCCACAATTTTTATTTCAATGAAAAACCAAAAGGGAGCGAAGGAAATTTGAATTTCGCGCCAGCTAGAGCCTCGAGCCCGCCTGGCGGCGAGTTTGGGCACTTCACCCTAGCAACAGCGAGACTCCGGCGCCGAAACGCTTGAGACGAATCGAAAAACTTAATTTTTAATTTTTTTTTAATCCTTCCAGAGGCGGTAATTAAAAATTCGTTCGACAAAGCCCGAATATAGAAGGATATCGATTACTTATCGATTAAATTCAATGGCGGAGAGAAGATTTGACGTGTTTTTCGAAGTCGTGGATGATTATTTTAGTGAATTGAAGCATCATCGAGCAGATATACTTATGAAGGACATGGACAGGCGTGATCGATAGTTTAAATATAGTATAGTAAAAATAAAGGTATCAAAAGACACGGAGTTCCCCTCCATTCGAACAATGGACATTAAACCAACAAAAGAAACTCGCACAGGTATTATTATAATAATAATGCAGCGGCGCGCATTTATCTGCAACTTTATGCACTTTATGCTCGTCCCGCGCGTTAGTACCATCCAAGTTACAAGTATTGACTTTCCTAACGAGTAATAATATTGCTATTATATTACAGTGGCATCGACACGCACGCACCATGGCACAAGTGACGATGCCGCCACACGTGGTTAACTTTCAGATGCTTCGTTTTATGCCGTCGCTTAAAGCTATTTATAAATAAAACGACAGTCCGATATAACTTTCCACGCTAATTATTCGAAAATAGCCGCGCGTATGTAAGGGCCGAGCAGCTTTTTCCCATACCGTTTCATATTGTCACGAGAGATGGGGCTTCTATCCGGTCGACGAGGGCTGCATAATTTCCACGAAACACCCGAATAACGCGAAGATAAACATCGCGCGTGAGTAAACCGCCTCATCGCAGACGAACCACTGGACCGATCGGGGCCACGTTCGGGCCATGTATCGTCGAGATGGAGAGTAAGGTTTTTAGTTATGTTTCAAGCCGATAGGCGGCGCCGAGTCTAAATTTTTATATTTATGGACCGATTTGAAAGAAACTTGGAGGGAACGTTTGTTGGTCCAAAGGAAATTGTTTCTCAGCATTTTTCTCTCGGTAAGTGGCGCTACGGTCGCATCGATCGTAGTCAAGTCCAACTTTATTGGACCTCAATTTTAGTTTCCAAGGGATCGTGGGACACTAAAAATTCGGAAACGAGTGCCATCATTTGAAATTCCTCTCCCAGATTTCGCTACAGAACTGTTTGACAAAATAGGTTAAAGTTAAAGAATCGATTGGAAGTCTCATCTTCCTTCTTACAGTTTCCCTAATGTTCTTTCCAGTCGGTTCGTATTATCGCGACAATTCTTTCATGTCCCGGGAACAGAAAAGATGTTCTCCATTGATGTGATTTGGGAAGACACTCTACTAGGTTACTGCAATAACAAAAGTCTATTCCTCAATACAGATAATGCTCGTCGTCTTTCTATTCTTTATTATTCTTTTTCCCTTTTTGCCACTGATAAAGCTTTTACGTCTACGTTCTCTCGCTGAAATAAAATTACTGCAGCAAGGAAATGAAACCGATGACTGTAACTTTTCACGTTTTTCTCCGTTATCTGATTTCACGGAGTCTGAAAAATAAAAGTATTCGGTGTCGTCGAAAAAACGAACGTATCTCAAATGCCACTGCTTTCGAAATTTCGCGAAATGGTCGCAATTGAATTTTACAAATTTTACAAAAATTACAAGTTTCTCTCAAATCCATTCTTTTCTTTAAAAGAAAAAAAATATTTTAATTTATTTTTTTTATAAAGGAATAACAAATTGAATACCTAAAATTATTAATTAATTAGTATTTAATATTAATAATTAATTAGTATCAATGGGAGAAAGATTGCAGGTGTGAATCATGCAATAAAAATTCAATAAAAAAAAGGGAGAAACATTGAAAACGAATCCGAAGTGTTACCGAAGTTCAATACACACACAGACATGGACACAGACAGAAACACTTACAACATTCACACGAACAGTTTATTCAAGTGTATGATTACATAGACTTTCATTCTCGTTACATCGATTTACTTCGTGTAGTTACCTTGCAGGTAACTAAGGCCATACTCGTGCACGCAATTTTCCATTCAGCCTTCAATTAACTGCAAAACATGGACTTTTAGCTTCCGCGGTGCATCGATTCCTGTTAAAATACATGAAGACGCGGAATGTTGCAATATAAGACACTCGCCTTTCCTTTTTTTTTTACATCACAATAACGTAACAATCCCGTGAAGAACAAACGATATTCACATTCCTACAATTTTCCCCGGTTGTTATCACACTCGGAGCTTCCCATGGACGAGGAAACTTTTGTCTGTGTGTGTGTGTGTAACAGTAGCGTTTCTTAATTAATTTCATGTTTTATTTTTTTTTTATTATGGGATAAATAATAGATGAAAAATGTATTATTGAAGAATATTTGGTAAATCAAATAATAATTGGGTATGGGAACTCGCGGATTCAATTTTATGCAGATTCCGATTAATCATTCGTGTTTGGAGTAATTAAAGTTAATCAGTTACGGCTTTGCGTAATTGCCACTTCCGGTTATTCGCTCCTAAGACGAGCTTTCAATGTTGATTTATGGCCTATTCGGTAGCAATTTCATGTCCATGGATTATTTTGACCATCAATCACTCGCACGGTGGTAAATTGTGAGCTAATTAATTTTCCAAACCAATTTAATACATTTATTTTATTTTTTCGAAAAATCAAATTTCGGGAAATTCGTTATAGTTATTAATGTAATTAACAAACTTGAATTTTTAGTTCCAAGGCTCTGGTGCAAAAAAATCGAGGATAAAAAAAATATGTATTTGTATAAATTTTGTAATTGCTTCTAATTTTTTAAAATAAATAATTAACGTTTTACCGAGACGTAAAAAAGCTGTAAAGAAAATATGACGCTACTTCTATCCTTTTTTCCCGTAGTTGGTAAATTGGACGCACACTGCCGGAAGCATTAATGCTCATACCTACACATGTATAATATGTACTTCTTTTACTCATTCTGTTTTCATACAAAAGCTCTTGTTTGCCGTTGAAAACGAAGAAGACTTGCGAACGTACATTCAAATATTTCTTTTTCAAGCATATGACAAATTGTTCCCTTGAAGTGATCTTTGACGGTCCCCGCATCCTTCGCCATTGCTTTTTCAAGTGGAAAAGGATATTTTTCGTGCCCGAAAAAATTATAATTTAATAATTATGAATTATAAGTATCAAGAGAATGCATCAAACTTCAAAATTAGTGGTCCAGAATAGATGGACCCAGCAAACATTCCTTCGCCTAATTTTTAGGCGACTCCAGCGCCACCTACCGGAACAGCATCTAACTAAAAACCTCAGTCGCCATCTCCGCAACGTATGGTATAAATATGGCCACGATAGGTCCAGTGGTTTCTCAGCGATGACGTGGTTTACTCACGCAAAATCGATTTCGTATCGAATAATGTCTCTAATTTCTATAAATTATAATTTGTTTCCACAAATTTATATTTATTATCGGAATTCCATTGACGGCAATAATCATGATAACGAGAGACCCCAGCGATAACGATAATGACGATAGCGGTAATAATAATAACAATTAAAATTATAATCGAGGGGCAGGAGTAACATGAACGATATCAATAATTGGATTTTCAAAATAACGACGGATAAAAAATAAAATTGAACCGGTGCCGAAGTGTTGGAAAATATTTTCTTCCTCGTTTTCCCGCATTTATATTAATTGAAAGGATCATCCACTTTTCGATAACTTTTATATTTCATTTTATGAAAATACGAAACGGATGCTCGAGATCATATTCCCGTCCAATTTCTCCGGCAATACGTTTTTCTATCTTATAATAGGAAAGAAGACTCCCAACGACTAGGGAAAATAAAAAACGAATCCGCAGTAATTTTCTTTTATAAAAGAAACGTGAACAGATGTTCCTACGCTTCCTCCACTTTGAAAAGCTATGTCAGGGAAAATAATAACGATTTTATCGAAATCCTCTCGTAAGGAGCGAGCAAGGATATTGAAACCTATAGTTGCTTCACTCAAAGAACAACTAACTACCCTCAAACTTTTACCATGCCTATCGGGGAGGGAATTCTTCCAGAAGCTTTTTCAACTAAAGTGGCCTTCGTTAGGATTGCGAAGTATCTATTTACAAGTTCTCATGAGAATCGCGAAGATTCGAAATTTTAATTTATGTCAAGTATCCCTGGAGTGACGCGGTAGTATGGGTACAGCCCTGGGCGTTCGCGCCTACTGTGACCACTTTACCCCCCAAAAATTGGGGTAAAAATTAAAGTTCCAAAAATGGGGTTGGACAAGTCATTTCTAGGGGTAATTTTTCCCGTAGAATCGATTCCAAAGGTCAAAGTTAATGAAATCCTAGCGGAAGTTGGAAAAAAGTAGGTTTTTTGAGGAAAAATCCTATTTCCCGTTGGATTTTGACAATTTTGACAATGAAAATGGATTCCTCGGAAAAAAATACATCGGATATGGGTCTCCCGGAAGATCAAAAAAAATTTTTCCAAAAGTCGATTTTTTTGGGCACACATACCCCTTCCCCCAAAAATGGGGTAAAAATTAAAGTTTCAAAAATGGGGTTGGACAAGTCATTTCTAGGGGTAATTTTTCCCGTAGAATCGATTCCAAAGGTCAAATTTAATGAAATCCTAGCGGAAGTTGGAAAAAAGTAGGTTTTTTGAGGAAAAATCCTATTTCCCGTTGGATTTTGACAATTTTGACAATGAAAATGGATTCCTCGGAAAAAAATACATCGGATATGGGTCTCCCGGAAGATCAAAAAAAATTTTTCCAAAAGTCGATTTTTTTGGGCATGCCTACCCCTTCCCCCAAAAATGGGGTCAAAATTAAAGTTTCAAAAATGGGGTTGGACAAGTCATTTCTAGGGGTAATTTTTCCCGTAGAATCGATTCCAAAGGTCAAATTTAATGAATTCCTAGCGGAAGTTGGAAAAAAGTAGGTTTTTTGAGGAAAAATCCTATTTCCCGTTGGATTTTGACAATTTTGACAATGAAAATGGATTCCTCGGGAAAAAATACATCGGATATGGGTCTCCCGGAAGATCAAAAAAAATTTTTCCAAAAGTCGATTTTTTTGGGCACACATACCCCTTCCCCCAAAAATGGGGTAAAAATTAAAGTTTCAAAAATGGGGTTGGACAAGTCATTTCTAGGGGTAATTTTTCCCGTAGAATCGATTCCAAAGGTCAAATTTAATGAAATCCTAGCGGAAGTTGGAAAAAAGTAGGTTTTTTGAGGAAAAATCCTATTTCCCGTTGGATTTTGACAATTTTGACAATGAAAATGGATTCCTCGGAAAAAAATACATCGGATATGGGTCTCCCGGAAGATCAAAAAAAATTTTTCCAAAAGTCGATTTTTTTGGGCATGCCTACCCCTTCCCCCAAAAATGGGGTCAAAATTAAAGTTTCAAAAATGGGGTTGGACAAGTCATTTCTAGGGGTAATTTTTCCCGTAGAATCGATTCCAAAGGTCAAATTTAATGAATTCCTAGCGGAAGTTGGAAAAAAGTAGGTTTTTTGAGGAAAAATCCTATTTCCCGTTGGATTTTGACAATTTTGACAATGAAAATGGATTCCTCGGGAAAAAATACATCGGATATGGGTCTCCCGGAAGATCAAAAAAAATTTTTCCAAAAGTCGATTTTTTTGGGCACACATACCCCTTCCCCCAAAAATGGGGTAAAAATTAAAGTTTCAAAAATGGGGTTGGACAAGTCATTTCTAGGGGTAATTTTTCCCGTAGAATCGATTCCAAAGATCAAATTTGATGAAATCCTAGCGGAAGTTGGAAAAAAATAGGTTTTTTGAGGAAAAATCCTATTTCCCGTTGGATTTTGGAAATTTTGACAATGAAAATGGATTCCTCGGAAAAAAATACATCGGATATGGGTCTTCCGGAAGATCAAAAAAAATTTTCCAAAAGTCGAATTTTTTGGGCATATTTTGACAATTGTGAAATCCAAAGGGGGTGCGACCTGCAAATGTGTGTGCCCACTAACCCAAGCGGGAAAATGGCGCGGAGTTGAAAAGTAATTGATAAAATCTATAAAACGAAGGCACCTCCAAACTTTAATACCGTAGTTGGGAGGGATAAAAAAATAATGAGGTCACCCCGGTTTCCTACGTACACTTCATATTTTTCCTATGAAGCGAGAGAGGTTTGATCAAGCTCGCGTCTATAAAGAAATAGGCTGCAGATTATATAGAAGAGCAAACGGTAAGTGAACGTGACGCTATTACATACAGAGTGTCCCAAAAGTCCCGGTCAATGGACTCAAGGTCAGTTGACTATTTCTCCTTTGAATGACCTTCAACATCTGCCTCGATTCCTACGACCCGAACGAGTTATCCAGGATCGAGGGTGAAAAATTATCGGGGTGCTACTTTTGGGACACCCCGTATACGATGAGCGTAAATCTGTTTATAACGAAGTTGATGAGATACACAACGTACTGGAATTTTATTAAACACTCGAAAACCGGGAGGATCTGGGAGGAGGAGCGGTTCACTCGAAGTAGTCAAATAAAATTTCATTAAACGTAGTGGTGCAATAATAGCAGTGGCTTTAGGAGAGACGTTAAACGTGGAAATAAATTTCATGGCTACGGAGATTGTTCAACAAGTGCTGGCTATTTCCAACTATTCCGCAGCTATGCCGAGGCCACGCGAGAGGGCGCTCACTGTGGCGGACTTGACCGTAAGCCCACAATCTCGTGGAAGCGACATTCCAGCGTCTTACGAAACGATAGTTTCCAAAAGTTATGTTGGAAATCCGAGAACGGCACGACTTCGACCGAAATGCCATCTACCGAGACTTCGAAGGATCAGAGGAGGGTGGTAGAAAATTTGGGTCAATGCGCGTGCGACCTAACCTCTTGCATCGCTGCAATTGTATGCACCGTAATTGCATCCGACGCACCTCGAGTGAAGCAACTTAAAAAGACTTACCCGTTCGCAAGAATCCCTGGATCTCGGCAGCGGTCTTATGGAACGTTGATCCCTCCAGGTGGCGCTGGTGTCATCAAAAGAAGACGATCCCTGAAACGATAAATCAGATTTTAGCGTCGATCCTCTGCTTGACCAGAATTAGGGAAAATAGAGGAGCCTCGGATCCTAACGAAACTCGATGGGGTCACCTCATGGCCTGAGATATGGCATGAGAGTCTCGGTCTAGAATGCAACAGTCGTCAATACCGGCCACGATGGCTGCAACGCGTGTCCCTTTAACGCGATTAGCCAGTCTCGGTGGAAACGGTGCATTAATTGCACGATCAAGGATTACAGCCTCGATTTACTGACATCCATCTGGCGTCAATTCCAGAACCGAGGGTATCCCCGTGGAAGGGAACGCGCCTCGTTACGCGAAATTGAAAAATCCGCTTGGGAATAATTTTCCATAAATAAGTCTGAGCCCGCTTTGATTTGGAAATTAACATAATACACTCGAAGCCGAATAATTCGAGTGCATATTATCTGACGCAGCGAGCCCTGGACTCGACGGATGTATTGGTTATGAAAATATGGGGAAAAATGGCTACGTTGGGGGAGCTTCGTAGCGTGAAAACCCAACTGTTATTCAGTTATTCCTCTTTTCCCTCCCACGAAGGGCAAGGGGGAGGAGATAACGCTGGCTTCTCCCTGTAGGCTTAACAATTAAGAAGATATGGACGGGGAAAGTGGGTCCCCCCTTCGTGCTATCGCAAGATCTGCCGAAGTACTTCGGCTCTCATTTTTCTCCATGACTTCCCCCAACTACAGTTCCCAGAATTTAAACGGATCCCACATCTTCGCTTCGAACGGGGTCGCTGCTACGAGATGGGGCGAGTCGGGGGTAGATGGAATGTTATATACAGAGAGACGAGAGCTATCAGAGACGACGAGGCTGGAAAAAAATAGCCACCAACCTGATAGAGGCTTTTCCGTTTGTAGCTTTTAGCGCCTAACTTTTCTTTCAGCGCCACCTATCGACAGGGGTATGTCTAAAAACCTTAATCGCCACCTCGATGACATATTGTGCGAACATGGTCTCAATAGGTTGAGTGGTTTAGGAGTGATGGCGCGGTTTACTCACGGACCCAGCCAGAATCCCCTTGGTTCCGTAGCAGGAACTTACGTTCGTTGCAAAATTGTTCCAAATTCGCCATAGTAAGTAAGATCCACGCAATCCAAAATTATTGCACCATGCATAAAATGCAAGGACGGTGCATAAAACGCAATTTAAAAAAATGCACCAATAGTTTCAGATGAATTATTATTCCGCTCTACATCTCCTTCACACTCATTAACTTCCGTGTCACAGGAATCCTTCTTCGATGCCTTTATTATTCCTTAAGTGCACTTTTATAGAGGGATTTTATGCGGTGGAATGTAAAACACGCGCGGTGTAGGTAACGATGTTTTATGCGTTTTCGATTCAAACATTTTTACCCACCATTTTGTCCAAACCGCGCCACTCCGTGTTATCGGCAGTAACTTCCCGGGCCCCCACCCAGAGGTCCGGTGTCGGACTTTGGGCCCGAAGGCCCAAATTCTGGCCAGCTGGCAAATGTAGGATACCAAATTATCGGATAGACCAATTTTCCAAAATGGGCTGCTAAATTCCTGGCGTCGGATGTCACTCGTTCCGAGATAAACCTCGCTCTCGTCGTAATCATGGCAACATTTACATCGATTGAAGCACCGAACATTCCCCGCAGCGTGTGCAACGTTTTACGTGTCATTTATCTCAGCCATGTGATACCGTGTCTCTAAACGAGAAAAATGTGACTTGGAGTGAGCTTAGTACTTTCAAACTTGCCAGCCCAAACGTGCATGAAGCCATATTGATATAGGT
Organism: Gasteruption jaculator; assembly: GCA_949825005.1. Classification (NCBI taxonomy): domain Eukaryota; kingdom Metazoa; phylum Arthropoda; class Insecta; order Hymenoptera; family Gasteruptiidae; genus Gasteruption; species Gasteruption jaculator. Next base: position 12,632,284 of record OX463772.1, on the reverse strand, counting down.
ATACATACATGTGTGCACACTTGTATACATCCTCTTTTGTTTTTAAACCGGTAAAATATTGTCCTCCTGAAGTTTGATGCACCGGCTGTAAAACACAATCGGCCGAAATTCTCCGAAATGACTCCATTTCTCTGTAACTTATGGTCCCTGTGCATTTTTTCCGATTTTTAGGGATTTTTTTTCTTATGGACAATCCCTGATGCGTGAGTAAACCGCATCATAATTGACAAACCACTGGACCGATCGACGCCATATTCGCACCATACATTATCGGGGTCCCGCGTAAGGTTTTTGATCGGGTTTCGTAGATGGCGCTGGAGTTTAACTTTATGTTCGCGTAAATCCAAAGCAGATAATAGCGAAATTTATTGGTAGGTGGAATCGCCGTGAATCACGGGAACGTAAATGACAAGTACCTCTGTGCTGCTGTATGTTTTCGCTCAACAATATCGAGAAATTCAGTAACACGAGATTGAGTCAGTTTCCAAAGCCATATAACTCGCCGTTAAATGCGGTACGTAGTTATACGTGTTATTCAACTACAATTATACCTACATAGTCTAGCATGAATAGATATAAACGACTGTTACAGATATACAGGACGACGTGAGACACGCGTTAGTCGATTATTTCGGTACTTGGAGTCGATACGGACACACTGCAACTTCTCAAAACTATTTCGTACCAATCCGAGCGTCAACCCACATAGCGCCAACCGGGTATTCAATTTGAGGTGGAGCGAGCGTAGGGTGTAGTCAGATTTTAGGGGTTTGTTAGCGGAAGTTCCCTTGGAATTTGTCGTGGAATTATTTTATGGAATATTCGAAATTCAACCATTTTGTTTTTAAAAATTGATTTTTTATAAAATCAATTTTTACCCTGCCCGGAAAAATTCCCAGTTAAAAAAAAATTGAAATCAAATTTGAAAATAAAAATGCCAGAATTTTTCCACATCCCAAAACAAAAATCCGCGAAAAAATTCGTTCGCAAAAAAATACGCCTGTCAAATTCCTTCGGCCACCGAGGCTCTTGAAGCAGCTACTTATCGAACTGTAGCTCTCTTCCATCACGAGTGGTTTGTGTTACAAAGCAATCTTTATATTTGTTCTTGGATAACGTAAACATTGATAAAGCTCAAGTGTACGTGCACCGTTGTGGACAAACTTAATACCCGAAGAATAACTGATAAAAACTAAAAAGTAGCTTTTCCCTCACCCTCGCTCGCCATTTTTTTTTGTCTTATTAAATTTCTTTATTTGGAAAAGATCTTTTTGTTTCCAAAGGACTCTTCAAACTTCCCAATATCCTAGGATACCGTCACATACAACCAAACTTTTTAATAAAATGGCCCAAGTTTTAACGAAACGAGAATCTGAGGAAGGATCGAGATAAAATCTTCGTCATATATAGATATACTATAATTTTTTGTCTATATCAGCGCTGGTGGATATCTTAAATCAAGCTCTCCTATAATGATCGGAAAATTATCGGGGAATTTGTTACCCTGGAAATATCTGGGAAGCGTGTAGGAACAAAGTCGTTCGGGGGTAATAAAAGTTGGGGAACGACAGTTTCGGTACAAGTTCAGCAGATGTGGAACGAGCCGATAAGGAATTGGTACTTATGGTAACTGCAGTTCTTAATATTCTGAAAATTATGGCACCTTGGTAACGAGTTTTGGAATAGTGAATATTCTGGGGATTTTTTTTTCTAATTTCAATTTATTTCTAATGAAAATTTTATTATTAAATATTTCTTACTAAGAAAAAAAAATCTACGCAATTCGTTATCGTGAGAATTGCGCATTTTTCGACACGGATTAAATGCTCGATGATTAGCGGAAGGACGCGTATTCGGGCCGAAGCGGATCCTAAAGGGAACCTAAAGCTTTATTGTAGCCATCATAGATCCAATTAAAAGTTTTCGCGTAGCGCAACGTGGCGATAGGCGGCTCCGGCTCGGTGTATTGTCGATGTCGAAAAACTTGAAATGCAATTTCAACTTTTAATCGACGTATAAGTTATTATGGATTTTAAAAGGGATTAGTTTGGCGTGAGAATGATGCATGCTGAATTTCGTTGCGAACCCTTACAACGGCATAACGTGCAGGACTGCTGCTGGGGGTAACGCTGGCGTTTGGTGTGGCTATAATGTAACAGTTGATCGACACGAAAAGCATAGAAACGGTCGTTAAAACGTCAAGTTAACGGCCCCTAAGGGATTTAACGTTTACTTATACCACAAACGTTTCTTACGTTAATTGATCAATTTTCTACCGAATTATCTCCCTACGTGTCTGCGTTACCTTGTTTCCACATTTTGTCGGATTCTCAAAGGAAATCACTGAATTTCTCCAAAAAGAACGAGAAGTTGCGCAGTTTCCCCATTTTCCCATTATTTCATTTCTATATATATATTTTTTTTTCTTTATTCTTGATTACTGTGTTTCTTAAAAAAAAGAAGCATTTTGCCACAGATTTTTCGTGTACCTTTTTTTGTTAACTTGAAATTATTATTATTATTATTACCTTCACCGTCATTATTTTTCATCGATGGAATCTGATGATGGGAAAAAATGGGAAATAATAAAAAAAATTAATGTAAAATAAAATAAATAAATAAAAGAAGCATCCGTTAAATTTGAAAACTTTTTTGCTTTTCATTTCGACGGAAGAAATTGGCTTCGGAAGGGAAACGGGACGAGATAACTGTTGGATACCACCCTTGTCTTTTCTTTTCGCAATCACATTGTACACGGGGAGTTATCTTGACGTAAGAAGTATTAAGGTACACGTTCGTATAGATCGTTTGGATACAAGCAGGGGATTATCTCTTTTGCAATGTTCAATCATGCTACTCGACTTTTATTATACTGCAATCCTTTGGTAACTGAAGACGAGGCAAAAAGTGATCAACTTTTCTTTACTTCCTCCGCTTTTATTTGAAATTTAGAAGAAAAAAAAAGCATCGGCCGGACAAATAAAAATTGACTCTGATGGAAACAAAAATTTGTTAAAAATGCAATTTTGAGAAAATTAATTTTCATCCATTAATTCAAAAATAATTCGATCAACGATCCAAACCCTATCCGTGCAATTGCAGTTGAATGCACAAAACTGATAAAAAAATAATAATTGAAAAAATAATATATAAATATTTTTTTCTTTCTTTTCTCAATTTTTTTTGTTACTTATACAATTTTTTTCTTTCAGAAAAATGAAAAATTTTCAATTCGACTAATTAAAAAAAAGTGATTTTTTTTGTTCAAATCCACGCGAAGGCGCTTGCTATCGGAAATATTCATTAGTTGTATAAGAAAAAAAAGAAGAAAAAAAAGAAGTCATGTAAATGCTCGTAAATTGGAGAAAATTGCCTCTTCAATCCTTTTTCTTGCAGAAGGAGCTTGATGGTACTTGTCTTCGAGAATCAAGATAGAATTTCATAAATAATAATGATGAGAATAACGAAGCAATATTCGTCGTTTGATAAAACTCCTGATATTAACTCGATTCTTTTTCGCTTCGTTAGCAATTCCTTTACGTTCGGGTCAACAAGTCGATCTTACAAAGTATAATACAACTTTCAATTTAATTAATAACAAAAACGGGACGACTGCGAATTTTTATTCATCCGATACTTTGCTTTACGTATTTCATTAATTAATACGTACATGAGCTCTTTTCTAATCGTTTAAGAAAAAAATTCAACTTGGGAATTTTCAAGAAATATATTTCTTCCCTATTTTAGAAATTTTCCGAAAAAATTGGATTTTCACAAATTTTCGCAAAATATCAATTGTCACTATATTTTTTAGAATATTCCCAAAAGAATCGAATTTCGTAACCGATTTTTTCGAATTTTCCGAAATGAAATTTCTTTCTTTTTTTTCCCGTAAAAAATTATTCCTGGAAAGCAGCCAAACTTCTGGCCACTGTTATCATATTATACAGGCTCCCGGTCCTTATCTCGCCATATCTCAAATCCTCTTTCCCGGAATCATAAAAATCTCGTAATTCTTGGCCCAGATATTTCCGTGACACCCAATACACCCTGTGCCACCCCTCGTCGCGCGTCTCCCCGATATTTCTCCCTTATCGGTTTTCGAGTACCGCTGGTCTTCGGGGTCCGGGGTATCCGGTGGCACCACTCTGCAATTATTTATTATTGATGCACTTATGTTTTACAAATTTATTATGACCGGGAGTAAACATCGGATTTATCGTAAACATTTCACCTGGCGAGTATTGATTAATCTCGGTGGGGTACGAATTCGTGATAGAAATGCGCATGGTTCGACCACGTGAAAAAAAAAAGAAAATATATTTTGGAAAAAAATAGATGAAAGAAAAAAAGAGGGGCATCGACAATTTTCTTCGATTTTGCAAAATCCCTCGACTTGTCTCTTGCGAGGAAAATCCCGGGAAAAAAATAGAAAAACGCGTAAAAATAAAAAAGGAGCGAGAAAAGAAAATATATATATATACACATTTTTGCATAGAGCTACTTTTTCTCCTGTTCTCTCGGTATCGAAGGAAAATGAGAAAAGGCGCGCACGTGAATAAATTATCCGGTTCGTCAGACGGCTCCTTCTTCTGCACACAAACGCAAACACGAGTTGCCTGCCCCGCGTAGAGATGCATTACTGCATCCTGCATCTGTGCATGCACCTACTTATGTGCATAAAAATAATAAAAAGAAGAAAAAAAAAAGATGTATGCATGTTTGTGCCGTTGTTTCTTTTCAATGTCTCTTCACGGCATTATCATAATAATAATAATAATGATAACAATAATAATGATGATAATAATAATAACATGGACGGTGCGTGATCCTCTTCCGCAGTGATTTCGAAAACAATGGCTTCAGCTAACCCGTGTCTTGGCTTGGATTACCCGCTCGATGCTCACACGCTCACTTGTTACTCGCTACTTCTATGCAGGTACGTGCATAAGCATGCACATGTATGCACATGCTTGCTCGTTCGCTCGCTCGCTCGCTTGCTTGCCATCGTAATCCTTTTTTATTTCCATTCTACCGCAAATGATAAGACGCTAATAGTTTTTCGCGCCATTCCAAATGCCTGAGCGGCATACGTAAGAATCGACTGCACATGGCGATGCATTTACGCGCAAACGACACGTTTCTTCATCGTCGCTTCGCACTTTTCCATTTACGTTTTTCCCACTTGGAGCTCGAATCGTGGATTTTATGATTCTACGCGAGAGATCGATAATTAAAGAACAATGGGATATTATGTAAAACAATTCCCATGCTTCTGGACGCTACTGCAATTTTTATTCGCTCCAATTTGGCGTAGAAATGCACCTAATGACTCCAATTGCAACGGTCTCCGCTTTATCGACTCGGGTGACCCACGTGGGACCCCCCTCTCCGGCGCGAACCCGGGTTTCCCACACTCCCAATCCAACCCAGTCCCCTCCCACTCGGGCCTCCCACTCCCCGAGTCCCCCCACTCGAGCCTCCAAGGCGCGAAAATCGAGTTTACATGGAACCGCGGGAAATTTGAATCGATATAAAGCAGCATCCACAATATAAATTAATGAATAAATAATTTCTGGTGATTAAAAAGAAATTCCATGAATTTTTTCTTTTGTCTTTTTTTGAGGTTCAATGAATTTCCATGCTCGAGAGCAATTTTACTGAATGCCGAGTTTTCGTTTGATCAAAAAAGAAAGAGATTCGTTCTGGCTGTTCGGAAAAAGGAAGTCCAAATTATGTGTAGAAACTTTTTAGATGGATGATATTCGTAGAGCGATATGTTTATTGATAGCATTCAGCTGTATTATTCTGGCAAGCTTTAAAGCAGACATCGTGCACGAAGAAGAGACTTTAAAGCTATTTAGCCGTTGTTACGCATTGTTGTTATTTTGAGAACCTTGTCGAAGGCTAGAAGTCTAACTTTAATTTATTTTCTTCCAACAATTTCTTCATAATGTTATATGTAGTTACCAGTCGCTAATCACCAAGATGCTGGTGCGACTGAAGCGAAAAATTTTCATATTTTTTCGAATTTCATTTTTATTTTATTTTCAATTTTGCTGCATTATTATTAATATTCTGAAAACAATAATACCCGGAAAGATCCAAAAATCAGTAAAAAAAAACTTTTTCCCAATTTTGGAAATTTAAATGTTCTCAATTTTTTTTCCAAAAAAAAAACCTAGAAAAAAAATATCGTCCCTAAAAATAAAAAAAGATCAATCCACATTACAAAAGAACCGTTCTTGAAATCGTGTAAATAAATTTTGCCATGAAAGAAACGTATAGATTGCACCTTGAAGATATGCACTTCTCGGTGCACTTCAATTGAACGTAAAAACATGATGAATGAAGTCACTTGTGTAACGTTTCATCCGTTTATTATTATTTTTCCCCATACCTTCATTCAGAAACTTCGGGTTCATTAATAATAATTTAGCAGCAGCAATAACGACAGTAACAACAACAACAACAAAAAAGGCGATCCCCTTTTTTTCATAATAAATTAGTACAATATGTTTCACTGGTCGTTGCACAAATTGCAAGTGACAAGTTTCGGACACATGGGAAACTGGGTGCAAAAATTTGGAATTATTCCAAATGCATTATTGTCACCCAAGCATACGTCATTTTCCCGTTCGTGTATTTATTTACTGCAATTGCATGCACCTAGGATGCGGAGTTTGCATCATCGCGTCATTTTTAACGATCCACTGAATCGATAATTAATAAATAAATATATAAATTAGTAAATATAAAAATATATAAATATATACACGAATAAATAAATAAATAAATAATTTTAAAAATTCGAAAATTCAAAATGCAACAAAAAATATTTGTTACATTATATTATAATTCTATTATTTTTCGGGTATCTCCAAAAATTACGTCTTTCGGTATCTGGGTGGCTTCCAAGATTCCAAATTAGTTCTAAATTTATCCACCCCTCGGAGCCTCGATCCTCTTCACTTATTTATTTATTTATTTAGTTAATTATTTTGTCGAAGACGCGAGTAGCTCGCCGAGTTATTTCCAACGAGACTGGATGCACTTGATTTCAAAATAGATCTTACCGATAATTTCTAGCCACGGAACGAGCAGGTACGGTTTAAGCTCAAGTTCAAGTTCGAGTGCTTGCACATATATATATATGTGTATAGGAAGCGAACGTCCAATGCAAATTCGAAAACACTGTAAATTAAGATGAAAAACACCTAAAGAGCAGTCGATCGCCCGAACGATGGGTAATTCGGTCCGATGCAACTACTGGCTTTCATTTCCGCTCTGTGGCGTTGATTAATTGTCTATTAAGCTTGCCTCGGATACGTAAAGGCATATTGGAAATTCGCTTCCTTGACGATACAATAATTAACGTTTTCAGCGCCCCCTTTAGCAACTATTTGTGTACTTGTCTAAAGACTCACGTCTTTTTCGGGCCTTTTTTAAAATTTAATTATTTATTTACTTATGCTTTTCTTGCCTTTTTCTACAATATATTAATTATAATTATTTTCTATCTTTTTTTATATATTTTTTATTTTATATTATTCTAATTATTTATTTCGACTTGAAAATCTAGTAAAATTAGAATTTTATTTTTCTAAAAAAGAAAATGGAAATTTTAATAATTAAAATATAAAAAATATCAAGAAAAACGTATTTGCAGTTTCTAAAATAATCCTGCTCCTTCTGATGCACTTATTCTCACCTATTACATATACGTATGACCACACATGCACACATATATATTACAAATTCAACCAAGGCTACAAAGACCAACAAAACAACATTTAACCACTACCACAAAACACCCATTTATTATTACCTAAGTATATCCTTCGTTTTACCAGACAATATGTTTCTTCGTTCGTTTAGTAACAGTGATTCGAAACGAGCGGATGAGCTCAGAGGATGCACGATGCATCGAATGAGGAGGGAATTGCATACCGCTGCATGGAAAAATGCCGTTGCATAAATTATCGTCGCGAAACGCGCATAAAGAAAACGCTTAAGTTCATTTCGAGAAAAATTACGGCTCGGAGAAATTATGAACGCCCCTTTATTGCCGAGAACCCGGGTCCGCGGGAGTGGGGAGAATCTACTTACGGCTGGAGGTAGATGTACGCAGATGCGGCGGGAGTGGGGACGGCTGGAGGTAGATGTATTGCAGACGCGGCGGGAGGTAGAAGAGCGGGAGTGGGGACGGCAGAGGCTCCACGCTCTCGCGAAACGCCTCTGCCATACTTTCTTTCTCGCGCGGGAATGCATTCAAAAGCCGCACGGGCCGGCTGGGAATTTACGAGGGAAATCGATTGATCGCTCCACGTGGAATAAACGCATCGGGAAAAAAAATGGAAAGAAATTTTCGGACGAAAGTCGAGCCTCCAGGGTCGGGAAAGTTGAGTGAAGGATCGGTCCCGTTATGCTCATTAATTATGCACATTTTTTAATGCCATGATAATAAAGTTTGATTTTTTTTCTTTCGCTAGAAATATTTTACAGTTACATTTTTTTTTTTTTTTCTAAAAAAATACATCGAAACGGAATCAAGTATTTTTCAAGAGACGGCGATTTTTATGGAAGTACCAAGGATCGAGATTACTAATATCTACCGAATCCGAAGGACTGTTAGCATTAATCGTTCCGATAAGCATGATTTTTACGATTATCCCGGATTCGGCAACTACTCTGGCACGAGAAAATCCTCCTCACGGTTCTAGCCGTGAGTCGATGAAGCTTATCGCAATATTATGAGGGCTAATGATATTTCCTCATAATTCAGTTGATTAATAATAACGCTGCAGCGTTTGAATATTTATGTATGTATATCAAGTGCATCAATATACGACCACATTGTGGTACGAAATACGAATTAATATGATATTAATAAACCGAATCAAAGGCATACTTGACGTTATTGCTTTCCCGTATCACCGGTGCCACTCGTTCGAGCAAATCGGATTATTTTAATCTTGAGATCATGGGAAACCCGCAATTGTTATGATAATTGCAAATTTTATCTTTAATTTTCTTTGCTTGGTAAATCCGTTAAAATTCAAATTTTTCAACTTTTTTTTTAATTTCCTGGATTTTTAAAACAGAAAAATTGCTGGATGTGTATTTATCAATTTTTTTAAAATTATTTTTCAAATTCGTGGCTTTTTGCAAACATAAAATTCCTATTTTTTTTTATACAAATTCCCCATTTTTGTTGAAAAATTTACCGCTCGCCCGAGGGAAGTTTCTTCACTTGAGATCTCTCGCAAATATCGACAAAGACGTTTTTTATTGCACACAAAGGTCGTTTTTGAAATGCAAATCCGTGTTTTTAATGAATAATTCAGGATTTGTAGATGAAAAGTGAAATTATACTATACGTTTGTCGCTCGAATTATTAAAAAAAAATACATATTTTCGCCGTTACCATGAATATTCCATCCGACATTGCAAATTCCAAAGTCGACAAAAATTATTGAAACACTCGCGACTGCAATTGCTCCAAGTAGGAAACACTCACTTTCGAATAATTGACATTTCACTCGTGTTTGTTATTCATTCGGTCACGCAAAGTCGGGGGAAAAGTGTGTCCGATAAGTACAAACGCTATCGTTTTAAGGTCGGTTTATCGGCAGATTACGATAATAATTGTAACACAAATATTTGCCGTATGAATAATGCCGACGATTAACGCAACAACGCATTCCATTCGTAAATCCTGACACCGAAGAAGTCCCGTCAACGTTTGCATCGACAATAAAAAATAATTAAGTAAATAAACAAACGAAAGGAGTCGGTGAAGTATCTCCTCCCCATTAACCCCGTTCAGCCCTAAAGTTTGTTGCAGGTTACTGCCTAATCAATAGAAACCCTTCCATGCTGAGAATAACTAGACTTTTGCTTAAAGTGGAGGAAACGGGTTCCGGTAAAGAGGGCAAGAGCTTAATTGATACTAGCGAGTTGGGAAACAGCTGCTCCGAAGTCTACAAACATCGCAGTTTCGGAGCGAAATTCTGCGTTTGAATTTCAGCAGCTGCGCCGACAACAGAGAAAACACCAATTTTCCTTGGCCAGAGCTTCCGCTCCAGTTGGGTCCTCTTCCTTCGGTCTACCCCCTCTCCCGAGAGTACTTGGGTTCTAACTTACTCCCGCTAGTGCCTGGGTTCTAACCTACTCCCGCTAGTGCCTGGGTTCCCCCTCCCTCCGGTAGTGCCTGGGTTCTCGCTCCGCCCACGAGAGTGCTTTCTCCCACTTTAATGCCTGAACCCGGACCCAAGCACAGAAATTTTTTTTATTTTCAAGAGATACAGGACCTGACAAATAAATTCCTCGTTAAAGTAGCATTTTTATAGGAAATTTGTACAAATCGAGAATAATGTTTTTCTTTAATTTCGTCCTTTGCTTCTCCAGGTTATAAACAATCCAATTTTTCTCCGACGACTCATGCGCAATATATCGGGATCCACTCACGTACGATATAAGAAAGCAAATCCCACATGATATATCGAAGGCGGGGTCCCACGAGTGGGGGTCCCTGTACACTATATTAATGTAGGTGGGGAGGGCGTGCTCGCGCAATATCGGGAGTGGGATAAGCTTGATATATTTGGGTAGAGATTTTCATACATTACAGCGGGGAGGGGGGAGGCTAGTCAGAAGGAGGGAGGACATTTCGGGCGATCTCGAGGATTAGAACCTATTGTAACAACGCAGGGGTTCCGTTTCAGTTCCTCCCACGCGCCTTCTATCAAGCGAATTTCGACTCCGACGTGGAAATCAAAGGACTCTTTGCTCAATTTACATCGTGAGTGTAATTATTCTCGCTAAACCTCCGTCACTAATTCGTGTTCCCAGAGTTCCAATAAGCTAAGCTAAGCCCACTTTCATGGGGATTATATTTAATGACCAAATATATCTACATATAAATATTACTAAATATGTTTTTATTTTGAGGATTAACAATTTTTCAAAAAATTAAATTCCCATATTTTTAATGATAATCTTAGAGGAAAAATTATATAATAAAAATTTCAAAGTAGTGAGAAAAAAAACATCAATATTACCCGGTTGTAAATTAATAATATTTAAATGTTTATTGTAAAATATGCGCGTTGTTATTAATTATACGTGTCATCATAATTGTTAAATATTTATATAGAAGATAATTTTGTCTTCTTAGCTTTGAGACCAATGTACAATTTAATGTAAAGAAAAAATTTCTAAATAAAAATTCATAAATTAAAAAATTAAAAATCGATCGAATTACAGAAGCTAAACTGGAGGAATCATTTTTAAGGCTTTGAACTTGTTTCAATTTGTATGTCGTGTAAACTTATTAAGCTTCTAATAATTCCCCGGCGTTGCAAATTCCAAACTTATGAATATTCATCTTTACCTCGCGTTTATGGAAATAACGATGAATTAGTTAGTAAAAAAAAAAGATGTACGAGATTTTTACCATTTTGATCACGTTACGATCAAATTTCCCGGTAATTGATTGCCAAACTACTGGCGATTAAATTTGTAAATAAACAAATTTCGTTTTTTTCATTTTTTTTTCCAAATTTCAATCGAATTTTAAATATCTATATTTAACAATAAAAAAATACAAAAAATTCCAGAAATCCAAATTTTCAACGAATTACAATTAAAAAATTATCAACTTGGAAAAATTGCGTCTTTAAAAAAAAAGGAAAAAAAAATGGGAGATTACCACTTAATAATTGGGGGTGCGTATCCCATTATTAAGAGATTTGCGTGAATCAAAACCCAAAGGAGGCAAAGTAATTAGCGAGTTATACTACATCGGGAGTGAGTATTGCTTTGCGAATATGAACGCTCAGCTTTGATAATTAATCGGATTTCTGTGCATAAGTCTTCCTATTCCCTTCATATGCACAATTGATCAAGAAATACTTAATAAATGCAGTTTCTCTCTCTCTCTCTCTCCCTCTATACGTATCAAATTTTTCTATGTGGAAATAGAATTACTACTGTTATCATTGTTACCCCCGTAGCATTACCCACACTAGAACTCAAAAATCCCCATCGTGATATAATAATTTCCCCGTTTATGAAATTCTTCGTTTGATGTTTTTATTATTTTTCCACCTTTCTCTTTCCTTCCCTATCGTGATCGTCATCTTATTCATACTACATAAATATATATGATATTATAATCCTCGGGAAATCTCTTTCCCCAGCGGGGTGTCGCCGCTGGATGATATGGCTTGCCATTGGCCCAGGCCGTATTAGCTTGACCCAATAGTGGGCCGAAATAAATCGTTTGGAAGGGAATTGCAATTTTATTTATTCTTTTTTTCACAATCTCCCGAAATTTCGGAATTTAAACATCCCAAGATTCCCAGATCTCAAGATTCCCAAACTCCCAAGATCCCAAAACCTCATGGAACCTCTCGAATTCAAGAAAGACAACAAATAAGGACAACACTCACGGTAATGATCCGCTGGCAGTAACGAAAGTTGCAACACTCCGGTGGGCATTTACGTTTCGACATAATGGAAACGTAAACAAAGCGTCAATAGCCGTCGTAGTCACTCGTAGAAATTCCCTATACCATATATATCGTGACACAAACACTCACACATATATATATATATTTATATACGCATATATTATTTACATCTCTATCCGCGGCTTTTGCTTTCATTCGTAGCAGAGATCAACAACGACACCGGATCCATCCTCGCACTGGACACAGACAACGATCAATTGTTCCTTCGAGTCGAAAGAGCCTCTAATCCCGGCCGATGCGACGATCGCACACTGCATCTCCATGCACATTGACGATCACACATGCCACGACCACGGGCACAGAAATAAAAAAAAAACGAATCCAGTGGAAGAAAGAGCCCCAAATTAACACCGAATTAACACTTGGTACAAGGGGGATCTCGTTCGAGCGGGTGCTCGGACGAAATCCTGGGATAGGAGCAAACGGGGGCCCTTTTCCTCGCCCCGTCCAAGGCCGAGGGTCCGAGGCCCAAGGTTCAGGGGTTCGTGTCAATAACGTTTGACTCCGACTTCGGAGTCAGTCCACTGGAAGCGCGCTCACGTGCACGACCACTGCTGGAGGCCAGCCGATTCGGGAGCTTTGGCCGACTTCGTCCCGTGAAAGGGCCTTCACTTGGACGGGGGTCCGACGAGGGGCCCGGCGGAACTCGCGTACTCGAACTGAACTCACTTTCGGTGGCCCGAAACTCCGAGAAGAGCTCTTGGGAAAGCTCGAAAGCTCGAGGTATCGGTCGAAACTCGCGCGTCGGGAGTGAGAAGAAACAGTGGGAAAGCTCACTGTGTGGCGGGTCGACCACGACTGAATCGAGTCGCTTCGAGCTTGAATGAGCGAACGTAGGAGAACTCTCAGGGGCTGCCGAGAGAGAAGAGGGCAAAAGAGGGAGACGTGGAAAACCGATAGGAACTGTTGGCGGAAGGCTTTTCGCGTATTCCCCTCTTTTTTTATTTAACATATTATTTTTTTTATTTAACATATTTTTTTATGGTCGTGTTCGCGTTTTGTATAATTTTTTATGAGTATGTGTATAATCTCTGAGAGGAATTAATGATATACCGGTGATACATATGTTTTCTCATTTTTTTTATGTTGTTTTTGCAAATAAAATTTGTTATATTGAAATTTCGCGTTAATTCTAAACAGGTTTTTTGCAGAAAAATCGAGTTTCTGATGAAACTTGCATTTTATAGGAGTAAAAATTAAAGTTTCAAAAATGGGGTTGGACAAGTCATTTCTAGGGGTAATTTTTCCCGTAGAATCGATTCCAAAGGTCAAATTTAATGAATTCCTAGCGCAAGTTGGAAAAAAGTAGGTTTTTTGAGGAAAAATCCTATTTCCCGTTGGATTTTGACAATTTTGACAATGAAAATGGATTCCTCGGAAAAAAATACATCGGATATGGGTCTCCCGGAAGATCAAAAAAAATTTTTCCCAAAGTCGATTTTTTTGGGCATGCCTACCCCTTCCCCCAAAAAATGGGGTCAAAATTAAAGTTTCAAAAATGGGATTGGACAAGTCATTTCTAGGGGTAATTTTTCCCGTAGAATCGATTCCAAAGGTCAAATTTAATGAATTCCTAGCGGAAGTTGGAAAAAAGTAGGTTTTTTGAGGAAAAATCCTATTTCCCGTTGGATTTTGACAATTTTGACAATGAAAATGGATTCCTCGGGAAAAAATACATCGGATATGGGTCTCCCGGAAGATCAAACAAAATTTTTCCCAAAGTCGATTTTTTTGGGCATGCCTACCCCTTCCCCCAAAAATGGGGTCAAAATTAAAGTTTCAAAAATGGGGTTGGACAAGTCATTTCTAGGGGTAATTTTTCCCGTAGAATCGATTCCAAAGGTCAAATTTAAGGAAATCCTAGCGGATGTTCGAAAAAAGTAGGTTTTTTGAGGAAAAATCCTATTTCCCGTTGGATTTTGGAAATTTTGACAATGAAAATGGATTCCTCGGAAAAAAATACATCGGATATGGGTCTCCCGAAAGTGCTAAAAAATTTTTTCCAAAAGTCGATTTTTTCTGATATACCTCGTTGCAGCAGTGAATCATTTAATCATTGCATTGAACGTCACTGAACCTTTTCATTGACAAATCCTATACAATAAATTGTATCGTTTTTTTTATTTACGCAAAATTTGTCCAATTGAAAATTAACATGTTACAGTCGATATTGTACTTTAGGGGTCGGAAAGATTTTCAAGTTTCGAGTGATGCGTTTCCGCTGTTGGGTACAAATGAAAGGGAAACGCTCCTCGCAGTGTCCTTTAGGGGTAATAAATCACCATTTATTCTTAAATCCACTCATCAGCTGATGAATAGATGAATTTTGATGGATGGATGGATGGATGGATGGATGGATGGACGGACGCATGGATCGATGGATGGTCGAGTGGGTGATTGAATTCGTGAAAGAATGATCGCGCTAATGCTGCTGAAATTACTGCTGCTGCTACTACTACTACTACTACTACTACTACCACCACCACCACCACTACTACTAATAGTAATAATAATAATAGTAATAATAATGATAACAATATATACCTAAAAATAGAGAAATTCAAGAAATGATTTGTCAAGGGTTTTGCCTAGTTTACCTCCCCTACCGAAACCTCTACTCCACCATCCTACCGGACCACCATCACCAAAGGAGAATCCCCCTGTAGAAATTTATTAACCGACAACTGGGCAAAGAAACGAAATTGTAGGTAACAGGCAACGGAAGAAATGAAATTGCTCGAAAGCTCGACTCTTTTCATGAACCTAATAATCTTGTAACGTCAAGTGTAGGATCCTTATCGTATCCTACTTCATCCTGCTTTTTCGTATGAAAGCGTATATTCGTATAAAGGTAAACCGTTATCCTTTGAAACAACAAACGCGTGCATCCTCATCGCGGAGCTACGACTACTCGATTCCAGTTGCAGTGTTTTTGCCAATTACGGGAATCCTTTGTTTGCCAATCAAAAAACAAAAACAGCAAAAAAAAGATACGAGGCTTTGTTCGATCCCAACAGAAGATAACCGTTATGTCACACGTTTCTTCCGCGAGACTTGTCCCTGCATTTAACGACTGCGTCTCTTTGCGAAAGTGCATTTGTTTCCAGAAAGTTAAGTATTGTTCGGAATATTTAAAAACGAAATATATATAAGAATTAAAAAAAATTAATTTTTGGTATTTATTTATTCAATAATTTGATAAAATTGATTATTCGATGAAAAAATAATTATTACATCGAATAAATAATTTTGGAAATTTACTTTATTTAATTAATTATATATTATTGAATAAATAAATTTGCAATATTCATTACTCGATGTATTAATTATGTTTTTTTTTTAAATTTTTTTTTCAATTCTGTCTCAACTTTTATTACCTCGCGATATTTACGGGGCAGGGTTTGATTTGAGAAGATTTTCGCTCGGCACAGCTTCGGGAATGTATTTGAAGAGTTTAGTGGTATTTGTGGGGAATGATCACGTAATAGAATCGCGTGTCAAAGGGTAAAAAGCAAGCAATAGAAAAGCACATACATGTACGTAGTTCGATAGGTTCGCTCACAACTAAACCAACCTGGTTCTTTTTTTCATTGAATGGAAACCTCCGAATGAACAAGGGTTGGTCGTTGGGTAACTGTACCAATGAAAATGAAAAAAAAAATTGGAGAAAGAGGGATGAAATGGACTAAAAAAAAAAGAAGAAAACTAGAAAGGGACCGATAAAAGGAATCTAAACCAACGTTATTATTCCTGCAGTGGCATATATATCGACTCTCTTTGTGGAAGTTTATTTTTGAATTACCTAATATTTCATATAAATAGTGAAATTTGTCCTCCCTATTTTTTTTATCCGCTCGATCGTCACTTCGGGAAGAAATCTCATAAATATGGAGAAAGAAATTTCCGAAAATAGAGGAACGCGTCAAGTGTCGCGATTTCAACAGGTTGGCAATAATGAATTTTTTTCTGTATTAAAAAAGTTAAAAAAATGAAACTCCAAAATTTACCCACGGAAATATTTTTCGAAATATCCCTTGGCCCTCAATTCCCATCGAGGGCCAAAAAGTGCGTTCGCAGCCTGCGCTTATGCAACTCCTACAATTTTACCAGCGCCGGCCAAAGCCTTAGCCGTGGATCGAGGTAACCTCCTCCACGGATCCCAGCGCATATGGGAGCAATCTAAGCAATAAATCCCGATTGAAATCATATGACAAACGACATAATGGATTTTTGTTTGACAAAACAAAGTAACGCAGAATCGATAGACGCTCGGGTCTCGCCTTCATAAGAGCCGTGCGTGCACACGGCGAAGGTCGGACTCGCAGTGACAGAACCCCGGCGTTCATGTTTTTCATTCGTCGTACGAGTGGCCATTATATTCAAATTCGATCGATAATCGCTTCAATCTGTTATAAGAAATTCCGTGGCTGTTCGATAATTCAGCGTTAACTGAATATGTCATCGGTTTCCGCCGTCGACGTGAGACGTCAACCGGAAGACGTTACGACTGACGATAGGAGGTTACGTCAACACGTTGCCGCTGTCGTGGGTAAGGTCAACTCCGATTCGCGGCATTGCATTATTACCGTTATTGTAATATTGCATCACCCGGGTCAGCAATTGGTTCCAGGGTGCATCGGCTCGCTCTCAAACGGCCTCCAACCGCTTCTGTTCTATCCGAAATACGCTAATTCCCCTTGAAACTGCATCATCTGGGTCCAAAACTGGCCAGAGTGACCTTGGGACTGAAGCTTTCTCGCTCATTTCGCAGCCTCTCTCGGTGGATTCGTGTTTGGGGTCTGCCTGGGCTGGAATTCGAAGGCTTTCGAAGTCTTGAGGAATACCCTAGATGCTAGTGATCAAGAGATTGGATTGATCGGAGCCATCATCAATGCTGGGGCCTCCGTGGGGTTACTCGGAGTGCCATTTCTCCTGCACTTTTTCAGTCGCACGGCAAGCATGTTCCTGACGATACCGTTTTTTCTGGCCGCGTGGACTTGCATCTGTCTCGCCGGGGAACAAGTATAGGACTCTCGATGCATAAATTAAAATTGCCTAATTTATAAAAATTTAATTTTGTGTATTTTTATTCAAAAGCGTCCCATTTTAGTAATCGATAATTATTAATCAATTGGTTGGGAAATTTGTTATTTTGAGAAAATGGTCCATCAAAATATTTTATAGAAATTCCCAAAGAATTTCTAAAGCAAAAGCGGTAACGAAAATGTCGTTCGCGCCCCAATTTGGAAAATGTGGTAGTAAAAGAAAACCTAGGGGTCGCTTTTTATATGAAGCTTTTCCTTTAAAGCAATCTTCTCAAAGAGACGGTTCCCAAAGGGTTAATAATATCTTTTCTCCGTGATGAATGGAGCTATAAGAGGTGAATGATGATCGACGCCTTTCTCATTCTAGCTTACTTTTTACTTCTTCCCACTCATTAATTATTTAGCCGACAGCGGAATGTTTATAAATGTTGCTTCGCTCCTAAACATTCTCGTCGTTTTCATCAAACCTTTTTTTTTAATCCTTTGATGGATCCTCAAAATTGGTGTCACTGCACAAATTCGAATTTGCGATATGTCCACTAGATTGGGCTTTTCACCAGATTCTCGCTTTTTGTAGATTTCCCTTTTAATAATCGGCCGATTAACGTGTGGAGCCTGCGGAGGGATATTCTGCGTCTTAACTCCAATTTACATCTCGGAAATAGCCGACAAAGACATACGTGGCAGGCTATTAACGTTGTTCCAACTTTTGATCAATTGTGGCGTCATGTATGCCTTCGCGGTAGCTCATTTCCTGGAGGAAGAGGAGACCATCTGGAAATACAGCCTAGTCTGTGGCATAACCTGCTCGGTGTTGGCTTTCGTCAATTTCCTGCCGGAAAGTTCATTGTATCATTTGATGAGAAACGACGAGACGAGCGCCAGAAGGAGCCTCGAGTGGCTCAAGAGTGACACCGAGTGGGAGGACTTGAGGAAACTCGCCATTCACCAACGGTCCAACAAGGTACGTCCATTTTTCGGGTAACGACGATTCCAAGTGGGGCCGATGTCCGTAGAGGGCGACACTCGCTTCCCACTAATCAGGAACTTTCGTGACCGCAGGTGACGCTGAGGACCTTTCGAAGCTGGAGGACCTGGAAGTCCATCTTGAGCTGCCTCGGGGTGATCCTGACCCAGCAGTTCAGTGGAATAAATGTAATGTTATTTTACGCCATATCCTTGTTCGACGCCACCGGTGCGGGAGAACTAACGGCGAGTCAACAGACCCTGCTTGTTGGTCTAATACAAATAGCAGCCTGCTGCATTGCGACAATTTTAATTGATATAGTTGGAAGGAAAATACTGCTTATCGCTTCTTCATCACTCATGGGGTTGTTTCTTATTCTTCTAGGTAAACTTCTCTTTATTAGCCTCCTCTGGTACCGATAAGTTTTATAGCCGCCCCACAAACTTACTTTCTCCTCCCGATGGAATGCATTTCTCCCATAAAATACTTTCCCGTCGGTTCTCGGGGAACAAAAAAAAGGCGGAGGATAACGATAGGACGAGAAGCCACTGCTATTTTCCAGATTTTTATACGTAAAAGTCCATCGCGCGTGAGTAAAACGCATCATCAGTAACAAACCACTGGACCTATCGAGGCCATATTCACCCAATATGTCATTAAAGCGACGAGTAAGGTTTTTGGTTACGCTTCATAGATGGCGCTCCTATATTTATGGGCCAATTTTGCCCATACTGGCGGGAAATATTTTTTGAGATGGTTCCGGTATGGTTAGCGCTCTTAAAGTGTCGCCACAGTAGATTCAAATAAATAGCGTTAATTAATATTGACCGATAAACATATTTAACGACGGAGGAGGTCGTTTCGTCGGGATCAGCTTGTATAAAATATCATAATACGATAAGATCAGATAGAAATCTTGTAAATCCTCTACGTGTAGGATGGCAGGTACACGAAGGCTGAAGAATGCGAAAGGAAGTGAACAATGTTCCAGCGTAATCCATCTTTTCCTTCCAGCAAGGTGAACATGAAAGAGTTCGGATGTTTGAGTGGAGCTAGGCAGAGATTTCAGTCGCTGTTCATGTAGCTAAGGTTGATGTACAAATTGAAACTTACGTTTCGGTAAACTCCGACGTAACTTGGCAAACTTCCAGAGTTCAAACACAATCAAAAGTTAGATGTGCCGCAGTGTGATTACTGTATGAGCGGATTCCTGCGTGTCAAACGTATCTGTGGAGCTTTCTAGCGCTTTTGTGACTGATAAGCCACCGGAGTCTTGCATTCTGCGGATCTCGGTGCACTCGGATCGTTTCAAGAAAAGTCACTTTGTCGCTGACGCAGAATAGCCTCTTTTCCTTCGCTGGGTCTTTGCTCCAACATGGGCCCTCCACTGATTTCCATTTTCCTGACCAAAATATGGCACAAGACATTGGTTAAAAGCTGGTGCAAGGTCGGACCAGTAAAATTGCCATCTTAGGTTGGCTCTGGGGCCAATAGTGTTCCATGCTCACTTTATGGCACCTGGATCTCGTAAGCTCATGACTTCGGAACTCGCTAAGCCCGCATTATCTATGCACCTTGCACTTTCCCGGATGCGTCGTCACGTTCGAGGGCGAATATTCTAATTCGCAAGAAAAACATTCTCGGTGACAACAACATCCCCCATGTATATGAATTTTCGCTGCTGGACCTAAACCAGGTTCAGGTTCCGGGATTAAGCGAAACGCTCCATTCTCTTTAGGAATTCATTCAGTCCCCGGGTGACGCGGCAATTGTGATTTTTCATTAAGTGCCCGAGTAAATGCTCACATCGAACAAAATTGCTCCTTGTGACAATGCTAAGAACACGAACGCTTCCAATCACGCTGAAAGCTTGTCACCACCTACCGGCTGATCGTAAAATTTAATTGCCCGGACGAGAAAAAAGGTCGACACTAAATGTTTCCTCCCTTCGCGTCACCTCGTTCAAAAAGCTTCCACGCTTTCCGTGGGTTGCATTTAATTATGGGGAACCCCACGGGTCAATTCGAAACCGACCAATCAACGCTCGGCTCTCGGATGCTTGCTTATGTTGGCAGGGCTGGCCTAACTCGTGACTTCCGGTTTCCCGCGTCACGTTCGAAAAGGGATAAGCCCCAGTTGGGAAAACGAATCGATCCTTGTGAAGTGCATCTGTCCGGTGCTGGCAAAAAGTGACGTAAAATTGCGAATAATTCATGTACATTGATAGCTATATAGAAAATAGCTCGGGGAGGTTTATGATATCGCGATTCAAATGTGAAAACACAATTATGTAGAAACAGACCGGTGCTAATTAGTTTATTCTTTCGCGTGGCTTTAATAAGTTCGCGCGAACGGTCATAAGTAGATTAATGTCGCGCGAAAATAATTCGGAAATTCACTTTTCGACAAATTAGCGCCCGAAGCTCTCGTCGCTCCAGTGCGGGAATTTCCCGAGTTCCCCGGGGACTTGGAAATAAAAATTATCGACGTTGTTGAATAATAATTATCAACTATTCCGTGTTTCTATGCCCCGCCAAAGGGGTCGATAATTTGCTCATTTATTTTTCCGGCCTACGATACTCGGATCATCCTAAAAAAAAATCATTTCCGGTAAAAGCCCGGTTGGTCAAAAATTTGGGAAACTTTTTTTACAGAGTCGGGGCCAGTACCCGACCCCGCTACAAAATTCCCACCGACCCTGATCGAGTTCTTCGCCATGGACGGGAACTAACGGAGACGGGGCGCGCTATTTGCGACTTCTACCGCGGGGGGCGCAGTCCGTGAGCGCTCACCGGCGCCATCTAGCGTATCGGCGCGGGTAAATGAAAAATCGTATTTCACTGCCAGGACGTTGGACGATGATTTATCGCGGGGCTTGGTGACTGTGTTTTCGGTTCCCATCGGGGAGCGACTCGTTCCGAGGGGAGGTTGGGAACGCGACAGTAACATATTGAAAATACACACATTCTATTTTATGGTACGTAGATATTTATTCAACTGTCGAAGTTTCTCACACGCGAAAGAGAGAGACTACGAAAAAAAAGAAGCGTAACCCCGTTCGGTAGGAAACGAAACAATATCGGGGGAAATGAAGTTGCTGATATTTTCGCTAAAGCTATCACGGCTTTCAGGGGCGGCGGAATGGAGTTATATCTATCTGCGATATATTTAAATAATGCTAAAAGCACGTTAGGAAATTTAATAATAAAGGAAAATGGAGAAGGACTCGATTTCAAAGGAAAATGGGTTAGATAAGATTGGAAAAGGATAGAAAATGCCTTGAAATTAATAATAAATCAAAATGTTTATAATTAAAAAATGTGAAAATTCAATTGGACGCGTTGAAATTTTTATTTTTTCCAAAAAATTTGCAAGATTAATCTTGAAAGATCATTAAAAAATTTGGAATTTGGGGATAAGATGTCTTCATAAATTAGGGAGCTTATAGAAATTCTTAGAAAGATAATTTAGACGTATAACAGTTATTTCGGTGAGGCTTCCGATGAAGACGTCGCCCGAATCCAGTTCAGTTTTCATTAGAACTTTCTTAAAATAACTTTATTTATTACAATATCACTTTCCTAGTGATACCTCGAGAATATTACGTATGTATCTTCTGCCCCCATCGCCCTTCTTTTCCTCAAACGAGGAAAATTTTAAAAAGCCTATTTCTCCCCGTCATAATTTTTTTCCTGATGAAGAAGAAGCATGTTCCCTGTCAGAAGGAAATTATTGGAACAGACCATTAACATACATCAAATCGAGGAATACATTATTTCTGTAATATTTCTCCTCAATTTCTGAAAAATTTATTTCTTTTTCTTTTCAATTAAATTTTTTTAGAGAAAAAATATTCGCTGGGAATTCCTATATATTCATTGGAAAATTCTATAAATGGTAAAATTTAGGAACTCGGCTATTTCCTTGCATACAAAATTTTCTGGAATCGCTAAAAAACGATTAAATAAAGTGGCGGTGCAGGAAAATGCAACGTGGCTTCGCAATTCGCCGGACTATCGTTCATTTTTAATGAGCTTCAATTTTTTTCCCTTCTCGAGTACCCTGAAATCTCTGCGAGCCAGTTAACTTTCTGCTCTTGAGCTTTTTCACGAAGATGGATCTTCATTTTGTAGAAAAGCAATAAATAAAACATGGGGATGCCACGGAAACGGAAACCTTGAAATGCATCAACGGATATTAAAAGAAATGGAACTGAACCTGAAAGCTGCATTTCTATGCAACTCGCCCAGATCAGCCATTTATCTTTGACATCCAGTTTTTATTTAATTACAAAAATTCAAACAATGCGAATATTTTTTCATTTAAAAAATAAATACATATTTTTTAGAAAAAAATTATTACAAATTTCTTTTTCTTTTTTTTCCATTAATTCCCACCATTTTTAGAATTGCCCACAAATTTCTCTATTATCGATTTTTAAAAAATCATGACACGACTGTAAACTGATAAAATATTTTAATAAATTCCTCAGGATGGTTCTTCAACATGAGAGAAGAAGATCCGGATTTCGATGAAACTTATTCCTGGATGCCAACGACCTGGACAGCGTTATTTTTCGCATCGTTTAATTTGGGAATTGGACCAATAACGTGGGTTTTAATCGGCGAGATCTTTCCCATGGAATTGAAGACAACAGCTGGTTCGATCGTCGCTTCAATGAGTTGGCTGATATCGTTGATAGCGACGACGACATTCGGAGAAATTATTGAAATTTTGGGGATTCCGCAGATCATGTGGCTCTTCGCCACGATCTCGTGGATCGGTGGCATCGTATGTGCCTTGAGTGTTCAAGACAACAAAGGCAAAAGTTTGCTCGAAATCCAGCAGGATTTTCGGACAATTGATGAAATTTCGAGCAATCCTGAATAATAATTAAATATATAAGGTTAAAAAAATTACGGTTTGATTAAAATGAAATTTCGTAATGTAGTATAAATATTGTTATTGAAATAAAATTTTGTACCATATTGAATTAAAGAATAAAAATTATTTTCGTAACGTATAAAATGCGAGAAATCAAAAATTGAAAAAATCGAATTAATATTAATTTAATCTAATTAATGTTTCATTTTTTATTCTTAAAATCAATATACCAATCCACCACGTGAAAATCCCATTAATAATCAAAAATATTGTAAATCTTTTACGAGAGATATTTTTGTTTTGATAATGATAGATAAATGTTCAATTAATTGACTCACGAAATATTGGAATTAAAAGAAAGGATCGCTTGGTCCACTATCAAACGAGGTAAAGATGAAAGAAAGAGGAGGAAACTATTTTTGGTGAAACGCCAGGAAAAGTGTAACTCGAAGTCTCTCTTTTCTTGACGTATTTTGTTTCGAGGCTGAAATATCACTAACAGATGTCAACCTCCTACTATTTGGCCTCAAAGTCGTCTTATATATTCCCTGGCAAAAATAACACACTCTCCGCGTATCATGAGAATTGTAATAATCAGGTAAAGCTAATGGCTGACGGAAATGTCACAGCTCTTGGATGCCTACGTACAAGTTGGAGAACACGATGAAAGTCATATATCTCGCGCGAGATGCTGGTCTCACTTTTACCCTAGCTTCGGGTTCAAACGTATTTGCCAAAATCGCAATACTTTGTAATTGGCGACAGTCGCCTCTTGACGAGGAAAGTTGGAGGAATTCCGAAATACTTGGATCTCGTTATTTTATTAACGACTTTTGATCGATGGCGCGTCACTTAGCGGCGCTGATTTCCTACCATAAATATGGCCTCCTCCTCGACCCTGGCAAAAGTTGGCCAAGAAATGGCGCAGGTTAGTTACCAATTTTTTTTTATTCGACAATTGGAGTGACCAATCGCAAAAAAATATTTAAGAACGAGATGCAACATGTGCATAAATTGCATTCCAGGCTAAGGCAATGTCGGTTTTCGCAATTGCCGGGTCTGAAAATTCCGACTTTGTCGGAACCTTCATCGTCAGCCGGTAGGAACCGCGGCGAATTAATTATGAACGTTTCAATAGACGCAATCTGGCAACCCTTTGAGGACGGGCGTCATTTGAAAATGCAACCCCACCATATTTTCAATTATGTCATCAATTTCTACGCAATTACATTCCCCGGAGAATTTTTAACATTGCCCTTTGTGAATCCGAACTTGCGCGATGCGGGACAATCAAAGCTGCGTCGAATTCGCTTAGGTCGAAAAAAAAATTAGTTAATTAATTAATTAATCAAATAATTAATTCATTCATGAAGCCTGGGTCGGTATTCGGCCACCATTTAAATTCGAATCGTCGGCAGAAAAAAAATCCTCGATTATTATTTTTATGGAATATAAAGACGATTCAGTTGCAACTAATTTGGGTAAAATTTTTAGTATAGAAACATATTGTATCGGACTGCTAAGGCGTTCTTCATGGAAATTGTTTGGAAGATTCTCGGTTAGATTTAGCTCCTCTTGTATTCCATTCAAAGTATATATTGAACAGTGAAGAAAAATCCAATAAAAAAAAAGAGAAAAGAGTCTTTCTCTATAAAATCCTTTTAAGGCTTTCCAGTTGTGTTTGTGTAAGTCTGCTAGTATCAATAAAAAAAGTATTGGGCGGATCACCTCCCTTCTTTGCTTTCGCTTCAAGCATTTTCACCCGATAGTAACTCAAATCCCCGGTAATCCTTTTTTTGAATCAAATTCGATAATTAGGATTTGTCCAATGTATTTTGGTGATCCGTCTGGTTTTCTCCGGAAAGAAGAAAGCTCGCTCCGTGAAATTTTGCCCCGAGGAAAAGGTCCTTTTCTCGACGGGGTGTCCTTTTTCTCGTTAAAAGGGGAAAAGTTGTGTCTCCGAAGTAAAGAATTTAAATGCAAAATAATTTATTTGCTACTCGATACGCGAAATATAATGTCTCTCGAGTCCGGGATGACCGAGTGCGTCGAAGACACGCGCAGAGTCACGCCCAACGCGAGGAAAGGGCGCGAGAGTGAGGGAAGAGTCCCCGTCAGTCGCTCGCCGCCAGTCGAGCGGCTCGGATCAACAGTTATCACCTTTGGCGCGTGAAATACGGTTTCTCGTGCCCTTTGTCATCCTTTTCTCACCGTTCCGGGTGTCATAAAGGGGATTTCGTGAAATCCCTTTCCATATTTCCACGTTAAAGGTGTCACGGTCAAGGAAAAAAATAGTAGAACCGGGAAACAAAGTCGACTGGATAATTGAAGTTTCAAGAAAGTTAACTACCGACCTCTCGTTTTTGCCTTATTATGGCAATTTACTTTGAAGACTCTCGTTATCGACGTCTTAAAGTAGCTCCTTATTAAAAACTCATCGACGTGCTTCTTTTTTTTCCTTTTCTTCTGCTTCTTACTTCGGGTTCTTACTTTTTATATCGAAATATGTGTCAGGAAGGACATTATTATGATCAAGTCTCTCGGAAGTTATACGGCTCGAAGTTTAGTTATCCCCAGAGTTAAGCAAATGAGCACAAAGGAAAAAGGTCGTAAATAGGAGAATAAACGAGGAATAACAAATGCACGTAAAAAAAAAGGAGTAGGAGGGAAAAGAACATTGAAAAGGGAAAAAGAAATGTATAGATGGATGTACCAGTGGAAACGAGTGAAAGGACAAAACACTGTAAGGGATGATGAAAAGAGAAGAAAGTGAAAGAAAAACCATGAAAGAGCCAGTGAGTTCGAAAAGGGTGAAGTCGAAGTAAAACGAATAGAACTCGCGGTAGGCAGAGACTAAGGGTGGATGAGGTGAGTGCTCCATCGATTCACCCGGGGGACGTGCATCCAGCATCAGCACAGCTACTACTACTAGCACTACCACCACCATTGTATACCCAACTTTCCACGAGCTTCCCTTATACGTACGCCTGCGTGTGCCTGTACGTACATACGAACGTCTCCTCCTTTCTTCCCTTAAAAGTCTCGAGTCAAGAGCATACGTGATGATATTCCAGTTTTCTCGATATCTTTTCAAACTGGGGTGCATTACAATCATTGTTCTTGGGACGGGGTGGAAAAAAAAAATATTTGTGCACTCCTCGTCTCGAGGATCCCAAATTCCGCCACCCTGGGCAGATTGGCCCCTTAAAAGGGAATTTCTCATGGCGTATCCCAATTTTCGTCTTTAAGGACTCGGGGCCATAATGATGGGGGAGTAGTTACTAGTCGGACAGTATCTCTCGCAGGAGCAGATAAAGATATTTGCAGTGAAATGAAAGTGACATCCCCTTCGAAGGAGGATCCGACATCAGGTGTAGAGAAATGCTGATTTCAGGAAACTACCCCGGAAGGAATTCGTACTGGCACGGGATTGGCCCAGCACGAGGCTGGGTTTCGATTTTTAGCCTTCAAATGGGAAATTTATTCTTAGGTGGAAGAAAAGGGACAATTTTTGAGACGTTATTCAGTGGCTCTGTTTTCATGAAGCAATTTTTTTTTGTTATCAAATATTTTTGCTGCGATTTTTATTTTTCCTTATATTTAAGAATTTTTAATTATGATTAATGCATTTGTGGGAAAATTACTATAAGATGGTAGATAATAATATTGTAATAAGAGTCGTGGGTATAAAATTATTTCATTAAAAAGCTAAAATTCTTCATGTTCCGGAAATTGCTTCAATAAATGTCAGTTTTACTAGCATTTCATGGTAATTACAAATGGCATGCGAATTGATTGAATAAATCGCATTAAATAATGCTAAAAAAATAAACAATTCACTGCAAGTATCAATCGGAGTGAAATTATCAATTTAGTTATGATTAACAAAATGATATGAATTCATGTCTGTCGCTCATATACTATATATCATAAAATGTACGTTCCGCTTCATAATTATTACCAGCGAGAAGCCCGGAATGAGGGACAGAAGCATGCAATTATGATCGAATTATTTTCTAATCATACGTTCTTGTGTTCTTTATTACCCCCCGCGAAAAAAAATTTTTATTTATACTCTTTTAAACATGTTATATGTAAAACTATATTCATTTATTTAAAAACAGGGCTTATACGATATAAAAAAAATTACCAAATTGTGGCACCCCCAAATTCCTAACCCTAGCAAAACAGAGGCTCTCACCCGCATCTCGCGCCGACCTTCCGCCTAGCAACAAGTTGGGGAACGCTGGCCGGCGTGAGCCGCGGCCAATCACGGTCTTGGAAATTTCTAACCTCTCACGCACGGACTCTAACTTTATCCAAATCGACTGCAAAATATACTTTTTCGAAAAGTTAAAAAATTTTTTATGTTTCTACGTTTTGTTTTACATTTATAAACGCTATTTTATTATTCACATATTTCACACGTTTCTTTGAACTTCGAGACTCCGCGAACGCTTTTCCGCATATTGTCTTTAATGACGCGGAAAATACGAACGGAACCTCGGGAAATCGACAAGCTGTTACATTAAATAATAAAAATGGTAGGAAGGAAGGAAAGTGGTAATTTCGTTTGAAGCAAGTTATTGGTGTAAATGAGAGCCGACCAACCCACATACGCGGGTTGCCGTTCTCACCTTTGGTCCGTGAAGACCTCGATATTTGAATTTCTTTGAAACCCGCGCCTCGTACCTTAAAGTACACATTTGATAACGTTAATGCCGGTGTTCGTGGGAAGAAAAAGAGTGGCGGCGAGCGATACACGGTTACGTGCAATTTAATTAGCGTTATGTAAGTTTGTAATAATACAAACGGCGGAGGATACATCGTTTGGTCAATGAAAACACATACACCGAGACAATGCTTCGACTGTAACGTTACAGCGGTGGTAAATGTTATAGGGACGGCTTACCATCTGGGTCAAACTCAGGCCATGGCCTGGGGCCGCTGGTACATTTTAGAGAAATAGTGTACGTACATTTTTTCATCCAACTATTGCTTTTCGATACTTTTTAACCATGTTCCCGCTAATTCCCCGACCGTGGTGCGATAAACGACTGTCGCATGTCAATTTTCGCGGCACCCAATTAAAAAGTTGCGCCATTCTGGCGAAAATATTCGTCAGACATTTTCTCCGACGGAGCGAAAAGGGGAATTTTCGTCAGGATTACAAGAAATTAACGAGACGCGCGAGTCCCCGCGGAATTGGGACGTAATCTCATCGGAATCGATACGCGTAAAAAGGAATGGCGCATTTGCATAGACGAGGCTGTCGGTAATGAAAGGGTTTTATTTATCAGATTGTTGCGGAACAAAAGCAACCCAGCGGCAGTACAATGATCGGCATTGTTCCGCCAACAACCGAAGCTTTAAACCGAGAAATGCGTTTCGCAGACACGGGAACACGAATGCCATCGATAACAATATCAAGTACTCGGCAGTAATGACGAATTGTCAATTGTTGCAACTAATAGTTAGTTGCCAAATTTACCCTTTATTCGGCACAATGCGACAAATAGCACCGCTAATAGGAAATCAAAGGATACAATGGCTGTCGCAAAACGGAAACGTTTGAATCGACTGCGACGCCTTCTCGGTGTCCCTTAAGGTTTTCGCCACCACGCGGTCGCGCTTCGAAGCCTTCCGCGTAGCAACAGCGACTTGCTCGTCTGTTCCGAATGAATATTATTTCATCTCGACCTTTCTCAATATTTTCATTATAAAATTCGAAATTCCAGTTACTTTTCGGTTTCCCGTGAAAAAGAAAATCTCGGAACTTCTGTTTCCTGCCAATTTGGCGGATAAAAATAGTAACGGTAGTAGCTGGTAGCCATAATAATTGTGGTGAAATGCGAAATTACGAAATTCCTGGCAGATTGAACGCTTAATAACCGAAAAGGTAGTTCGATTTTTCGGTTCTCTCGCTCTCTCGTTGGAGAGAAAGCATCTTCCAGTTCAACCGTAAAATAAAAGAAGCTCGGTCTATCGATGTCTAGAGGTATCTATACTTCGTCCTTCGTTATTACGGTTCAGTAGCACCTGCACCCTCGATATCGGAGAGGAAAAAGGAGAGAATGAAAGGGAGACTGACTCAAAGCAACCTCGTACGAGCTAACCGAGTTTTTATTTGTTTGATTTTAACTAGATCCTTCCTTTTTTATTTACCTGAATGGGATGGAAAAAATGGGTCATCATTATGTCGCTGCGGCAGCTATCGACGAGCGAGTTTCGGTGTTGCAAATTTTTGTTGCTATTCAAAAACAATATCGGCACAAGAAAATAAATATTATTTTTCGCGTAAAAGCAACGAAATTTCAAATTCCCGCGTAATTCGCTTCGTTGCTCTTGGGAGCGAGCGTGGGTCCACGATCGAGGCTTGGCTTCGAATATTTTTATAAATAATTTCGGCTTTGACTCTTGCCGGGGAAAATATTAATTAAAAAAGCGAATGAAGGGGAAAAACGAATCGGGATTGAAAAAATGTACAAGGTCGATGCAAAAGCGCGATATTTGAATCCAGGTTGATGATTGGATTGCGTCACAGAGGGGCTCTGTCTTTGATTCCGGTGCATTCCGATACCCGTTTTATCTGTTTAGTTATCTGTTTAGTTTGCTACGCAAACCTTTGCCGATAAAAGGGAGGTTAATGGATTGGTATGTACTTGCATCGAGCCTCGAGTATGCAACGTTGCCGAATTCATTAACGCGATTTGATTGACGTGCCAATCGAAACGTACACGGACCCACATTTTTCTACGCGCCACGACAATTAAAGCCCCGGTGTTGCTTTTTGCCGCGGTCACAAAAACGTTGTAACGACGCGCCAGTAAATTTCGTGATCGTAAAAAAAAAAGGAAAAAAGTGCACACACCGTCCGTGCAAGGTTTTTACTGCAAGTAAAGCGAAAGAGAGTAGAAATTGATCGGGCATCAGAAAAAGCTCAAAAGCTTTACGGACTCATTTAGATCCAAGCAAGAAGGAATGAAGAAGTTATTACTGGACCGGTAACATGACGTTCCTACAATGCAGCGGGGTTATAGATTTTATTGCACGTCGTGCGATAAATTTTACGATGTAGAAATTTCATGGTGGAGGAAAGAAAGCTCGCGCTAAATTGAAATTTTCAATCGGACCCTGAAATCAATAATTATCTATTTAAAATTCCCGAGAAATTACCTCCGCGTGGAAATAAAATATGTCCGCGTTCCAAGATTGACCCAATTTCATTATTCGAGTTTATTGGGTCTACTTGAATTTATATTAGAGTTCCTTTCAGAGTCTTTTTTTCTCTCTTTCTCTCTCTCTCCCTTTTTCACTCTTTACGAAGTACCGCTCTAAAAAGTTATACTTGTTCATGGAATATAGGTTCCGGTTATTGGTTTCAGCTATATCGTAAATTTGCAATCGATCACGGGAAGGGAATACAGGAAAGAGGGAACCCGGTATATAAATGCATCCGAAAATTCCCAGATATTCCTTTCTCAAGGACGCCACCGACAACATTAATAATCTCCGTTCTGTTCTTCTTCCTACCACTTTTTCATCGACTTTCATTCATACGAAGCAATTCTCGATATCAATGATACCAATTCGAGATTGATATCACCGAGACTCCTCCAGTGACAGCAGAAAACCATGCACGGAGACAACCAAATAAATAAATGCAATTCCGCTGCACTCTCGTGTTCCACTTCCCAAGCCCTACGAGTGCCTGAAACGCGATTCCACGTAAACTCATATTTTTTTAATCAACTACCGTCTACAAAATTACCCCATGGACCTAATTTGGCACCTAAAATGCACCTTCCGCGGCTCTACCGTGGTCGGACCAAGTGACCGGACACGATGCACTCTCGTTCATCTCCACGCAATACATGAGACACCAACGACCCACGCTCGGTAGAGGCAGAAGCTTGGGGCGCCACCGGTGGCCACTTTCCGAACTTCGACGGTATAAAATAACATTAATTTTCCATGTAAAAAATTTTACTGAAACTCCTATTGCCATTTCCGAGGAATTTTATCGGCTCTTGGAAATTAGAAAAAAAGAAGAAGGGAGACGCTATTTCACATAAAAGTGCGGAATAAACGGCGCTCCCACCTGCTATCTACCGGTGCAAGGAGCAAAGATAAAGTTCCCTGTGAGACTTATACTTCATTCCAAACTGAAAATTTCCTTAAGAAAATTGTAGAACGCAGAGGGAAGTCGCTTTTATGACTGCTTTGTTTTTTCTTCCGTACACATTAAAGTAAATAAGAGGAAATACGTTAAAGCGTGACTGGAATATTTTCATATGCTTTTAAAAGGTCATAGCCATAGATAAAAAGATGAGGGAAATGTTCAAGTTTCATATCTAAGTTTGATGTCCTCCTTTCTTCTTTTTCCCTTGCACATTCGCTCTTCATGCGAACATCCCTTTGTACAAACTCACAGAGGTTTCGCAAATGAAGAATTTTCCGCTATGGAGCTAAATGTACTTTTATTCTGTTGGGATAATTATTAAAAAAAAAACGTCTCGCTTCATATTTCTTTTCGCTCCTTTCCTCCGCCGACAATGAGGCTCGGCAAAGAATGAAAACTTAGAATAACTTGCACGTTACGCTAAATTTCAAATGTGTCACCGCGAGACTCTCGCAGTCGCCGTGGGAAACGTTATTCATTTTCTCGATCGATAATTCCCATCTTTTTTATAAACAATCGCTACACCATCTGTCCCAATGAACCATGAGACCATTCGTCTACTGAAATTACCAATATGCTTTTTCTCGTTACCTTTTTACTACATAAAACCCATTGTGCGTGAGTAAACCGCTTCGTCACTGACAAACCACTGGACCTATGAAGGCCATAATCGCGTCATATGTTATTGAGGTACCGACTAAGGTTTTTAATCGTGTTTCGCAGATGGCGCCGGAGTCTAACTTCTATATTTATGGGCCGATTTTGTTCATATTCGCGGGGAATGTTTCGTTGGTCGAAGAGAAATTGTTTTGCTATACTTTCCAACCGATAGATGGCGCTAAATATTCGATATGAATTTGACGTATACAAAAAAAGGAATATTTAATTAAAAAATGTAAATTTCAATTGGATATACCGCGGTTAAATTGTTTTTTTTCTCGCTAGGCGTTACATCAAAGAAAGTGTGATTTAATTTTCAAAGGATTCTAAAGAATGCATTTCACGCTG
This sequence comes from Gasteruption jaculator, assembly GCA_949825005.1. Classification (NCBI taxonomy): domain Eukaryota; kingdom Metazoa; phylum Arthropoda; class Insecta; order Hymenoptera; family Gasteruptiidae; genus Gasteruption; species Gasteruption jaculator. The sequence continues at coordinate 12,599,662 of OX463772.1, read as the reverse complement.
CAACCGTCCTAGTGCAATACAGGAACTTTTTTCGAACTACCAATTAAAAAACCCTCATGGACACCGACGATTTTTCCTTTTCCTTCGTTTTTTCTCTAACAGTGAAACTTCGAAACTGAGGTTCACGCTAAATTAGTTTTTAATTAAGCGTACGGAGAATCTCTTCTATTTTCTTCAACATTCGTTTTCTTTCTTAATTGCTCACTGATGACGCTAATGACACACTTAATAAATTGCTCCTCTAATTATCCAGAAGTAATCACTCCCTTCAAAGAACTTTCAGGTAGACGCTGGAGAAACGCGTGTATATCCAACCTACGTGGATCATAGATCATTACCTCACGACCTGGCAATCTTCTACGACCAAAACCGCGTAAGATATCGGTTCCTCTGCCGCTTTGCCTCCCTCCTGACTCTCATAAGTTAGGCGTTTCCATGAAACTTTGATTACCACCCGTTATCTTGTACCGAGCATCTCGAATATCATCTCCAAAGTACCGATCTCCCGCGGTGTGTTCTGGGAGGGGACTAAGTTCTGCTCCAGCCTAATAATGGGCTAACCGATTGAACAACCAATAACGGAAATTAGAGCCTGCACTTGTTTAACCTCGAGCTTCGAATTTCATCCCCATCCCGAACTTATTAATTACGAAAAATAATACATGTAATTGGTTGGTCTTTATACAAGCTGATTTTGATCAATTTGTTTAGAAAAAAATTATTCGAGACCTTCGCGGCGTTCGATTGCATTTAAAAGTCGTGTCAAGGTAAATTCGAAGGAGAAGGGCCGTAAAATATGCATAGCAAAATTCAAATTTTCGATTCCGAGAGTACAAATCGATTTCCCTACAAACGCGTTTAAAGGTTTTTTTTTTTTTTCGAGACTCATATAATGAAACACGAGAAAGCTTTTTATCGAAGTCGGTGTTGTTATCATTTCAATAATCTCTGATCCTATCAAAAGGTGCTTTTGAAATATCGATGCCTCGGGGGTTGTTTTATACGACTTCTAATAACAGGGAAGTTACCTGAAACCATGGAGTAATTTATAAAATCATGAAGTTTTGGCGGTTAATATTCACGCGATTACCAAATATTTTATTTCCAAGGTTTCGATTTTCATGACAAGCTACAACGTTTCTGGATCCACGTTAACGTTTATTTTCCGCGTCAAAGAATTCCGTTTCTCTCGGATCATATGTGAAAATGGAGAAAAAATGTGTACGAACCCGGGGAACTCTTTCCGTGCCATTAATAATTACTCGCTAATGATCCCTTTTACCAACCGAGAGGTACTTAATAAGTAATCGTGCATGCCGATGGGATGAAAAATGTGCAAAAAGTGGCGATTACGGCGCATAAAGGAGGAAGGTGCTGAAACCCGGGAACTTCCATGATGTTATGAAATCATAATGAAATCGTAATCCGACAAAAAAGCCACTATCGCTTATTTCCTGGGGGAAAAGGGGGAACTGGCCTATAAAGAGTGGGTACATGGTACCATTACCGCACGTTTGCTCAAGTTCCACGTCGACAGTGCCTTCAGCACTTTTCTGTAATATCTCACTGAGAGTAATTCCGTTTGCCACGCGGTGGGATGATTGTTTCTCCTTCCATTCGGTTACTTTTATTATTGCGCGCGGGAAGTATGCAAAGTATGCCGCGCTAAGGTTCGGAATGGGGTTAAGAATGGAACTGAAATTGTGAGATCCTCGCAAAATGATACCAAGCCTGAAGAGGCAGTTGAAAATCTAGCCCCTCCTCCCTCGGATTTCCCGTTTCGCGATTTTTTTTAAATTTAGGATACTTATGTTTCCAAGAAAAAAATGGTATCAATCACTCACCGCGTGCTGCCCTCTATCCGGAGGCTCGCATAGCAACAGAGTCCTGGGTCCCTCGAGTGCTCCACCAAACGGTCGGTGATGGGCCAACATCGGAAAAGGCCTCGGACGGAGATTCGTGACGCGTCGCATGAAGTTACAATCTCCCCTCCCGCCTCGGGTCGACGTCCAATGGCTCAACTCGCTCCCGGGTGGGATCCCATCGGCAGCAATCGTATTGGGGGATTGATAAATCCCATTCGCCACGATACGGTCGAGATTAAATCATGACAATAAGCGATTAGCGTCCGTTTTGCTTGAATTGACTACCGTCCGGTGAGTTATGGCGTCTTAGCCGTATGCCGTTGCAGTTGAGAATTCACACACGCGAGGATCCCTGTAACGAGACAAAGAAACCAGACTGAAAGGGAGTTCGATTAAACGACCGGGGGTTGGAGAAGGACAGAAGGGAGCTTTTAAAGCCATTAAGTACTGCTGCCTCTCTAAATCTTCCGACTTCAAGAAATAGTTCCTTTGGTCGAAAGATCTAGTACTAAAATGCTAATTTAAAGTAACTACAAGAGCAAGCGAGAGAAAGAGAAAGAGAGAGAAGGGGGATTCATTGATTTTACCTCCTTTTGCTCCGCTTTTAAAGGACTTAGAAACGTAAATTACGTTTGTGGTACGGCCAAGTTTCAAAAGGAATCATTTACATACTAGAAATATTCCGTTTTCAGCGGGAATCTGGTATAGACACATACACGGACATTAATGTCCTTTTCTATTCCACTAAGGCTGTTTACGATGTCCAAAGTTACCAAACTTACTACTGCACGCTGCGCGATAAGGCAGAGTGGGTAGATGAGGTGAGGCAGTACAAAACTTCCTCGTATGAATGCTTGTTTTGTCTTTCAAGTGGCCTCGTTACATTCCCATTGTAGATATGTTCCTCAGTCTCGGCATTCATAAGCAAAATGAATGTTCTTGCGAATTGCTGGAGATTATTGTTATTCGGGAAAAAACTTTCGTCATATTTAATGATATTACCACGCGACGAGAATCTCGCGTCGGTCCATGAGGAGCGTACCCGAGTGCCCTAATGGGTACTTTGATTTGGCCTCTCGAAACAGGTCAACCATTGGCCCGAGGCATGGGATCCAATTTTGTAGGACAAAGGTGGCGAAGGTTCTTCGAGGCCCGAACTGGGCGTTCGAGGTTTAGGACGTAATGTTCACGATGAGCAAATGTTAATGATTTCCTTGTTGGTTTATTGATTAGTAAACGGTTACGGACCAGGAAAATAAATATGTTACAGCGTATGGAGTCTATTTGCAGAGACGAGGCAGAAGGGGAATCTGAATACGGTAAATTTACAAGCGAAACGTGTATGTCGCGTTCTCTAGAGACGAAGAATAAACTATGCATGTGTTCGTACGTACATGGCGTAGCAGCGCTCTTGTGTATAGATACAGTTGTTCGGTACGAGCTTAGGATTGGCGAGAGAATTGTGGTAGGAAGACATGCCGATGAAACCTCAAGCTTCATTGCCACATCCTGCGCTAACCTGTCGTTCGTACCTCGTCTAAACGTATGCTTTATGGCCTACGCCTACCGTGTATGGAACTTTGTTGGTTGTACCCATACTCCATCGCTTCGAATTAATTCCACAATTGGTGCACAATTTCTGGAGGAGCTTTAAGCTTCTCTCCGTCGAGATTGGTCACGTCACGTGACCCATACCATAGAGTTTCGTGACACAGAAGGTGGGCTCCAGGGTCTGGGCTCGAAATCCGGTACATCAACTGGGTGAAGCGGATCGACTAATTTTTTCTGATTGTTTCCTTCATCATTTTTCACTCTTTCATGGGAAACGCTTTTGTACAAATAACCAGTGGTTTATCCACTCAGCGCTTTTTCTCCCGCAGAGTCAATGAAACAAATATTAATTCCATAAATGATGCGAAGCGGTAATTCACCAAATTGTGTGTATTTTGTCAAGTGGCATTTCGCGGCGAGATTTATCGCCGGCGATCAATTGTTATGCGACCCCTAAAGAGTCAGTGGCACACCTGAACACGGCCGCGATATGGAAAATTGCATGATTTTATATATCGGTATTTCATTCGTGACCTGATTTGTCCGGAAATTTCCCTGGAAAACGTTAATTTATACGGCTCGTAAAGCGGACCTGGCGGAATTACGTTCGTTGACGAGAATTTCCAGTTCATTTTTTTACCCGCGCCTAGCGCTTCCCGGAAGAGTCAATTTTTCTTTTAATTAATGCACCCCCAACGATCAACTCTATCTGAAAATTATTGAAACACCGAAATATTGAAAAACCTGCTCCCTTTTTTCGGGGGGAAATTTGAGGCACGGTCACTGCAGAAGAAATTCTACACTGTTTGAGAGTTTCGAATGACCACGATTAATTTCCAAGTTGTAGGCCATCGCGCGCACAATAAATATATAATGAAATAAATGAATTTAATTATTTCTGATTGATCGTATTTCAATTTGTTAGGAGCGAGCCGGAAAGGGAATTAATAGAGAAATATTCATGAACTTCATTATTCCATTAAAAATATTACTCGTTCGGGAAATATACTCCGGTGGCATTTTCACTCAGCGCTGATTAAATTCTGCATGTAGGTGCTCTCTCCTCTGGCTGTAAAAATATTGGAAGCACCTGATCGGTTTTTACGTTACAGAGACACTCGTCGGAAATATTCTTCAGTCACACTCGGGGGGAAAAAAATTCCGAAAAATCAGGCAAACTTGTAAAACTGCAATTTTCCCTTTGAAGTCAAAACCTTCGTACTGATTTTTTAAATTATTGTTCCATTTTTGGAATTTTCGAGACGAAATATATATAGAAAAAAAAAAACGAAAATATTTATTCTCGTTTGTGCGACGTCATATGGGAATCCGCAGACCAAATCAACATCTGCGGTTGTTAGTGTCAATATTAGGTTAACTGTAAACATGAGACCCTCCGAAGAGGCCACAACAGGAATTAGCGTTGCCGTGGCCTTAGTTATCACGAATTCCACATGGGGTAAATTATGCTCCACTGTGGCTGCAGTGCTTCCCGATGGACCCGCGCAGTTTAACGTGGAATTCAGACCACCAGAACCGCAGATAACGCCATCGGAAGAAATTCCAGTGGTGCTTTGTCAAGATTTGAACCCGAGACTGCACCGCGTTTTGCTGCAACCACTGCGCAATAATAAATGTTTGATTTCGTATCAAACGCGAATTTGAAACGCGCGCCGGATTCTACTTTGGTGGCGCTGCGATCGAGGCGGACCCTGACCCGCGAAGACGCGATTAAAGAAAGGAATATAACGAGCGCAATTCAAGTGCAATTTCGCCGAATGTTAAACCACTGATACGAGGTAGAAGTAACTGCACTTCTGCTGCATCTTCCACAAAGCTTTAAGGAACGGTAACGATCCTGACTCTTTGTATATTTGCCAAGAAATAAACTACACGTACATGGCGCTTTGGATGTGGACGCGAGGAAAGTTATAGTTGTCAGATAAACCTACGTTTTCCCTGCACCCGTAACTTTTACGAGGATGCAGTTCAATAAAAAAGAAAGTCCGTGTTCTTCCTCAACTTTTCGATATTTCCTGTAACTGGGATACTTTGAAACCCGGGGAGGCGAATCTGACGTAGCAAAATGTTCGGAACAAAAGTTCTTCAAGACAATCTCGAATCCTACTATGAAATATCGTAAACAAATTTAGCTTGTTTACAATATTTATATCCAAAATACAAATATTTATTAATAAATCTATTTAAAAAAAATTATGTGTATCAATTTTGGAACAGTTGATAATAAATAAAATACCATTTTCGAACAAAGACCATTTATCTCTATTTTTCATAAAATTTCAAATTCCGAGAAAACGAATTTCAATAAATACTAGATACAGTCCTCGCTCGGCTAATTCCAATAATCAAATTCCCGCCTTTCGAGAGTGTCCTGGGGGAAATCCCGCGTTTTCTGCAAAATTATAATACCGAGGATTCTCCTTACGCGCGCAAATTTTCATTTTGGCGGAGAATACGACTTGATTGCTATTCCCGTCGGTGAAGGATCGGGTCCTGAACGGAGGAAACAAGGTTAACCACGGTCTAGGCGGAAATTTATCGGGATGCAACTTTGTCCCTCTTCTCTATCTCTCTGTGTGTAATTCAAACTGGATTAACAGGCTAAAAAATGTCGTCCAAAAACGACACGCATAATAAACGCAGTCCATTACGACAAACGAGTCCATTTCGTAACAATGGTACCGGCTCGTTTGTGAAAACGAGTCCCCTCGAGCGGAATGCGATATTGTACGTTGTAATTTTGACAGCGTGGGTTTTCGCCGCCAGCATCCAGGCGAATCTAGGAGATGTCGATCTTTAAATCGGTCGTTTTGGATCGATTCGAAATCGAGTCCACGTGCCGCGGTTAACACATTAAAATTTTTCCGGTTTTTGTAGGAAAATATAATAATTGACACACATATTTCGAGCAAATGGAAGACCCTGTTGTTTTTAATGGACCAAAAGAGGAAAAAGAATGCACCGTGAAGAAAATTCGACCCCCCTCAATCCATCAAAAGTTCGACAGTGCTCGAAAAGAGGGCACCTAATCCTCCTATTCCCGGTAGCCTGCGAGTTCCAGAAAAATGGAAGTTGTTTTTAGCACAAGTTCGAGAAAAGAAAAGAACGACATGCGGGGGAACGCGTCAAAGTTTGACGGAGCAAAAAAAAACTTTTCAATTTTCTCTTTCCTAAAAGTTCGGAAAATAAATGAGAAATAATTTTTTTTACAAGAGGCTGCCGGGTAAATATATCAATAATTTAAAAAAAAGTCAATTTTTCCGCATTCTTGTCAATAGTGAATCCTACGTCATTTTCCATGCCCTGAAAGCTGACCCATACCTACCAGCGACAGAGAAAGAGAGAGAGACACGCACACAGAGAAAGTCAGTCCTTTTCTAGTTTTTCTCTCTCTACTAGCGAGACATTCATTTTCTCGCGGGCAAGAGCTAGTTTACTACAAGGGATCGATACGACAAAACGTACTTGCGTACGTTTCTGTGGAGTTTCCCTACTATCGGCCACCTTTCCACGACATACTACTCCGGGGCAGCGCGCGCATTTCAGGGGAAGCCCCCGCTTGTGCCTATTCCACGCCGTCACTTCGCTCTCGGACGTCTCTCCAAGCATTTTTTCTCTTCCGGTCCAGATTCTTTTTTAAAAAAAAAATCAGCGTTCCTTTTTTTCAGAAATTTGTTTAATTTGTTTTTTGGCTCAATGCATAGTTCCTTCTTACGCCGCCAGAGATGCAAAGTTTGCGACGAGGGACAAAGTTCCTGGAATCCGGAACTTTTGTTAAACCCCGGCACTAAAGCTAAGAGAAATCAGGAGTTTAATCTCGGTCTTTGTGGATTAAATGAAAACCCGTTAGTCCAAAAGGGACAGGGAGAAAGTTCAGTTCCCTCGCAGCATCTAATCTAAAGGGATTGGCGCCTAGAGGGCAATCCGGAAGATGACAATGAACTAAAAGACGCGAGTTTATTTTCCATTCGATTTTAATCAACACTGGAAATTCCCGATTTCCAGGGCATCCGATTCTCTTTTATCTTTTCTCATCGAAATCCACCAACTTCGTATTGGAAAAAAAAAAATTCTATCAGGTCACGTGACTGATTTTTGCAAATTATAAATTAATTCATAAATTTCTATTTTTATTCTAATTTTGATTTTGAAGCTCGGTCGCTTTCGTATTTCGCGCGCCTATTGGGCGCACGGTGGCGGCGCCACGGTCGCTCTGGCGATCCATCGCCATGCGAAGAAGACCTAAGGCCTAAGGCCTAATACAATAGAATATGTAAAAATGATGAAATTATCGAAATCAACGACGCTGATATTTCTGCGCAGCTGATAACATTTTATAAACACTTATTTTTATAAATAAGTCGCTAACAAATAAGAATTTAGTTCCCCTATTCCCATAAATATATTATAAAATTCGATTTCCCATTTTTTTGCCATTCTTTTCACTGCAATATCCTCAACTTTTGCTTTCGAAGTCTCCGCAGTTGTATATAAGAATAAAAACTGATGTGAATGTTATTAGAACATTTCCTCCAATTCCAAAATAACGATTTCCACCCTTGTCAATATAAATTGAAAGGAATCGGATATTGGAGCGAGTGCATAGCGCGCGTTCCTAACTTCTAAGGATTTTATCAGACTTTCGGGCGGTATTTTATCGTCCACGAAATTCCGTTACACAGTAAATACATATTATTTCATATGAATATCTAAGAAGAGCACGATGATTTTTACCGAAGCCTCTTTATCTTCCCGAGACGCTGTTGCTAGGGGAAAGCCGGTATATGAAACTGAGGTTGAGTCAATTACAGGGGAAAAGGTTTATAAAGAAGGAATTTGTATACTCTTATGGCATTTTCATATTGAAAATAAGGAGATGGGGGCAAATCCCGTGTGGGAAATTTTCACGTAAAGGAAAGCTTCCATTGGTATTAGTGTTATCCCTCTATTGCATGAGTTTCATTTAACATTTCAGGTCTAAGGAAATTTATTTTCTTATTTTTCCTGCTCGTCTTCGTTAATTGATTAATACTCGAATTATGTGATTTTCATCCGAAACATAAAAATATATATGGTAATTCTTTGGGGATTGGGGGTGGGGAATTAGTTATCGATAATAATTGTATTTAATGCCTTGACCCAAAAGACAAGGGGTTGCAAAAATATCGGAAATTATTGAAATCATATACATGTGAAAAAAAGTATATAGAAAAATTCATCATCAGAGATTAAATTAATAAAACTCAAGGGTTTCCACAATCATAGAAAATTATTAAGATCCTCCAGCAATAAAATTTCTATTGGATGAGCTTCGTTAAATATTTAAAATGCAATTAGAAAACAAATTTATTTAATTACTTTCCACGATTCACTTCGTAAATTGATTAACAATCAAATTACATTATTTCTCCCATAAAAAAAATTTATAATCCTCGACGTGATCGGTTTATATATATTTTTGTTTAACTTCTAGGGACATTTTTTATAAAAATTTTGGCAATTCTTTCTCAGTTCGATTGTCGATTAAATAACAGGAAAATTTAGAAAAAAAAAGCAAAACAGAAAAATACGATTTTATAAGCTATGGACATGCATAACGGGTTGTATAAATAACAGGGGTGCATTAAACGTTCTTACGTTAATGCAACCTTTTCTGGCCGGTTACGGATTCCACCTATTTTTATCCAGCCATGTTTATGGGCCATAATTTCCAGAAGGAATGGCTGAATCTCTGGAATCGCCAAAACAATAAAATCGAAATTGTTTTGTAATCCAGATGCAGCGACCGAATAGTGAGAAAAAAAGGAATTGTCATAAATAAACGTTATCGCTGCAACTGCAATATTTGCAAGCAGATCTAGCAATTTTATTAACATATTGCGCCACTACAAGAATGCAAATTTAAGGCGACAAAAATCCGAGGCATTTTTCTACGCCCGTTAACGTCCATCCGTTGCTGTCACGTCTGTCACGGAAGTGTCAGTTATTAGATATTTCCCGGTCACCCGAATGTCCGCGTCACGTTTAACACCAACATGACAATTTTCATTATATATACGTGTTTATAAAAAACTTAATGAGAGGACATTGGGATTTTTTTCCAGTTAAATTTTTCTTTAGTTTAATTAGAAAATATTTAATAATTGAAAGAAAATTTGTAATTTAGTTTTTAACAATTTTTTTCCGCCTTAAATCGAGGCTCGAATTTTGAAACGCATTTTTTTTCTTGCGAAAACCAAGACGGAGACACGGAGTTTCTTGGAAACTTTACTGATTGCGAGATTCCGGGTAATCCGGATTACTCGATTTCAAGACCGTGATGTCTCTAATCCCGAGCCGAGTTCAGCCTCCGTATTTCACTTTGACGTTTTGCATCTGGACCGGATAATGCCATTAACAGGAGCCTTAAGGTTCCCCCAAGTGCAGCGACAGGTCGAGCAACCCTTCGACCGAAACTTCGGCAACTTAACCGGGGAACCCTTCGAAGGATTAAAAATAATGGCACCGGTGCTCGAATTGCCCGTAATTAATTCCACAACTTGGGCACGACTTCCCAATTGTATCAAAATCAATAAATGGAGCAAAGTCCGAATTCGATTAGTTTTAATTAATATTTATAGTATTTTTGTTTCGGCGATTCTCAATTTGTCAAATCCAGGCTCTGAAAAAAAAAATCTAGACGAGAATTAGTTACTCGGTCCCCCGCTCGCTCCAGCTTCTTCCTCGACTCTTGCCACTTTGATCGATGAATATCGCATTTTCCTCATTCAGCGGCACACGTTTTCTAATTCTCCCCCGCCGTGAGAATTTCTTTTCGTTTACAGCATTTCAATTTACCGCCTTGCGTAGGTAATTACCCCTGACTCTCTTTCTCGTTCGAGTGAACATTTCTATTTTATTTTTTTATTTTCTTTTAGACCCCTCAATGCAAATAGCTTCTTGCAAATAAATTCCCGCCGGAGAATAAGCTTATTATACTCTCGCATTCGCCATTTGGATACTCCCATTCACGGTCCTTTCAATGCGAGACGCCTTAAGAATTCCTTTCATACGCATTCCTCGCGTTTACTTTTTCCGATATTTGTCATTTTATTCTATTAAACGCATCCATAAGTAACGCCGATGCCGTGGAAAACGATGTGTCTGTTTTTTTATCCTCTCCTTTTCTATTCCTCGCCTTTCTTCGCCAATAAATTACGCAGCCAGTGTCAATAAGAGAGACGTCGCTATGTAAATTTAGTTGTTACACGCGGACCGAAGAATTTCTCTTTTTTTTCCAGATACCTGGCGGCTTTGTAGAAAATTCTATTTATATTTATATTTTTTAAAAATGTAAAAAATAAGGATCGGAGAATTTTCGAGAGAGTTCGAGAAAAAACAGGTAAGTGAAGAACTGGTAGAGACTTTACCCGCCAGGGGAGCTACCGGTCACGTAGAGACTGTTTCTAAAAAACCTCCACCGCGAATAAAGAATCACCCTGTAGAAGGATACCACTATAATTTCTTAGCGACTGAGGAAGACAAAAAAATTGGGGAACATTTTCACCGTAATATGGAAAATCATCCCAGGATAGAACGAAAGAATTCGCGACAATAACTTCGGGTGCTTTGTGCCTCGGAGGATCGATTTTCGAATACGTACTTCGATATGGGAGGAAGCGACTATTATTTAAAGCGAGCTTTTAAGGGCTCGAATGCTGTGGAAGGGTGTCTCTTGGAAAATCATCGACGGTTTCCGCCTACGGTGTCTTATTCTTAGTACCCACTTCCCGCCCATTCCTACGGCTCTTGCCTCTGTGCCCGGACAACAGGTGATTCGTTAATAATTGTCTTACCTTTCACCTACACAACTCACCAACACTTTCGTCCCTTCATTTAAATAAAAGCTAATTAACTCCCGTCGAATTTTCCATGGCGTCAGCAATTCTAACTCGACCGAGCGATTTTTTAAAAATTAATTCCGGGACGAATTCGAGACACTCCAAAAATGATTTTGGCCTTTTTTCGAATATTGTAAAATTGATAAAATATCGTAAATTTTACTGTAACGGATTGGAAAGCAAACTCTGGAACCGCAGTTCCTGCCAAAACTTTCCAGGCTCTCCCCTTTCGAGACATAATCGAAGTTGGACGTGGACCAAAGTCGAGTGACAGTTTCGACTCTGAGCTTTTATTGATTGGAAACATTTCCACGAATCTTGCAATTACGTCTATTTTATATATATACATTTTTTGTTTCGTGACATCAATTTTCCGAATTTTTCAAAAAATTAAAAAAATTCCATCCATTGTGATAAAATTTCTGGGAAATTTTTTCACCAGGCTGTTGCTCCTCCTTTTTTTCCACTCCCTTTCGGCGAAGGGAAAAGTCCTTTGATCTTCGAATAATAACGCATCCGATGCATTTTGCGAATTTCTATAAATTTCAGAGCGAATGGGAAGTACGATTTCTTTCAAAACCTGACCTACTTTCGATTCTGACTCTTACGAGGGAAAATACATTTATTCTCCCCTTTCTTTTTTTTCCTTCAAGTACTTCATTTTTTACTGCATTTTTTTTCTTCTAAAATGTTCCTGTATCTGTCGATTTTAGTGCATGTTTTTCTTCAAAAAATTGCATCGTCCCCGTTCCCTCCCTCGTTTCTCTATTAGACAATGGCGATTGCATTTGTTATTCTTATACGCTTTAAAAATTTACAAATTTTCGCCTTTTTCCACTTTTTTTTCTCTTTTTCGTGTTTTGTGCATCATTTCAACTACTAGCCTGTCACGTTTCATACGTATTTTTCATAGCGCGGTAGACCCGTCCTTTTATCTGTATTCCTCTCCTTTGTCCTTCTATCTTTTGTATACTAACTTTTAATCTCCAAGAGAAATGAAAAGTATTTCTACCATTTTCTATTCCTCTCTATTTTTTTTTTTTCAAAGACAAGAATAATTCCCCGCGACAAAAAGGGAACCTAAATTATTGCATTTTCCTATCAGGCCCAATTTCTATTATTATTGTTACTATTATTTACAAAGAAAATACCAAAAAAAAATAATATTTAAAACTTAATATTCAATATTTAACTTACCATTTGATAATTAACACTTCTTTTACAAATTGTAATCTTCTCTCTTGCTCCATGGCAACAAGGCCACGTTGATGAATAAATAGAAGTTGAAATAAAAATAGAAATAGAAATAGAAATGAGTTGCCCAATCCCATTTTTTAAAACTTTCATTTTTACCCGTAACCCGATGTTTTTTTTTTTTTGTTACAAAGTCAATCTTTTATGGTTGTTTAATATGAAAACTATTATTGATTATGAAAGAAAAAATCAATGATCGTGCAACAAATTGTAAAAATAGGCAGTTATAATTTCAGGTACCAACAATTTCTAAAACAGCCACCTTTGACGAACTCAATTCCTCGGGTAAAAGAAATATAAGCGCAAAAGTAACTTTACATGTAAAACTAATATACATATATACATATATATATATACACAAAAGCAATGGCAGAACGGTAAATTTCAATTACCATGAGAATAAAGTTCTATCATCTATCGTTGAAAGTCTATGAAAACGATTTGACTTTATATCGTCATAAATTCAATAACGAGTTTTATAAATGCGAGAGAAACGGGCAACAGTGAGAAACGCAGATCTCATGCACGCGTTCGCGTTAAACCACTGAAGGCAACTATTAAAAACTTTATTTATACATTTATTATAACGGAGGAATCATCTCGCCGGTTCTTTCTTTCATTAATTTCTCATTAGCATTTTTTTTTCTCGCTCTCTTTCATTATCACAGTCGAACGTGATGGAAAATGATAACGCGGGAATAATTAATTGCAGCAATAAACAAAAACGAGACAATTCAGAAACAAATGGCTGTTAAATATAAAAGTACCCAACTTGAACTTTGACTTTTGTATAATATAATCCATTATGCATGTATTGTAATATACTTGAATTCGAACCCCCCAATTTACAATCCCACAGTCCCTGAAAAGCTGAACAAAATGGCGAAGAGCCTTTCATAATTCCTATTGCGTATATATATATATATATGTATATATCTTTCTATATATGTTATGTGCTTATCGTATTTTGTATATAATTATTATATATATATATATATATATTTTATATATATATTTTATTATCACATAATCATAATAATTATTATTGCTTATTACATAATTTTTATTATATATATACCAAAGTTCACATCAAAATCTAGATTCTACCCTAGAATCTACCCATTTAAAAAAATCGACTTTTTGAACAAAAAACAATCGCTAACTTCACCCTTAAGTGAAAAAAAGCGATACATGGAAATATTGTGAAACGGGATAATTAATAATAATTAAAATAAGCCCACTGTAAAAATGCTCACTCACTCAATGGCGGATAGAGACACAAGTGTGGCGTCGGTTTTTCCCCAAACGTCTTCTTCGTCATTCCCACACTCTCAGCCTGATGGGCATCTCTACTCTAAATCATGGCGCTCGGACTTACTCACTGGCGCCACCTGGACGGCCCCGCGCGAAAACTTTGGATTTGAAAATTGGAATATTACAATTTTCGATAAATGAATTCCTATTTTTCACAATTCTTTTATCTTTCAATTTTGTTTCTGAATTTTTCCCCTTCTTTATAATTTTTCCGCGTTTTCCAAATGAGGAAAGATTAAATAACGCCTGAAATTGACGTTATCCAAAAATGCACCCACACGAAGCGCGAATCCCCAACGTCACCAAACCCACATTTGCTGGCAATTAAAGCTCAGCCTCGACCTACGTACACATTAACAAAAAAAAAAGAGGGAAATATTCAAATACCACCTCGACTCTTACATTAAATAAATAGAAAAAATTGGATGGTTTGTTTTCTTACCTCTCGCTCTCTCTCTCTCTCTCTTTTTATCTCATTCAGTCATACGTCTGTTTGTTTTCCCATTTTCGCGATAACGGAATGCAGGACCGAGGCGGTTACCACTTTTTTTTTTATCAAATGAGGTGCAAATGCCGTTTATGTGCACACCAACTTGGCGCACTCAATTTACATAATTATTTGATTAAGACGTTGGCGGAAAACTCTACTGTTAATTAAATACAAACAGTCTTTGGTATTTGGAATTGCGATTTCCATGAAAAGGGGAACCCTGCCATTTGTTTCTTCAGTTTTGGAAGTTGGAAAATTCGTGGTTTTTAATAATCCGAATTATTATCGTTCTCGTAATTTCAACTTTTTAATAATTGGCAATTTTTATTTGTTGAGACTTTCCAAATTATTTTTTAAAAAAATTTTTCTCTGGATTTCAATGGATATTAATTTCAAAAAAAATCTCGAGACCAGGAAAAGAATGAAAAATGGGATAAAAAGAGTAGGATAATAGCAAGGTGAATTTCAAAACAATTTTCTTTAGAAGCTACACCTACAAGTAGATTGCCAGACATTAAGAAAAAGCGGTAGAATAATGTGCTTAAGAAAAGTTACTCCGATTCATGTCGGAATGAAATAGAGCAATAGGAGAAAAAAGGAGACTTATCCTATCCTTACACATTTCAGTTTTAATATTTCAGAAAAATTGCCTGAGAGAATATATATGTATGTAATTATACAGTTGGAACAAAAGCAGAAGGAAATCAAGAAAAGTTTTTCCTTCGGTCGGGTCGTATTACGAAATTTCTTGAGGGAAAAGATCTCGTCTGATGACGTATTATATTAAAAACCCAATTAGGTTGATATCAAATTAGGTTACGACCGTATTGCCCCAGACTGCAGCTGGAATTGAAATTTAATTTGAAATAACAAATTGACAAGAATTATGGACCAATTAGGCGACTCGCCCTGTACAATTTGTCAAGATTCAAATTTCTCCCTTTTCAAGCTTTTTCGTATCATTTAAAATTTAACCAAAAATTGACCATTGGTCAAAATATTAACCATCAGTGTCCGACCGATAACAACTTCCTTTTTTGCGCGAATTTAACGCAAGGTTTGTCACACTCCTGCCCTTTCGCTCCGGTCCTTGGAATCGAATTCGATACAGCTATTACAAAAGGGTCTGCGGTATCTCGAGCTTGCAGACTCCATCAAGCGTTCAAGCAGTATCAACGATTCTCGCGTTATTATATATTTCTTCGAGATTTCAAGCGGATCTCGGTCCTCGGACCCTTCCACCCCCGAGAAATAATAATTGGAACGCTTCCACTCGCCAGGGGGTGAGTCCTATTGTGGGCGGGCAACTCGGGGTTGAAATTGCAAGCTGTACTCACCGAGTTTAAGTCCATGTTCTGTCAGATAAGAGGCCATTTCCTTGGATCCTAAATGTTTGCCGCCAAATCACTGAAAAATGAAACCCAAAATTTAGAAAAGTTCCTATTTTCAAATTTTTGTCATTTTAAAAATTTATTATGTTTCACAGTTTTTATTTATTCAACTTATTTTAATTAGACAATTTTTTCAAAAAATATGTATTTCGCCATTTGCTCCGAATGAATTTAAATTTTCCTAATTAAAAATGTACACCTCAGTCAATGTTAACAAAACTAATGCAACTTTATTCCTAAATGAAAAAGCAAACTTTTCGTTGCGCAACTCAACCACTCTGGCCTTTATTTGAACTTTGTTGCAATTTCTCCCAGAATATGAATAATAAAACACTTAAGGAACTTCTTCATTATGAACAGAAACTTTTCCAAATTATTTATATTATCTTTCTGCTCAAATATTGCTCCTGTATTATTATTATTATTATTATCATCATCATAGTATATTATATATAATTTTTTAGAGCGAATAATTGAATGATGTACATAAAAAAAAACTTACCGAGAAAATTGAAGTCCTTGCGAATCCGAATACGGTGCATTCGTGGTACGGTGCATCCGGATCGTTTGGAAGTTCACCGAAATCTGACGTATGTATTTTATTACCTGCTGGTTCTGCTTCTCTGGAATCTTCTTTTCACGTAATAAATATCCATAAGCGTGGAATTCGCTTTGGCAGTAAACAAAACCAGAATAGGAAGAATGTCACTCCTGATCCGTTCTTTTCTTGTTCTGTTAAATTATGAGTGACGTCAGGACGTAGCTGAAATAATTCTACATTAATTGCAAAATCTGAATAAACTCGTTTTCCAAAATCATGGAAATGGATTTATAGATACTTTTAAAATTCCAAAAATTGTGGAAGAAAAGAAATAAATGAAAATTGGAGAAATAACAACCAACCGCGATTTCGTGATATAGAAAAAAATTTATTAGAAAAATAGTGGATATTCGAATTCATAAAAATACTATTGCAATACTGGCTCGAATTTCTTATTTTATATACATACAAATTTTTCGATATTGGGTATTTTCATATTTTTATTTTAATTATGAGTTTCTTATTTTAATTCTTATACTCCAAAAAACAGACTAACTAAAAAAATTATATTTCTGAATTTGCATAAGAGTCGCCGATTTCGAATGGTCGTGTAATTTCGACTGGGATGCAATAACAGGAACGATTGGTTTGAAAATGAAAGCACGAGAAGCTGTAATAAATACGAAAATATGAAGAATGCTTGAAAATTGCTAGGAAACGCACCGACCAGCTCGACAAATTGAAAAGAGTTCATTAAAATCCGACCGGAATTGGACGATATTTGCTAACAGGATAATCGAACCATGTATCTTTAGTGGAATGAGGAATGGAGTAATGACAATTCCAACAATGCTCGCTAGCCATTCGGTAAATAATCAAGATATTTATTTCGATAGACTTAAAACGACAAATTTATTCCGCCGATTCACCTATTTGTGAATTTTCATTTTTGACAAAAGCGGTATCGGCTTCGTCCCTTTTGGGATTTTAGTGTTGCCCCATTTTCCAAAATCGTTATTATTCGTCATTTTACTAATTTAACTTTTTTTGTTCTTTTTAATTTCTCTAATTTCAATTTTCCCAATTTCGTGGGTCAATTACATCCGATTAATACCTACTCGATATTTTGTGTTTCATCAATTTGGGAATTTTGGTAACAAGCTCATTAATTTTAATAATGTTTAATAAACCGGGGTGGACATTAATATATATTAAATATCAACAATTATTGTAAATTATAAATTAACAATCCTAAACAATAATAAACAAAATTCATCAATTTTGAAATGTTCCAAAGGTAAAGTCTAATCCTAACAGAATTAACTCCCCCGGCGTTCATTAGGATGCAATTAAAAGCTTCACTGCAAATCACGCTTTTATGGCCCAGCCCTGGCACTTGCAACTATTGTCTGCATAACACTCTTCTCAGTTTTTTCTCCTTTTACGTAATAAAGACTGAGAAAAGTAAGAGTAAACTTTCTCATTTAAAATTTACTTGTGAGCGTAAAGGACCAACACCTCGTTTCCTCGACAAGGAAACTTGTCCTTTGTGTATGTGCAGTTAGATTGGAAAAGTTACTGCTGAACTTTTACCTCCAACTTATTACAAACTGCGCTAAGAGTATCGTTCATCAGTTAAAGTTGAATATCTGGAAAAAAGAGGAAAAAAAAGAGGAAAATCGCAAGTTTATCTTTTATCTCACCTACAATTTTATACCCTCAGGTGTGAGGCGGCAAATTTTCTCTTTTTTCAGGTACCTCATGATTTTTCCAAAAATATTATTTTTTTTTTCATATTTTGGATTCATTTGTTTCGTTCTAAGCCAATTCCTACACTCGACTTTCACGTTGGCATCCCTTTCCATTTTTTTTCCAAGACATTGGCAACGTCCACTTCCGGTTGAGATATTTTCCGCGCGAAATTCAAATTGTGACATAACCTCAATAAATAATGAAAGGCATAAAGGCAATTTTGTGCACCCAAAATTATAAATAAAAAGAAAGTATATTATAATTTTTCAAAAGAGACACAAAACTAAAAAAAAAATTCTTCAAAAAAGGTTGTAATTTTCGTAAAAGTAATAATCCTTTCCTCCATTAGCGAAATTGGAAAGGACTCGGGAGGATTTCAAATAAAAAGCAAACGGGGAACCCCGGCCAAGTGTGTGCAGGTTATTTGATTAATGCTCCACTCGATACTAATTTATAGGACTACGTGCCGGGGAGTGTGTCAAAAGCGCGTCATTAGCGTACTTAAATTTCATTATCGCTCCGTCAAAGTCATCTTTCCTTTCAAAGCCTCGCTTTCGGAAATCCAGCAAGGAAACGTCGATTCCCCACGAATTGGAATTTTTTTAAAAGTAAAAATAACCAATATTGGAAGAAAGAAATATTAGGAATCCCAATTAGAGGATTCCCAGAAAGTGGTAATTCGAAAACCGTCCACTAACGGCGTTGTCGGTAAATTCCACATTTTTTGAAAACAACTGACGCAGAAACTTAATAACTTTATTCGCAAAAAATATAATATTTGTATTTATAAAGTCTTACAACGAGTTAATTCTGGTACCAGCAACTGGGATTCGAATGAATATCGAGTAAATCTTACATTATAAATAAATAAACTAATTATAGGCTCTGCTTGGAACCGAGGGGTTTCCTTCAATACTGAGTCTGAAAATGCATCAACAAAATTGAGTTCCTTAAACTATTATCGAATAGTCTGTGACATGTGCAAAGGCGTTAGCATGAGCTCGAAGGTAGCGTCCTTCAAATTCGCGCCGCGCAAATTGGCCTCCTGCAGGTCCGACCCCGAGAGGTCGCAGCACTGTAAACGAAAATGCGAATATCAATTCCGATTCTCCATCTGTATTTTGTGATACGTTAGTTATCGACTGAGAAGGGGAATCTCAGAGAAAAAAAAATCGACTCACCTCGAGATCGGCGCCGGCCAAAACGGCGGACCTCAAGTCGCAGTTCTTGAGGATGGCGTTCTTGAGAGTGGCCACGCGCAAATTAACGGCCGCCATGTTGCTGTTCTCCAAATTGGCCCCCTTGAGATTGACGCTCTCCATGTTGGCCGGCAGCCCGCTGGGGTCCTCGAAATTGCAGGAGCTCAAATTCGCGGCCGCCAAATTGGCGCACAACATTTTCACGCACAGCAACTGGGCGCCCGATAAATCGGCGCACGACAAGTCCGCCCTCTCGAAGCAGCAGCCCGACAAATTCGCTCCTACCAGCTTGCACCCGTGCAAATTTGCATACTAAACGCAGAAATGATGGAATTCGTTCATTTCTTTGCAATGATGTTAGAAAATTTGATTCGTATAAAAAAAAATTGAATTAATGGTATTCGAAGAAACCTTGAAATTTATATTCCGGAGGTCCAACTTCGATAAATCCGCGCCCATTAAATTAACACCCTGAAAACGCAATTCAGCGGTGATTGGGGTAGACATGATGGCCTTTAAAACGTCCCTCCTCGTTAGGGGCGCTGTGCCTTTTTCTTTGGTGTCGTTCTTGCAAGCTTTTATTTCCAAAATTGCTACAATGCTTTCTATTCCGTAAAAACGCGCTTCTTCCAAAACTCCTGGAACACATAATTCATCATTCGAATTAAATTACCATAATCGATTGTCAATATAATAATAATAATAATAAAAATTAAGAAAAATTGGTACACACTCACCGGCCGGATTAATATGACTATCTAAAATTAAACGACCATGTCGCAGGTAATTAAGTAACGGTTCGAAGTACGTCGGACTCCGGTCAATTAAATAAGCTCCCGTGTGGTCGCGCTTACTGGGTTCTATCCTCAAATTGGGATCCTCGTTCTCCGTGAACATCCTTCGCACAAAATATCATTTATAATTAATATTCGAAATTGTGACCCCGAGCGCCACAAAATTTGATCCCTATGGGAACGAGGGAAAAGTATACAAAGAAAATACAAAGACTCTACTGCATCTCTTTTTTTTTATTATTAACATCCGGGAAAATAAATACCTGGCCAACATACTCATAGGTTCTTGTTTCGTTAGCGTAGATTTGGTCGTGGTGAAATAGCGGCCGCCGACGTTCAGGGTGATCCACTCGGAATTTCTGTCCCAGAGATGGGTTGTCCGGGATTTGTCTGTCGATACGAAATCCTCCCCGCAGGATACGTACAAAATGTCATCGTCTCTAGAATAAAATGTAAAAAGAAAAGTGAATGGATTTCGTCGAATTTCATCAGTTGTTTTTCACTGTTTTTTATATTTCATTTTGTACCTAATTAATTGGATGTCATCGATTTCCCCACCTTGAGGGGTGAATAATTTTTTTGCGGTGATATCGAACTTCAAACTTGCAGTTAGCAACAATTCTTCGATCGAGTGGGTTACCATGATGACCTATTAATAAACACAATCGATACTTTACTTAAAAAAAAGCTCACAAATTCCAGAAAAATTCTGAAAAATTATAAACACTGTCCTTATTATTTTCTCAGAAAATCTAATTAAATTTTTTCCAAATAAATTGCGTCGCTTAATTTTTCTAAAATCGCACTCTTATTGTTATCCCCAGGAATTTTTATTAAAATCCCCACATCACGGGAATCCAAAAATTCGCAAAATTATTATCCCACAATGGGCCCATTTTTGGTTTCAAATTTCCCCAAATTCAGAAAATTTGAAATCCCACGGTTTTGGAATGCCATCTGTTGGTAACCATGCGTCCTCCACGAGCTGACCCGACAGCCAATTATCGATCATTTATGACTGGAAGCACCCAATGAATGAACGTTCGAAATTTCAAAAACAGCGACAAAGGGGAATTCAAAAAAAGATAAATTAGAGCGAATCGCGAAACTTTGGGAATCGCACTTTCGCGTGAGAACGACCTTGGCGGTGACCTACTTTGCCGGAAAAATATGAAACACAAGCAAAATAATTGGGTCGATAAAAAATTAAATTTACAAAAAAAAAGGTAGAGAGGAATCCTTTCCTGGTGGATGTTACCTTGCCGTTAACGTCAGTGCCATTGACAAAGAGGATCACTCTCTTCATGATTCTTCGATATTCGCTATAAAGTAGTGCCTTGGACCGGACTGACGATAATTGACCGGAAAGTTCGTTTGGTTTCAACGGAATGCGAACTTACAAAATAAAAAACAGTTAAGACGAATAAAATAATTAGCACTTATATTTATTACAATAATACCATCGGGTGCAATGAATAAAAATATATCGAAAAAATATAATGTAGCTCTATGGCCGACTGGTATCAACAATATGAGTAAGCTTATCACGTGTTAGTGCCTCGAGTGGCCATAGGGGGCAGCACTTTCCACGGTTGCTCTAAAGTTACCGGCAAAAAAATTGATAAGATGTTTATTAACAATAATAAGGTTAATTAACAATGAATAAGAAGTAAAATAAAATGCGATGTAATAAAATGAAGCGACGATAAACAAAAATACAATAATGAGATGAAAATTTGCGAAATTGACCTAGAAAATTTTTCTCAATTTGTTATCCATGATATAGAAATTGGGGAATTTTTATGGGCAATAAAATGGAATGGAGATGCTTTTTTCTAATTAGATGTTTGTTAATTTCTAATTAAATCATCCCCCACCCCCCTTTTTTTTCCTTTTTTTGAATCGCGCGGGTAAAATTCAAGGAAGGCCCGTGTTGGTTCGACGCCATCTTGTATTTTCAATTTTATTTACATGCGAGGAGTATCCACTTGTGTAGTTTCATTTTACCGGAATAAAAAAATTGTAAATTGTAAATTGTAAATACAGTTCGCACGTTTTTTTAATCTGGAGACATAATTCCTCGGATTCTGATAAATTAGGGAGCCTCGGGGTTGAATGTAAGTAAATACTAGGCAATAATCAATTTCTACCGAAGGTTTGGGAAATTCCTAACCTAAAAAAACGCTTTTCAAGGAATTTTTTTTGTTTCAATCTAAGTTCATTAATTTTTTTTATATTTCTATTTTGTTTAAATGGAATGACTGCAAACAATTATTTAAATATTTATATTGTATTTTTAGAACACGATCTATTAATTTTCCAAATTCAAATACACTCTAAATATCAAGTAACCAATTTCCACCCTTTTCCCCGAATTTCATAGTCGAAGAATAACGAAAGCAACAAAATGTCTGACGACGAGGATCTGGTTTACGTGAAAAAACAAAAAACCGTTCATTATGGATCCCTGGAAGAAGGCGAACGAGCTCGATTGGCGGCAGCGGCTGCCGCGGCCGCCGGAGAATCCTCCGACGAAGACAAGGATGGCGGAAATTCCAACGATGGCACGAACGCGGCTTTCGTCAACGCCAATATCCACACCTCCAACGAGTACATGGAACTGGAGGACGAAATGTCCAAGGATCGGCAGGCTCTGCTGGAGGAATTCGAGCGCAGGAAAAAGGCCAGGCAGATCAACGTCTCCACCGACGACTCGGAGGTGAAGAAGAATTTGAGGCAATTGGGCGAACCCATTTGCCTCTTTGGAGAGGGTCCGGCCGACAGGAGGACCAGGTTGAGAGAGTTACTGGCCAGTTTGGGGGAGGACGCGATCAAGAAGAAGCACGAAGAGGAAGAGAAACCTTCCCATCCGGTGGAGAGGGATTCGGAGACTACCTGGTACCACGAGGGCCCGGAGTCTCTTCAAATCGCACGAGCTTGGATAGCGAGTAAGTTTTTTTTATTGTTGTATTTTCTTGGAAATGAGAGGTAAATAATTTTGCGTAACGCCGATATTGAATTTTCGTTTCCTCGCAGCTTATTCATTGCCCCGAGCGAAAGCGAGGCTGGATAAAGCGAGAGAAGACGTGGACCTTCCGGGAGCGACGAGAACCGCGAGAAGGCAGGAGCTTTTGAAAAAGCTTCAAGCCCTGTCGATATACTGTTCCCAAGTCGGGGACACTCGACCTATTTCCTATTGCGAATTCAGTCCCAATTCAAAATTACTCGCGACGGCTTCCTGGTCGGGTTTATGCAAATTATGGTCAGTACCTGACTGCACTCTTTTAAGAACACTTAAAGGACATACTTGTAATGTTGGATGCATTGTTTTTCACCCCAAAGCCACAGTCACCGAAGAAGTGCTCGGGGAGCAAGTCGGCAACACATGTGTTCTTGCGAGTTGCGCTTCCGATGGTAAGATATCGCAGTTGCGATCTTATATTATTTTTATTGGAATTATTCAACTGTTGTTGGAATTCTAAAAAAAAAAAAAGTCGAACTAAAATTCAGCAATGTTTTTTTTGTTTTTCATAAATCCAGGAAGTGTAAAGCTGTGGGGTAGTGGTACAGGACAGGAGGCTTTAGCCGAGGTCGAAGGACACGAGCCCCATAGGGTCTCGAGGATACAATTTCATCCCTCGGGACGTTTCCTGGGAACGTGCTGCTACGATTCGTCCTGGCGCTTGTGGGATTTGGAGCAACAAGCCGAAGTATTGCATCAAGAAGGACACGCGAGACCCGTCCATTGCATTAGGTGACATTGCAATTATTTATTTTTTTTTCTTTTTATCCAATCTCTAATATTTGAAACTGAAAAAAAAAATTATTTCTTAATATTTTAATAATTCAAACTGAAATTTTTTGTTTTTTTCACAACCAATCCAAATTATGATTTGTATTAAAATTCGATAACGCTGGAACCCATTAAAAATGCGTAAATCTCCCGTTCGATGCAGTTTCCAATGCGATGGCAGCGTCACGGCAACCGGAGGTCACGATTCTTTCGGCCGAGTGTGGGATTTACGGACAGGAAGATGCATCATGTTCATGGAGGGCCATTTGAAATCCATCTTCGGCATCGATTTCTCGCCGAACGGCTATCACATCGCGACCGCCAGCGAGGATAACAGCTGTAAAATATGGGATTTAAGGAAACGCGCCTGCATCTACTCGATACCGGCGCACACGAATTTGCTCTCCGACGTGAAATACCAGAAGTTCGAGGGTCAATATTTGGTGACGGCCTCCTATGACAACACGGCCAAAATATGGTCCAACAAGACTTGGCAGCCCCTGAAAACTTTGCCGGGACACGACGGCAAAGTTATGTCCATCGACGTCTCCTCCGACAACAAATTCATTGCCACCAGCTCCTACGACCGAACTTTCAAACTTTGGGCGCCCGAGAATATGTAACTCCTTTTTTTTTATCGTTCCGAGTGATTCCTATTTTTTATCTCAAATTATTATACCTTAAGAAGTTCGGATTCATTATTCTTCCTCCCGAAAAAAAAAATATACTGAAATTGCAATAATTTGTATAAGTTCGAACGGGTATCGAATTTGTTCGATTTTTTAATTATTGATAATTTTCGAACTTCTTCCAATGAAAATCCGATTAATGAATTAACGTGCGAAAGGTGAATGTAATGAAATTGCAATAATATAATTTATTGCAAAATTTGTACAAAAGCAACCTTTTCTTTTAATAACACGATTATTAATTAGTTGAATCGACGAATAACAATAATAATTTTGCTGTAATCGAAGCAATTGAGAAAGAAGGTTCGGTTCAATCGAGGAAAAAATTATCGAAGAGCGTGATCAGTTACGATTGGAATCGTAAATACACGAAGTGTTGCTGAAAAGAAAGCAGTTTGATAACGGACATGAGAAGGAAAAAACAAAAAAATAAATAAATTGGAATGTGCTTATTTGTCGAAAAAGTTGCATAACGAGGTTTCAAGATCGGACTTTATACCGATTAGAACGGCATTAGTTGGACGTATTTTCTACAATGAAACGGAACCAAGCGATATCAGTGCAATGTTTTCTTGCGATAATGCAATGAAACTCGTAAACGCTTAATCAATTTATATTTATTTACACTGAAAGTGAGGGAAAAATGGCTCTCGAGGCTAAGAGACGTCATTGCGTAATGACGATTTTTTTTTTTTTTTTTTTATTAATTTCCGTTTTATCCGAATTTCGGCAAAAATAGTTCCATAAATTTTAACGAATTGCCTATTTTTTTTTTATTTTCGAGCTTTGCAAGCAATTATTGATTTTTGAGGAACTGGAATTCAAGTTCTGGGAAATTGCATATTTTTACGATATTTATCGAATACTTGAGAAGCAGAAAAATAGAAATTGGGGAATTTTTAAAATAAAGGGAAAATAATTTCTATGGAAAAATTGGAATAAAAATTCCAATAAAAAAATGTTTGAAATTCAATTTCCCTTTCCAAGGAATTTCTTTGAAGAAAAAAAACCTGGAATTCGATAAATATCGCACGAAATTGAATTCCACTTGCTTCTTTTGACGCTAAAAAAATTATCTCACAATAGTTGCACTGGCAAACACGGTAACGCAAATACAAAAAGACTTACGGGCATAATAATTTTGCAACTCAAAGTAAGAAACAACTTTCATCGAGAGGTTTATATTTATTTGAACTTTCCGCAGTTGTACGTCGGAAATTGTAAGATGAAAACTTCTTTTCCACCCGTTCGTTTGTTGTTTCGACATACTTATTTTTATTTTTCTTCCTTTATGAACTGCCTTCTCCCTTTTGGCTTTCCTCGGAGGTTTGCCAAAAGTATAATAAAAGCCGGAAGGTATCGAACCATTCCGTTGCCATTGTTAATGACTTTCCAAGTGAACCCCGCCACTTTTATAACGTTTCGTGCAATATTTACACCCTTCACGAATTTCCTTCACCTTTCCCGAATAACGCGTCCAGGGAATACGAATTTTCCTGCCGCGGAATTTCACTGTAAAACTCCTCCTTGCCCGGAAAATGGGTACCCCGAATTTTGCCATTCGGCCTTTCCATTTATTTTACAATTATTTTTATGTACATAAATTAGTTTATTAATTCTACTGCAGTCTCCGACCCATTTCCAAGCCCAATTCTTGCACTTGGAATTATCTATAATTTTCAGGGTGGTTCGTTATCATTTTGAAAATCTTGAAAATTTTCTGGGACCTGAAATTTTTGAAATTTTGAAATTTGGGGAAAGAAAGAAATCACGGAAATCCTTGGTTTTGACCTAAAACCTATTTCGACACCCACATACTGTTACGTATAGCTGCAAACGTATGACGTGTGAGTGTGTGTGTGTGTGTGTGGATTCTAGTGGACTGGACCGTATACTTGACCCCGTGATTTTTTTCTCGCGTGGGTGAAGGTTTTCATCGGTCCTCTTCCTCCTCGATGATCAAATCGTAAACATTTCCACAAAAGAATCTCTTCCCCTGTCGTTTTCCGTTATTATATTATACTATTTTTTTCCTCCCATCCCATTTATCTTCAAATAATTCCCCGGGTTTCAATTTTCCAGGTTCACTTGGAATCCCGGAAATTTAATTTAATTTTACCGTAGCGGAAGAAAAAAAAAATTAAAAAATAGGAAATGAATTTCGATTTTCATCTTTTTTTTCTTCGCTCGTGAAAATTCAATGCCTTCCAAAATCGATTTTCTGGAACTCCTACCTTTTTTTTTCAAATTAATTTCAAAAAATTCCTGCCCCTCCAAAATTTCCAAATTTCGGAGAATCGTCTCCGGTCCTTCGGGTACCGGAATTTTTCCTGATTTTCCACCAATTCCGAAAACTGTTCGATCGAAAAATCAATTTTGTTGATATTTTTTTCCTAGAATTTTGGAAATTCGAAATTTCTAATAAATACCTTCCAACGTAAATTATCGAAATTTTTGGCAGTGATTCGAAAAAATTTGGAATTCCATCCCCAGAAAAAGGGACCCGTTTTTCGATCGAACGGTCTTCGGCTGGCGAACGAAAAGGGGAACGATCGTTAATTACTAATTTTCGAGTTTACGAGGATTCTTCGATGGGCAAGGGCTGGTGCACGAAGGTCCTAGAACCACCATCCGCGAAATCCGCAGCCGCATGTCCATCCCCTTGTAACACCCACTTGGTGGTTAATAACCCATCGACCCCGACAGGACCACGCGCGTGGATTCTTGCCGTGGAAATTCCTACCTGGAATTTCCGAAAGAGGGAAATTAATTATTCGTCACCGAATCGATCAATCGTTCAACGAATTATTAATTATTATGGCGTGTTTGGACAATCCTGTACTACTTCTATTAATTATCATTTAATTATTGTTAATTTGGAAAAAAAGGCCGTTTACCTCAGCACCGAGACCAAATCGGTAGCCGTCCGCGAAACGGGTGCTCGCATTGTGGAAAACGCAAGCACTGTCCACCTCGCGCTGGAAGTGGGACGCTTTTCTGCTGTTCTCGGTAACGATCACGTCCGTGTGTCCGCTGCCGTACTTGTGGATGTGGTTTATGGCATCGTCCACGTCCGGGACCACCTCGATAGTGCACTCCAGGGCGCCGTACTCGGTTCTCATGCTTTTTGCCGCCGGTGGACCGAACGTCAGCCTCTCGCGTAACTTCGGTCCCGAGTGGATTTTCACCTTTTGGGACAGACAAGCCAAGGGTCGAGGTGCAAATTCACAAAATCCCCAATTTCCCGAAAATACCAAAAATTCCTGAAACTCCCCAAATCTCCCATTTTCCCCTACGCAAATTCCCCAAAAATACTTACACCCTCCTTCTGGAGCATATTGCAGACTTCCGTGAAGAAGCTCCCATTCATGAGATCCTCGTGAATGAGCAAGGTCTCCATGGCGTTGCAGGCGGCCGGGTAATCGCACTTGGAGTCCCGGACGATCCTCAGGGCCTTCTGCAACTCGGCGTCCTTGTCCACGTACACGTGGCAAATGCCCTCGGCGTGGCCCAGCACCGGGATGTGCTTGGACTGCTCCTGAATGGTGCGGACCAGCTCGGAGCTGCCCCGGGGGATGATCAGATCTATGTGTTTCTCCATCGACAGCAGGTCACCCACGTCCTCGCGAGTCGAGACCAGGGAAATCGCGTTGGACGCGTTCACGGTCCCGAGGGCCTCCTTCACCAGGTCCATCAGGCACCGGTTGCTGTGAGCGGCCTCCTTGCCGCCCTTCAACAGCAGCCCGTTGGCCGTGGAGATGGCCAGGGCCGCGACTTGGGGCAGACTGTCCGGTCGGGACTCGAAGATCACCAGGAGCACGCCGATGGGCACCGTGATCTGCCGGAGCTCCAGGTCCTGGGCCAACTGGGTCCTCCTGACGACGCGGCCCACGTTTTTCAGGGAGGAATCCGCGATTTGACGCAGCCCCGAGCTGAGGGACTTCAATTTCGAGGGGGTGAGGGACAGGCGCGAGAGCAGGGCCTTGGCCAGGCCGCTTTTTCGGGCCTCTTCCAGGTCCTTCTCGTTGGCCCTGAGGATCTCGCTTTGCTTGGTCTCCAGGAGGTCGGCCAAGGTGTTGATGCAGGAGGCTCGCTCTTCCGGTTGCAGCGCCTGCAGGGCCCTGCTGCCCACTCGAGCTGAAACGGAAGAATTTTTTTTTTTTTTAGGGGCCTTTTGTATTTTTTCCGAAACTCCAAGGAAATGTGAAACAAAAAATTCGATCTCACCATTTTCCGCCACCATTTCCACCGAAGTCGCGTTGCCGGCGGTCTCGGTGAAGAAAGTGCCGATTTTCCTGCCGGAGAGGATACTCTTGACGGCCTTCTCCTGGGTGCCGTTGCAAATAACGACCGACACCCCGCGGTCCAGGGCCCACAGGGCGGCGTTCACCTTGGAATCCATGCCCCCGGTGCCGACTTTCGATTTCTGACCGAATTTGATGGTGTCCCTGAGGTCCGAGCTGAAGGTGTGCAGCATTTTGGCCCCGTCCTGCCACGGGGGCAGGTTGTAGATGCCGTCGACGTCGCTCATGAGGATCAGGAGGTCGGCCTGCACCTCGGCGGCCAGCATCGCGGCCAGGGAGTCGTTGTCCTTGATGGAGATGCCGCGTCTACCGCCGCCCCCGGCGACTTCCTCGTCGGCCTGGGGCGGAGGCGAAACCGCGTCGTTGGTGTTGATGATGGGCACGATGTTCAGGCTTATCAGCTCGCTCAGGGTGCTGAAGAGGTTCTTCCGGGTCTCCTCGTTGTAAAAATCGGGTTTCGTCACCAGGACTTGGGCCAGTTTCACCCCGTATTGGGCGAACATGGCGTCGTAGAGGGACATCAGGCCCGACTGGCCCACGGCCGCGGCCGCCCGAGGCTCCAGCAGGGTTCCTGAGAAAAATTCGTTTCTGGGATGAGGGGAATTGGGATTTTACATTTATTTTTCGATTTTTGAATTATTTTTGAATTAATTTAGAAATTTGAAATATTGAATTTTGTAAAATACCGAAAATTGCGATTTTCTAATTTTTCCTCAAAAAAATTCGTTTTCCCCCAAAAAAAGAATCCCGAGTTGCCCCTTTTTTTTTTAATTTTTTCTTCCGACGAATTTCTTGGGGGAAAAAAAATGATTTCTCCTCTTTTCAGGTTTCTTATTAAAAATAAATAAATTGCAGTTTGTTCAATTTTCCTTTTTTTTAATAAACAAATAAAATTGCAAACCAGCGTGTTCCCGGGTATGATCCGCGGGGCTCAGGGTCTCCCTCATGGACAAGGACATAAGCAACTCCTGGGTGAGCTTCTGCTTGCCAAAGGCAACGGCACCGCTGGTCACCATGATGCACTCCCTGCCCTCGTTTTGGCACTCGGCCACTTGCTCGACGATGGAAGCCAATCGCCCGAGGGCCAACCCGTGCTCATCCTCCCTCGTGATAACGGCGCTGCCCAATTTCACGACCAATCGACGCGCGAACTTGAGCTGATTCCTCTCGGAAAATGTGTTGCGTCTTGGTGCATTCGGCGTGTGAAGTTTCCTCGGGAAGGTTACCACCGATTGGCTTCGAACCTGCCGGAAGACACCGTCGACTCGTTTTAGAAAATATTGGAAATTTGGAATTTTTCAATTGATTCGAATTTCGAGTAATTTCGAAAATAGAGAAAATTGGAATTTCAAAATTTTTACGAATTTTAATTAATTTCCAAATTAATAAAAACTCCAATCTTCAAATTTGTTGGAATTTCGATGAATTTCCAAAACATTTGTCTCCTCAATTAGACATAAATTGCGAAAATCTCGGGAAAAAATGAAAATTGGGAATTTCCCATTCCCAGAGAAAATGGGAACACGGAATTTCCATACGCACTCGATAAAAATTATTTTTCTTTTTCACAATTTATTTTTTTTAAAGAAAAATTCGGCGACCAAAGAAAAACCAAAAAAAAAAATACATACGGCTCCGTCGAGGTAATTCCCCGATGGTAAACGTAATCCACTCGAGAAGGTGGAGTGCCTTTTGGCCAAATAGCCGATTTTGGTGATACGCAGTAAATTGGCCGACATTGTTTTTGAATTTCTTTTTTTCTCCTTTTTTTTCTCTCTCTCTTTTCAACCAATGCACCGTCGACTCCGCGAATGGTCGCGCGAAATTATTTGATTTTCCTAACGATTTTTTTTATAAGGATGAAAAACAACGACACGATAATGAAAAATGGCAAAAATGGTAATGACGACGAATGGAAGAATTTCGTCCGGTGGAGTCCGGACGAAGTTTAGTGGGAAACTACTACGAATGCGTGCAATGATTTACCATTTCGAAAATGAGATCTCTCTTCGAAGACAATTCTTATCAGTGCTGATTACAAGTCTCTTCAAATATAGCCGCGAGGGAGGGGGGGGGGGGGAGAAATATATTGTATCCTTATTGAAATGATGATAGTGTATCATTTTTCTACCGAATGCGTGTTCATGTGTTTACACATGGACGAACGTATGTATGTGTTGCAGAATGTATATATATATTTTATATTGTTTTACATAATTGACTTTTCTATTTTCTAATTATGTAATAATATCGATTTTCGAATTCTCGATTTTTCGATTTTTAATGTATATTTTTTTCCCGATTTTTCATTTTTCATTCGAATATATTTTTATTATTATTATTATTATTATTATTACGATTTTTTTTTCTCAAAATCGTTACACTCGAATTTATTAATAATTATTCGCGAATATTTCCAACAAATATTCCGTCCCTCGAAGAAGGTACGAAACTCTCGGTGAACTTTGACACCGATTATCTCAAACCCCGCGTCTTACTCATCTTACGCACGGCGTTATCCATGTTTATGCAGCTAAGGTTCGTTTAAATTATTTTAACTGCATATTATTTTACGTATGCATCCGCCGATGCAAAAAAAAAGAAAAGTGCACGAATGCGTTCAAGTGCGACGTATCCACGGCATGCAGGCGCGCTGATATTCGGAAGCGCCTGTGCACCTGCAACCGCAGCAATTTTCATTCGCCTTCAGTCGCGATTTAAATAAATAACGCATTTATTATTTGCGAATGCACGCGCGGCCGGTCGTGGCCTTTGTTGGCTCGATTATCTCCGCGCGCCGTCGTCTTCAAAAATGCGCAAAGCATCGTTTTACGTCATACGGAGAGTGCGATGCCATGACGTCACTGAAAAATTGAAAAAATTACGAAATTGCGTAATTTTGGAAAATTCAAAGAAAAATTCGAGAAATCACGAAAATTCCGAAAAAATTGCATTTACCGAGAAATTCTAAAAAAAAAAAATTGCTAATTTCAAGGAACGGGACCCAGGAATTAGCCCGAAACTCCTGAAACGGTAACCGAAAGCCGCTTTATCGTGGCTCATTGATATACTTTATCGCCGTATCTCAGGAAAACCGAAGGACGTCGAAATACCTTGTATCTCGATCATGCCGAAGTGATTTTCGTTCGTTCTCTCCGCGAGAGATAAGGCCGCCGACGTCGTTATCGGAATTAGACGCGTGTAAGACAGTAGGCACGGCAGATATAGTACAATAATAACCATTGGAACGGAAACGCCGTTAATCTCCCGTGAAATGGCTCTTTTATGGCCCTAAAGTTGCCGTTACCATTATCGTCCCTTCTCTTCCTTTCTTTCAACGCGAATTTCCCCAGAAATTTCCAGGAATAAAATAAATTCCACGGGAATGGGAATCGCCAACGGTCAAATTTTGGGGCGAGCTAACGGACGACTGGGCCGGTGGCCGTTGCAAAAATTGCGTCGGATCGAGGTGCAACGAAATGCATGTAAATTTATGCGTCGCTTCCGAGTGGAAATTGATGGGCACGAATAAATAAGGCGGTGATTAAGATTTCAATGGAATTGATTTTTCCTTTTCTCGGGTAAAAGTCGAGTTCCGCTGCAGGGGCATTTGTATGCAACCAGAAATATCTGCAAAGTTTACGTGATGCAATTTTCTTAAAATATGTTCGTATCGCGGAAGTACATCGACGTTGGAGGCGAAAACGAACCTTTTTTCAATAACCCGGATGGGGGGGGGGAAAGAAAAGTTAATGAATATCCAGGTAGATTTTCACGAGAATGGATCCCGACCATTGTCATTCGGAAAGTGCTCCCACACTTCGACGAAGCGCTAGAGTGACATTTTCTAATCACCCGCGAACGTTTTCTTCCCCGCATTTTTTTTTGTTTTCCAATCCATTTTTCATCAAAATGCGAGACTCGAAATACGAATTTCCAGCAACCGTATCATTTTTCCGGATTTTATTTTCTTTTTCGCCTGCAATTGTTCGTATTTTTTTCAACAACAAAAAAAATTTCCACGCGATCTTCCAGGGATTTCGCGGAACGCGTGGAATTTTCCGAGCGACAATTGCAATTGCCTTCAATTATTGCCGCATTTTTCGTTATAATTTTCTAGGTAAAAAAAAATTTCTACGCGAGAATTGCAATTTTTGAAATCAATGGGCAATTTTCTGGGGATTTCTTCTCTCGAGCGACAATTGCAATTGCCGGAAATTATTCGCAAATCCTCGTTCGCAAAAATTGCCAGGAATCGGATCTTCGCGTATCCGTGCACGGATGCATAATAAATTGCATGTCACCGAAAAATCCATTCATACATGCACCCGTGTACGTATGGTTGCATACGTTAGGAGTGCACACATCCAATCATTGGTGTACAAACGTGTAACTGCATACAGGGTGCATAGGAGCGCATATGGAAACATTGCATGTTTACATGTGTGCGTGTGTGTGTGTGTGTGTGTGTAGTGACCAAACGATAGGGATTTGTATGTGTGTGTGTATGTAGCAAACCGAACGAATGAATGAATAAAAAGGCCGAGGGGGATGAAGGGGGAAAAGGGAAAAAAAAGGAAAGCTTCCTTGCAAGCGTTCCTTCGATGCAACTTCGGCAGGTAAGCACCCAATGACTTCATCCCCCCCTTTTTTTTCTGTTTCTTCAGTCTCGGGGTGAGAAGTGTTTTTCTACACCCTTTCCACCCCCTTACTTTCTTTTTTGTTCCCGTGCCTCCTTTTCCTATCAAAGATACAGAAAAAAAAATGAAAAAAAAGAGAGAGAGGGAGGGTGAGTGAGAGAGACGTACGTATATACGTGCGTAAATTTGCGGGAGTTTGCGCAGATAAGGGGGATGATATACCTTCGTCTTTTCGACGTCGACGCACTGCCCTTAGCGCAGAGGAAATAGGAGGAATTTAGTCCTCGTCGAACGACGTCGCGACGGAATCATGCCGCCGCACCCTGTGACAGTGATAAGCCAATTTAAGGTAAACCTCTGCTACTTTTTTTTTCTTTCCTTCTTTTTTTTATTTTTCATTTATTTTTTTTTTCTTTCACCCGGTACTCAAATCGTCGTCGTCGCAATTGCCCCAGCATCGGTGCGACTTCGACATCCGGATCCACCGAGTGTCGATTCCATCCCCTTGGACCTCTTTTTTTTTTCAACCCCTTCGCGAGGATTTTCGAAATCGCGATGGGGTGGGGGAAGTTCAATTTCTTTTTTTGCAAAAAAATTGTAGGTTCGTCGCGTGTTTGATTTTCTTTTTTTTTTAATAAATCGTACGCACATTTAACTTCCATTCCATGGGGGTAAGTAATTTTTCCAAAAAAAAAAAGAATTTCATGCACCGAAATCGAAATTCGAAAAATAATTGAAATTCAAATTTTGAAATAAAAAAGAGAAAACTTTTCCACTTTCCTCAAGATTCTTCTATTTTTCTTTTCCAACCGGAAGTTCGCGTTTTAGGGGTCGAGGGGAAGCTAATAGTCGCATTACGGGTGGTAGTACCGAATAAGGGATGAAAAAAGGGTGAGAAGAGACCATTCGAGAGGATGTATCTTTTTTGTATTTTTTTTTTTTTTTCGAGGCAGGGAATTTTCAGCCCGTGAAGGGTAGGATTTTCCGCGACGAAGTAGGAAAAATTCCTGCGCGAGCGGGGGTGGAATAAATTTTTTTGTTGGATCGGTAAAGTAATTTTTTTTGGGGGGAGGCACAAAATTTTCAGGAATTCTTATTTTTTTAATTGTTTTTTCTTTTAATTAGAAATGAATTTTTGTGGTGAATATTATTTTCAATTTTTTTGTGGCTGTGTGGTAAAATTTACCACGGCGGGAAACGAGGTTCGAGTAGGCGGGAAAATGATGAGCGGGTGTATGGGAAATTTTACACTGAATTCCAGGTGTCAATAAAAACGTAATTAATTTTTTATGAATTATGTTTTCATAATTAATAAAAAATTGAATATTACATTTCCCCTGGTCCCAAAATAAATTTTCAAAAAAATCTATGAGAAATTTCATGAAAATCCAAATTAATTCCTCTCCCTCCAAAAAAAAATTAAAAAAAACATTACATTAATTTCCCATACATTTACTAACACGTAATAACCCCAGTTTTGATTTTTTACACCCCATTTAAATGCGAAATAAAAACGCCAGCAATTCTGAATTTCCTCCCGAGGGGTCGTCGAGTATGGGGAACACGCAGGAACATTTATTTGGACACCATATCAAATTTCCTATACGTCCGCTTACATCTTCCCGAGGAATTCGCTATAAGCTTTCCCTCAGACTGGGATTTAAAAGGCACACAAAGCACCTGTACTACACATGTGGGATATATATGTATATATGATTTCTCCCAGGGATGGATTGAAAAAATGAGGGTTCTAAAATGGGACGGTTCGGGGGAAGATTTATATATGAGCAATTTTTTACACACACTTACAAATCTTTTCGGGCGAAAGTTTCTTGGGATTCCGAAAAGGGTAGATTTAATCTTTGTCAGATAATATCTCTTGACATGGGTAAGAAAAGAGAGTGGATATTGAGTGAGAGGTCTCTATATCATGTCCTCGGATCCTCCACGGAACGATTTCCCTCAAAATAAGCTCAAAATAAGCTCGGGGGGACAATTCATAAATATATATATAGATTTTTTTTTTTTCGTTCCTGTATATGATCTTTTTTTGATATCAATAATTTCGCCCCCCCCCCCTCTTTTTTTACTGAATTTTCGAAGGTGGACAAATTTTTCTCTTACCTGATAATAATAATAACAATAATAATAATAATTTAAATTCCTTCAAAATATGAAAATCCTTGATTTTTGGATTTTCTCAAAAATTCGAATCCTGCAATTTGGAGTCTGTGAAAATTTCGAACAAAAAAAATTGTTTCATTTATAAAAACACTTTATTATTATTATTATTGTTTGTAAAAAAAAAAGATTCGAATTTTCGAAACCTCTCGGATAAGTTAAAAATGGCTCGAAGGAGAATTAAAAAAAGGAAAAAGGGGAAATGGGAAGAATTCGTGGGAAAAGCCATGATCCTCGCGAGGAATAATGCAGGATTTCGCTTTTCCGAGACACCGATGAGATTCGTGTAAAAACACGGCTGCGGTATCGGCTCTAAAACATAATATACGTACAGATATTTCCCACGTCTCCTCTGTGGGCTGCTCCTACACGATCAGTTATTTATAAAGCCATTCACGATAATCAATAACCTATGGTTCTTGTCGGCGCTCTCTCTATGGTGAAAATTCCCCCCTCGGCCTTTTTCCCTTTTTCTTTTTGCCTTTCCTTTACTTTCCTTTCCTTTCCTTTCCTTTACTTTCCTTCTTCGTCCGAGCCCAAGAATATCGTTATTTTAATTAAAGCGTAATGAGGAAACCCGCGACGAAAAATAATGCACGACTTCGATTGAAAACCGAAGCGATTTTTGAAAATCGGGGATCGGGGTTGTAAAATAAAAAAATTTAATACACACGTTATCTGTAAAACGGATAAATGCATTGATAAGCGCAGCGGCGATCCGCGATTCGGATACATTTAATTAGACTGCGCCGAAAAATGAATATTTCCAAACGATCGAGAAATTATTTCACGGCGCTCCGATATGCATAAATAATTAATTAATTGATTAATTAATTTTCATGTCGCTGCGTAATTTACGCGAAACCGCTAATTAACGTTAAACTGCCAATTAATTGAATTGAACGGAAGGGAAGGGAATATTATATCGGCCGACAGATGCACCGGGAGTGGGTGCAAAGCTCGTCATTATCGATATTGATTTTGATTTTCAATTTTATTTATTTTTTTTATTTTTTATTAAAATTTATTAAAATCGTCATTATTGCGAGTAAATTTTTCGAGACTGCAATATTTTTCTCCGAGTCCGAGATGCATTTTCTGAAATGCATTTTCCCCTTGCACACACACTCTCTCTCTCTCTCTCTCTTTCTCTTTCTTTCCATCTTTGCCGTCATCTTCTATTTCCACCCTCATTTCTATGAATGGAACAACTTTTTAATAAGGAACCCGGCGCTTCGTCGTAACAATCAAAATAATTAAAATAATTAACTCAGGAGTGAAAATAATTTCTTCGGCGCTCGTATATCGCTTTTCTTTCTTTACCTTTATCTCGGATCCAACGAACTCTATCTCGTTTCGTTACTTTCCGCGTCTATGTTTTGCTCCAGAAACGTTGAACCCTCCTATTCCCATTCCCACGATTTTCAGCTGATCTCGGTACGTACGAGTACGTACGTGCATGTTTATATATTATGCACTCGATGCAAACGAGCACCGCGCCTTCCTTTCTCAATTTTTTCACGAGTGCACCCATTGCACTCTCATTCCCATTCCCATAAATTTTTTTTCTTCCGAGATATTATTTTCCCATTCCCATTCCCATAAAAAAACAATGGTTTCAATTTCAAAATTCTCAATAATTAATTCTCAAAATCCGAATCCCATACCTGTTCCCATTCCCATTGCCAAGCCCGGGAATGGGGGAGACTCGTATAAAAATATGCGTCATCGTGGGTTAACAATTTAATATCCGACGCTCCGGAGGAATTGACGATAATGACGTATAGTGTGCAATTGCACAAGGGGGAGGGGAAAAAAAGACACGTCGGAGAAGCTGCAGTAGCATCGCTTCGTAGCTTTGGAACATCTCTGGAGAGGAAGTCCGCGGGGGTAGTGGCTGCATCGATTAAGTTCCTAAAGTACCCCTATATGCGCTTCTCGCTTTTTTCCTTTGCTCTCGAGTACAACCTTTTTGACGATAGCGGAAGAAATAGTGGAAGAAAATGTGCTCGCGAGGGGCGAGGCAGACCAGAGACGAGGATGATTATATTTCCAGTTGTTATATAGAGGGAATATTGAATCTTCTTCATCTCCACGGTTCCTCTCCACTTAATTGACGGGATGAAATATCGTTGTCTTAATTGCTCCTGATGTTATCAGGTCCATGTGGCTTCCAGCGAAATCCCCGTTTTTCGGGAGATAACGATCCTCCTCACTTTTCCCGGGGTTTAGGTTCCCCATGGTGTTTCCGGTACAATGGGAGCAAAGGCTAATCCTTCACTTAACACCCATGTAGCAGTTAACCACCCCTGAAAGAGTGTAAGAATCGAAGGGTGTCGGGGCGAAGGTGCAATTCGGTAATTCAATTTCGTAGGAATCAATGTTCATTCATTCATGCTTTGATTCATTCATTCTTTGATTCATTCTGTGATTTATTCATTCATTCTTTCATCAATGCTTTCATTCATTCATTGACATTCACTGAAAAAAAATTTTACCTTGGATGCATGCCAGGGGATTCGAACCCACGACCTCGCAAGTGGAGACCTGACGCTCTACCCACTAGACCAACCATTCATTCGTAATTCTAACTTGATTTTTACATTCATTACTTTATTTACTATTACACTCATTCTTTCAATCAATCATTCATTCATTGATTCATTCGATATTCATTGATCCATACCACTTTCCACTCAAAACCCGAAACTACATAAAATCTCGAAACCTCGAGAGCTCGCTGAAAGTATTTCCCAATTAAACTTTGCATTTCTTTTCTTTGGCTTCCCGATGCTGAATTTCTTTAAGTGTAATCGTTCGAATCAATCTTTCTCCCTTACTCTCTCTTTCTCTTTCGGAGGAAACAGTTCAAAAATAAAAGCTTCGTCAGAACGGGATAAGTACTTTCCAAGCCATTACAGTCTCCTTCGCAGTCAATGTTTCGTTTCCTTTCCTCTCCTTTCCATTCTTTCCTTTCGTTTCGTTCCGCGTTGACCCAAATAACCGCTGTGATCCTTACCGATTCGGCTCGATGTAATTAATTTAGTGGCATCAGCAGGTGCCACTCGGCATTCCCAAACGCAACAACCGCCAGGCCTTTCCCACAACATTACGTGGATTGCCCTTTCGCAAGCATCCTATACGGTTACGGCATCCGTCACACGCTGAACGAAGATCGCCAGGACTGACAGAATTCGCTCTTGCGGAATTAACCATTAATCTCCCGAAAAACCTCGGAATCCCTCGAAACGACCC
Organism: Gasteruption jaculator; assembly: GCA_949825005.1. Taxonomy (NCBI): domain Eukaryota; kingdom Metazoa; phylum Arthropoda; class Insecta; order Hymenoptera; family Gasteruptiidae; genus Gasteruption; species Gasteruption jaculator. Next base: position 12,560,748 of record OX463772.1, on the reverse strand, counting down.
CCCGGCGGCCCTGCATGTTCCAGGGACGCGTCGAATTATCCGAAAAAAATTTTCAAAATTATATCCCTTCTTTCCGATTTTTGCAGTTTGCGAAGGTTTTGCATTTTTTTTTGTTTCAAGGCCATATTTAATAGGTTCAAGGCGAAATTCAGAAAAAAAGGAGATAAAGTGCAGAATTCCGTGCGATTTCCATGACACTCGATACTCCCCTGGGCGATTCAGGGCCGATGTCGAGGTTACAAGTTTATAATTCAAAAGAGCACATCCGGACGGACCGAGAAAAATTCGAAATTTATTTATATTTGGAAATTCGAGGCCGATACCCCAAAATTCGAAATTACCGGATTCCAAAATTTTGCTTTTTGAAATTCTATCGTAAAATTTAATTCGAATTTCCAAAATCGTTGGAAATCAAAGGAACTCCAGAACTTCGCTCGCTGGAGCGTAAAATAAGGTCTCCGGGCTTCGATCCGAAGGTGTTTTCCTTTAATTTTCGATAGCGAAATTGAATTTCTATTGAGAAAAAAAAATAAAAATAAAAAAGAGGGAACAATGGAGAGACTCGCGTTTCTGCGTTTTCATATACACGGATATTAAACAATTTTCCTCTCCTGAAGGAACCATTTCTGTATAAGTCCGGACACAAAAGGGAGGCACTGGAAGAGAAAAAAAACATCTCCAGAGAAATCTTTCTCTTACGTACAATTTTTCCGTTATTGTGTGACTCCATGGAAAAGTAACTCAACTTTACCTCGCTTCGTTTCCTTTTTGTTCCTTCCTTTTTCCCGCCATTATCGAACCTCCGATATGAAAATTCCTTCCTCCCCTCCCCCTTTTATTTTATTTCATTCTACTTTCGGTTCGTCCAATGGGAGGGGTTGCACTTCATGCAACTTTTACCCCCAACAACTTTGTTTATCGCTCCTGCCAAAAGCGCGAGTCCAGGCGAAACGTGGGTTGTTTTATCGCGGGAGCGATATTTTCTCGAAAAACAGGAGGAAAACGCTTTGCCAGTGGACGAAAAAGGTTTCCGGTGTAAAACCGCCGGTTTATACGGCGACCGGAGAGACCTAGCAAGTTAAGCGGATCTGGAAGTGCCATAATACGATATTTTTCTTACCGCCTTTTTTTGTTGACGACTTTTACCACCGGTAGTTTATTTTTCCTTTTTTTTTCTTCATTCCTTTCGAGTGAGAAATTTTCGTCTCTGCGTCCCGGGAAATCCACCGGGGAGGCGCAATTTAATTACGGAATTCGAGGTTGCGGCCCCGAGATCTCCGGGGCAGCGGAATTTTTTTGTTTTTCTGTTACTCAAAATTGTCATAAAATAAAAAATCAAATTCGAGTGGGAAAATAATCAGCGATTCGTGATGCGGAATTTTGTCGGGTTTGTTTTTGCGTCGACGAAGAGGAAGGAAAAAGGGAAACGGGGGAAACTAATGGATAAGACGCGATGGGAAAGGGTTGAGCGAAATCAAATCCTTTTTTCTCCAGCTGCCGGATTAAAGCCATTCGATTGGTTTTCATCAGCGGTTTTAGGGCCGATATAGTTACCGTTAGCGATACCTTTTTCCTTCACTCGGCAGGATTTCCATGATATACATATGCATAAAACAGAGCCGCTTCTAGGGGCTGTGGTTTGCAACCCCTTCTGGGAGATTGACTGTATCGATATTTGCCGGGTGAGAACGGAAGTATTAGTGCCTGCAATGAAATTCGACTCTGCCTTCATTCATACGTTTATTTTCCCTCCCTTTCGCGCCTACAAAAATTGCTTTCTTTTTTTTCTATTTTATTTTTCTTTTATTATTACATTATTTTATTTCACGTATTTTTAGGCGTTTAACTAACTTTCCGAAATTTGGGGTTTCCTGGGGATTTTATGGAATTTTGTTTTGAAAGCACGTCACGTAATGGACCCTCGTCCCGGAAACGTCGTCATCGCTTTAACCTCGAGAACGCGAAAATTTGCCCAACATTTGCGAGTTCGCTGGTTTATGCAAATTCGCAATTGAAAAATTACTCCATTTTCGCGACACGTATTTTTTGGCACAAAGAGAAAGAAAATTAGAACATCGCTTTTGAATTCGATTTTCGCTTCGTTTCTCGCCCATTTCGCTTTGTAAATTCCTATTGTTATTATTATACAATATACACCGTTCCTTCCTGCGCCGGTAAGAAACGCAATAAATCCTACTTATTCATGCAACTGTTTCGTTTTATGCAATATTACGTTCCCCTTGCTCGCGGGAAAAGGCGAAAATTACTGGTTTTTCGTCAACCCCTAATCGCAGCTGTCTTTTATGCGAAAATCAACATTTTTCAATAGAAATTCTATTTCCGTTAAAATTTAAATTTCTCAGGAAATTCGACTTTATGGGAATTTCATGAATTTGAATTCCCCGAAAAAGGAATTTCTGCAACAACAAAAAAATTGAAATTTTGAAATAATAGAATTAAAGGCAGCATTTCAACTTGAAATTTTGCTTCCGACTCGAAGGCAGATGCAACCGGAGACAACCGGCTTGAGAGTTTTGAGAGATTGCATCGATGCGTCTGATGCATTTCTCGCCTAATGACTCCCAGCGATGACGTTTCTAGGCCACATTGTGCGATTCCGTCCCTTTGAATTTTCTCCCATTTCGAATTCTCACCACGGATCTCATTTATTCCCCGCCTCCCTTCGAAAATTAAGAAAAACCGCAACAAAAAAATTTTGGCGAGTTCCCCGATTCGCAATTTACGTGCATTCGATGGCAATAAATGTATAATCCCAAAAGCGAAAGTGACGCAGCATCCGGTAGGAATTCCCGTTATTTGAGATTTCTCACTCGTAAAAACCATTCGATTGCCGCTGTTTCTGCAGAATTTCATCAAATACCGCGCTGGTGTACCTCCATATATTTATATATATGCAAACATATGTATATATGTGAAATGAAACGCGTCACATTTGCTCGGTTTAATTAAACGTGGAATCTAAAGGGCTCGCGAGCTTTCACGAATGGCATTGAGGGGAATCCCGCGACTTCATACAATTCTATGTATCCACCCAATGTGTTTCCCGGCAAACTGCGAATTTCTTATTTGCCTTTTTTCATTTTTTTTTCACGAGCATGGGATGAAATAATGTCGCGCGATTAGAGAAAAGGGAAACTACCATAATGCGCCTTTTATGGAGTCTCGAAAGCTTCCGACGGGACACGTGGCACGAACCAACGGGGTTCGCTCCAAGTGCCGATAATACCAACAATGACAAAGCTAATAACGACGGTGGCAATAAATAACGTAGCGGCAAAATAAATAAATAAATAAAATAGCCCCCGAAGATGCTAAGAAAAAATGAAGAATCGATATTTCGGGTGATCCTTTGAAGCCCTTAATTGCTAACTGGATAAACTTTAGCAATTTGTACATAAGCAATAGCGCTGTGTGCTTATTCATAGGGATCCTGAGACAATAGAGCGAACCCCTCGGCATTGTGACAATTATCTATTGTTGGAAGTACTCGACAAGCGGACGGACTGACTGACTGACTGGCTTTGGCTTAAACACCCTCTGCAGTGTCACGACGTGGAAATTAATATAGATGAAACGTGTGACGCAAATAACAATCGCAGGTATTAAAATTGCAGGTAGTAAATCATAGCGTCGAGCTGAAACTTCGCATATTAAAGTTCTCCCTTCGCTGGCGCTCGCGCGTTTTTGTTGCTTCGCGTTAGCACGTTTCTTTATTCATTAACTCCCGGATTTTTTTTCCTATTTTATTTCATTTTTTCTATTAAATTCAGAATCGTAACTTTTCGCGAAAGACCGCGTAATTTCGTCCGCGCCGCGTAATTACGTAGGGAAATGACACCGACGGATAATTTAATTCAGAATAAAGTAGCGACGTGAAATAGTTTTTAATAGGAGTCTCCCGTTTCAAAGACTAATTAACACTAATTAGAATTAATTAATAGCTTTCCGCGAAGTCAAGTTGCGACGAGAAATAATGCGATTGTTTAAGGAAGTTAAGTTTGAGATTTTAACGTCTTTTAATTTCATTCCGGAAAGATGCGGCTAAGTTTCAAATGTGATTCCTGCGAAATTTCATTCAAACCTCGGCGAGTCCTTTGATCCTAATTTCGAATCTATTTTTTTAATTGCCCTGCCCTTGAAATGTTTAAAGAAAGCACGAAAAATTCGTCCACTCGTAGATCCGTATCCTTGAAGATTTAAAGAAAGCACGAAATACAATAATTTTTAAGTCCGCGTCCTTGGAAGTCTCGAAAAGCTCCAAAAATTTGAGTGTCCTCGAGGGTGAGCAAAGCGCGAAAAAATCCTCCAACTCCGGATCCACGTCCTTTGGGGAAGGAACACCGCCTGCAACAATGAAATAAATGACAATGAGTTTCCGGGGACTCGAAACAAAAATATTGTTAGACTCGAAGTCACAAAACAAAATAGGGGGTATTTGATAAAGTGTCGAGAAAAACAAGGGTAACGCGAAAAGCGCGATTCCAATAGGCAAGAATTCCACCGATGCTAACTTCTATTGGACAAATGTGACGACGGCAGAAATTAGCAACGGTAATTTGACAATACCCGTGAAGGCAATTCATGGCGAAAACACGGTCGAACGACGTGGAATTGTTAACAAGAGTCCTCTCCGCCGCTATAATGACGACATTTGAAGTATCCTGACATACTTTTCGAAGTATCGCTTTCCAAAGATTAACGGCGACGAAGAGCCACGTTCGTTGGGTTGCCAGCTTGTCTCCATTCCCGAAGGATTAGTAAATTGAGGTCTTAATTCCTAATAAAGTAGGCTAAGAGGCCATAATTATTGGCGCTCCATGCTAGGTATTACTGACAATCAGCGTCCCCTGAAAACGAGACATTCATTAGAGGTCCATTCCATCGCGATTCCATCAAGTCTGGTGTGAATATTCCATTGCAATTGCAATTGCAATTATTGAGTTGCAGTGGAATATTACGCGACTGGACGGAGCGCCACGGAGTGAGTATCATTACCATTCCAAAACCCCAATTCTCGGCTCCCCGGAATCGAAGTCACCTCAGCCGCAGCTAATCCGCGACCCCTTGTGATTGTTGTTGACGACAGGTGGGATTCGCGACGGGATGAACTCACGGAGGAGGCCGCAAAGGATGATGGCAGCGAAGTACGACGGTTCGGCGGGTGGTGGCACGACCACGAGCGCACCCGATGCCTGTAGCTCCGGCGAGGTGGAAACCGGCTCGAATCTGCCCCCGTGGGAGGCTGTGGCCGCGGCGTTGACGCTGGGCTTCCTCGTGCTGGCGACCGTTCTGGGCAACGCGTTGGTCATCCTGAGCGTGTTCACGTACCGGCCGCTGCGCATCGTGCAGAATTTCTTCATCGTCTCGCTGGCGGTGGCGGACCTGGCCGTGGCCATCCTGGTGATGCCCTTCAACGTGGCCTACCTGCTGCTGGGCAAGTGGATCTTCGGCATCCACTTGTGCAAGCTCTGGCTGACCTGCGACGTGCTCTGCTGCACCGCCAGCATCCTCAACCTGTGCGCCATCGCCCTGGACCGATACTGGGCCATCACCGACCCCATCAACTACGCCCAGAAACGCACGCTCAAGCGGGTCACGGCCACCATAGCCGGGGTCTGGATCCTCTCGGGGGCCATCAGCTCGCCGCCCCTGGCCGGCTGGAACGACTGGCCCGAGGAGCTGGAGCCGGGCACGCCCTGCCAGCTCACTCGCCGCCAGGGTTACGTCATTTACTCGTCGCTCGGCTCCTTTTTCATACCCTTACTGTTAATGAGTCTCGTTTACCTGGAGATCTTCCTGGCCACGAGGAGGAGATTGCGCGAGAGGGCGCGACAAAGCAGGTTAGGCGCTGTACCCTCCACGAGACATCATACCGATGATCCCGAAGAGTCCGTTAGCTCGGAAACCAATCATAATGAAAGGTCAACCCCCAGATCACAGGCGAAGCCGTCGCTCATCGTCGAGGACGAGGGAACGGAAATTACCGTCGGCGCGGCAGCGTCCGGCATCACCCCGGGCGTCGTCGTCTCGACGACCACCGGATCCATCGGACACGGACACGTCAGGAGACCCGGCGTCGCTGGCGCGACGTCGGCGTCGTCGGGCCCGGCAACCGCGACGGCCACGGCCACGGCCACGACCACGACCACGACCGTTTATCAGTTCATCGAAGAGCGACAGAGAATCTCGCTGTCGAAGGAGAGACGGGCCGCGAGAACGCTCGGTGTGATCATGGGGGTCTTCGTCGTGTGCTGGTTGCCCTTCTTCCTCATGTACGTGATCGTGCCCTTTTGCCCGGCATGCTGCCCCTCCGAGCGCATGGTGTACTTCATCACATGGCTCGGTTATGTCAACAGCGCCCTTAATCCGCTTATCTACACCATCTTCAATCTCGATTACCGCCGGGCCTTCAGAAGGCTCCTGCACATACGCTAGGTTAACGGATAGGTGTAAGTCCACGCGGTGGCGTTTAACGGTTAAGGGCGTCGAGATCTTATCGGATTGCCATAGTTTCCTACTTTCGCCCCCCTTTTGAGGGATTGTTTATTTATTTTTGGAAATTCAATAATTTATTTTATTTTTTTTTATTATTGGAAACGTAACAAACTTTTGGTTCAAAAGGAGTAGGTCCTCCTTTGGGCCGTTTTTTTTTGTTGTCGCAAAATTTGGAACCGCGGAAGTGGGTCCACGCAATTTTTTGGGAATTTTGGTTCCATTTTTTGATAATTTCGAGAAACAGTCGAAGACCATGGCAATTCCACGGTAACCGATAAGAACATGAACTTTTCTACAAAATCGACCAAGACTCCAGTTTTAGATACTAGGTTTTAGACGGTACCGTTTACTTGTCATACATACACATACCGTGCATACATAGATACGCGATTACGTGTCGTTTTTGCTTTGCGGGTTCCCGCTTTTTTCGGATTTACCGGAACCTCCTCTTTTTTTCTCATCCGGGGTCTCGTTCCTTTCTATCCTTTTTATTTTTTTAACAATTAATTTTACTATAATTCAAAGTACAGTTATAGATTTTATATAGAAAGTGGGAAAAACTGGGGAAATTCGGGAGAAGCAATTTTCCAGGAAAAAATTAAAATGGACCTTGTTAAAAAAAATTTCGTGGATAATTTCCCGGCCACGAGTTATCAAATTAGAGAGTTTCTTTTATTTTTAGTTTAAAAATTTACATTTTATAATTAAATCGGACCAATTATAATTAACACTTCGCTCGCAAATGAATTTGGAATTAATCAAGGCGCGAAGTAATTCAATTTTTAATTTTTCTTTTTTTTTCAATTTCAACTAAAACGTAACTTTGGTAAATTTTTTTCAGACGCGACCTTTCAGTTTTCGTTTCTAAGCAATTTTGGGTCAAAAGGTCACTTAGTTTTTCGTTTCGTCCCAAAAGCAACAGGATTCACTCGAATTTTTTGTTTTTTTTTCCTCCACTTTCACGAAATTCTATAATTTTGTGATATGAGAGGAGTCGGTCTCCAGTTTCTCTTCATTTCCACCGAATAATTAAGTGAATGAATGGAATTGAAAGGAAAGAGACCCGGTAAACCCATTTTCGCACAGCTGACGCGTACCTTTTTAGGAAAAAAAAAAGAATAAATAAATAAATAAAAAAAGCGAAGGTTGATTAACGTGCGTGAAAACGTTCCCCAATTCACCTTCCATTGATTACTCAAAAATATCAATTGCAAGTATTAAGGTTGTGAGTATCCGTAATAAGTCTAATATTATACTTTGTCATAGAGATCTATAATGATTATTAAATATTGATATTATCATTAAACGATGAATTCGCTCAAGAGCAAATTCGAAGATGGCGAAATTCATGCCATTGTCGCCATTGAGGAGAGAAAACAAATTTTCGGTAATATATTATATATTAAAACGTTGAAGTTGCAGGTACTTTTCCATTAATGGGATTTAACATTTTTACTGAAAAACAAAAAAAAATATTTTATCAATCTTTGCTGATTTTTGAAGCGACTGAAAATTTATCGGTAATTTAAAAAAATTAATAGAAATCGTGAGAAAAAAATTCGCACAATTATTTTTTCTTTTTGCGTTGAAAAATTTTTGAAAATGATGTCCCAGGAATAGAAAAGTACCAAATCGTATTTAAAGAAAGCGCGAGAATATTATAATGTTGAGGATAATCGAGGAAACCAAAAATTATTTTTTTCCCGAATTTCGTTGGTGCCTAAAAATTCATGGAAAATAGGAAAAACAAATTTTTTAATTAAATTTAGGAAATTAATGAATTTTCCACTCGAAGACAATTTTTTCTTCAATTTAGGGGAAACGGAAATTTAAGAAAAAAAATTTAAATCGAGAAAAAAATATAAAAATCCTGAAAATTATTTGAAATTGAAGAAAAATTACTAGAATCGCAAAAATTCGTCATGTAAAAAGTCAGATTCCAGAGAATCGTTGAATTTTTATTGCGGAAAGATATTTGGGAGGCAATGATTTTTGGTTTCAGTCGCAAAGATGCATTTCCGTGAGAAAAAAAAATGATCAGGTTTTTTTAATTGGACTGTTGATTAATGTTCCAATTTTGGAAGGGACGGAGAACAACGGGAATTCATCAATACCTAATACAATTTTTCATTTATTTGACAAATGGCAATTCCGAGTTTTGACAAACGGATAAATCTGTAGAAAAAGTCGAACGAGGTATCATTTATTGAAGAATCATAAATTCTCGACCGTTAATTCCAACCATTCGTGGATCGTTCCGTGGGAAATATTTCTGATTGAAAAAAAAAAAATGAATTGGAAATTAATTTTTTATTTTGTTGGAATAATTTTTTATAGATTTCAATTAATTCGGTGAACCAAAAAATAACTTCCAAAATCGGTAGAAACTTGCGAATTTTTTTTTTCATCCTCTTTCTTTCGGTTTTAATGGAAATACATCCCAAAACATTCATTTCCTCCCTCCTCTTTGCCGGCAATAATTAATTCATAGAAGCACTGGACTAATATTGGATCAGAATGAGAAACAAATTGAAGATAAATTCGTACCGGGTGGTTTCGTTTCCCACATTAATGGGAAAAGATCCCTTCCCTCAAATATTCCATTAAACTTTGACACGACGTTGAAACTTTGCGTTTGTTTCTCAATTGGAAGGAATCAACGAATGGAATTGCGATTAATAATTAATTCTCCATCCACTTTCGCGACTGGACTCGGAGTCATTAGGACAAACGGAGGAAAAAGTTAATATGGAAATATATTTCTAAAAAAAAAGGAATTTTAGTGTTTTGGTAAATTTGAATTTTTCAGGTATTTTCGAGCCAATAATATTTCAATTTTCATTTCAATTCCAAGAATTGTTTGAACTTTTTCGAAAAATATTTTTGAACCAAAGTCACAAAATTTCCAATTTCGACTTCAAGGTAGAATTTAAGAAGAAAAAAAAATATGTGTCAGCTTTCAACTCCTGAATTTCAATTTCGAGTCGCATCGGCTACAAAAAGTTTAATTTCCGGGAAAAAAATGCACCCTCGATTCCAGAAAGATGAATTAGGAACCCACTTTTCCCCGGATGTGTGTCTTTCCTTCCCCTTTTACTCCAGGGCTCTCCAACCCTCGTTTTTTTCGGTATTTTTTCCTAAAAAGAAAAAAAAATTAAATCAAAAGGAAAATTCAGATGAAAAAAACGCTAGAAAAGTTTAAAGAAAAAAAAAGATTTTTCGTCAAAGGGAATTAACAGTCGAGAGAAATTAAAAAAAAAGAAGCAACAATCAAAGAGTAAAAATGAAGGTGAAATTTTTCTTTTCAGAGGAAACTGATCGAGGAAAAACCTAAAGGGTTGGGAATAGTAAAATCATTAATTAATTAGTCCGTTAATTGTACATTAAAAAAGAGGCGACAGAATTATCCCTTAAAATAAAAATAAAAAATCAAGAGAGAGAGAGAGAGAGAAAGAGCAAAAATGGATAAGAGGATTAAGAAGAAGAAAAAAAGAAGAACCGAAGCATGTGGTGAAATTTCCAAAAAAAGAAAAAGTAGAATTTGCCCGAAAGATCATCCTTTCAGTTAGCCCTCGTGCCAAAAAGGAGATTTCTTTTTTTTTGAATGGCACAAATTTCAAGAAAAAAATATATATATACAGGTACATATATTTATATTTATATATTTATAAACGTATAGATATAAATGTATATATATAAATATATATATAGACATACATTTGGTCCCTTTTTTTCCTTAAATGGGACCTTTACTCTTTAATAAGGTTGTGATGAGGTTGTGAACAAAAAAAAAGCATTCGTAGCCGTGCTTCGAATGCCACGAGATTTTTAACAAAAATTGTAAATTATTAAGAAAAGAAAAATTCTACAACAAAAGAAAAAAATACAAGAGCATTTGTAGATCGAGAGACTCAAAGTCGTGCTAATCGAAGGAGGAAGTATTCTTTTTCGGGTCGAAAAGAGATAAAAAATGGAGCAAAGATTTTATACAATCGATAATTTTAGCGCATCTTCGACGAATTTTTCATCCAAATTTGAGGAAAGAAACAATTTTGTTGATCCTCTTTTTTTTGGGGCTTTATCTCATTTTGTTTTGGAAATTCCATTGAAATGTGAGAAGTTTCTTTAAAGAAAAAAAATTATATTTTCCGAAAAAAATCATTATTTTGTAAAGAAAAAAATTTCCAAAAAAAGAAAAAAAAATTCGTTGAAGAATTTTCGCCTCAAACTGGTTGTGTCCGATTGTGTAAAAAATGAGGATGAAAAAAACTGGGAAAAAAATAAATTGAATTAGCACTACTTCTAGTTAACATTATATTACATATGCTATATATGTATATATATACATACTGTATATATGTATATATAAAAATATGTATATATTGATATTTATTTATAATACATACATATATTCGCATATACATATATACAACTGTTATATATCGCATCTATATAAGTTACATAGGTGTCATATATAAAGATATATATACATAAATATATATATATATACAGATAGTTAATTAAACTAATACTCCGTTGGTTGTGATTTACAAGTAATAGCAATACAGGAGCAAAAGCTGCCGTTGTGAATGCGATGAACTTCCCTGAGGAGAGACAAAAAAAGAAAAAACACAAAAAAGAAATGGAAATGATATTAATATTAATATTAATAATAATTGACGATACTACTACTAATAATACTAATAATAATAATAATAATAATAAAAATAGAAATATTAACAATAACGTAACAAGCCGTTAAGGATCAAAGTGTTCAAATTTCGCAGGAGTGAGAATTCAAGGTTGTTGATTATTCGTTATAATTATAATTACAATTATTCATTTGAGTTGTGAAATAATTATAAATTGCGATATTATTGTTAATTAATTATGTATCGGAATGGAAAAATCCCTATTCTGCTGAGAAATAAAAAAAAGGAATTTTCGTTCTGCTTCCGTTTGGGAAAAGGAAATAAATAAATAAATAAATAAATAAAGTTAATAAAAAAAAGTATATGGATATGTGTGTGTATATATATTTCATTTCGCGCGTGTCGCCGGGAAAATTGCAATTTCTGGTTCCTTTTTCTTCCCGTACAACACAGAAATGTGTAGCGCAAGCGTATGGATTTAATTACACGAGTTGAAATAATCAACTAATTTCTTTGCAACTGCACGTAAGGTGCTTTGAATTTTCCTTATCTTTGCAGCACCTCGATTCGAGCTTTCGCCTTATTTTTCCCCTCGTTTCTTCCACTTAAATGCAAATTTCGCATTAAACGAGAAAATGAGATAATTGTTGGCCTCTTGCTAATTTTTTTTTTGCTATATTTTTTTTAAATACCTAATTTTGATAATTGGTGGGTTCGTTACTAATTATTGGTCAACGATAAATTAATAATGCCTGAAAATAACTTTTTTCTGGGGGATTTTCGGAAACTGGGGAAAATTCGAAAATTTGCATTTTCAGAAAAATTGACGAGCCATTGATTGCGATTATCCGCGAATTAATTGCAAAATAATTAATTACAATTAAAAAGTGTAAGAATTTTTTTAAAAATTTGAAAAAAAAATCCTAGGAACTTTTACTCGACTGTGGAAATTTGCAAATTTGGTAGAATTTCAAGGTAGAAGAGGGAAACTGAATGAAAGGAAAAATCGAGAAAGGATTAAATCTCACACACACACACACAAAAAGCAGCGAATTAAGAAGAGGAAGACAAATTTAAGGGAAGTCATCGGCAGCCGCGCGACAAGCGAAAGTTCGTGTGAGCTTGCAAAAAGCTTGATTGTGTAAATAATAAAAAAAAGAGAGACGAAATGAAAAATGAATAATAATAAAAAAATAATAATATTAATATTAAAAGAAATATACAAGATTTATTGTATGACTATTGTGTAGGTGGGAAATTTGGAAACGATGAGGAAATAATCTTTAATTGCGAGAATTGATAATAAGAATTGACGGATAAGAGGAAGATACAAAAGCGGAGTGAGATTGTAGGTGAATGGGGTGATTTTTCTGAAAAATGTGGAAAACTAGGGAACGAAGGGATAAGAAACAGAAAAAGAGAAGAAAAGGAGAAAAAAAGAGAGGGCGATACTGGAGAAAAATGTTTTACGCGATATCGGTAAAGAAATAAATGGGATTTCAAAGCGAAATGCAAATAAGCGAGTGGATAAATAAATCAATCGGTCGATGAAATTAAAGGAAGACGATCTTCATGTACAAAAGGAAAATAAAGGAAACTTAAGCCGTTAATCGCGGATGCAAGAAATTTTCCAGTCGCATTGAAAGTTTTGGAAACCCCCTGGATCCCGAAAATTAACGATTCCCAAAAATTCCTGATTTTTAGAATTTCCAAATTATGCATTCCGAGAGTTTGTAATTTTTTCCCCTTTGTTGCTCCTTCGATTTTTTTATTTTTCGAATTTTACAATTTTAAATTTTAAAAAAAGAAGAAATTGATTAAAAAATGCTTCTCGTGAACCGAGCCCGTCCGCAATTGTAATATGCAGTTTTGCGAAGGTCAGAAAGTCGCGGCAAAAAGAATTACGACACGCAAAAAAATACTTTATACAAAGTCGAGGAAATTAGTTGAAAAAAAAAAAAATACATCCGCGGCACTTATAAACTTCTCAAAAGGACGAAGGAGCAATCGATAATTCCAGGGACCGAAAAGGCAGCCACTAACAACCTCGATTTTCTGTTTTCGAATTTTTCCCTTCCTTCCCGTTATTCCTTTCTAAGTTTTCTTTTTTTATTTTTATATAAAATGCGCTGGTGAAAGTAAAAAAGTTCAATAATTACTTCATCTTGGAGCAATAATTATTTATGCTTGGAAAATATAAAAATGTAAAGAAAGACAATTTATTCCTTCAGATTTTTTTAAAACCAAAAAAACCCTTTAATTTTTCAGAAAAAGCAAAAAAAATTACGTCTCGTTTAAAAGGAATAAAGGATTTGTTTTTTTTTTCACCTTCCCTTGCAGGAAATCTTCATTTCCGCTCAATTCCAAACGTCAGCTTTCGATTTAGGGGTGAAAGTTCCATCTTTCTCGCGTCATCTTCATAAAAAGACCATTAAAATCGTCTTCAACAAGTAGTTCGGTCATCTTCCCACCCTCGGGGACGTCTACGTAACGAAACCGGGGAAAAAACAAGCCCGACATTAATAACCACCCCTCTGCTATTTGTAAGAAGATACATCGGGGGATGAAAATTGGACCTTATATCGGTGTAAAAAATACCATCATAATTTTGGCCCATCAATAAAAAGAAAAGGGAAAAGGAAACGGGGAAGAAAATAAGAAGAGCTTTTCCTTCTCCCTCGCATGCGCGTCCTGCTTGTATGGTCGATATGCCAAAGCTTCCAAACGTATCTACCCCCGACCAGGACTTTCCCCGATACACACACATACATATATATATTTATATATATATATATTTTTTTATATATCAATATTCAGTAAGTTCATTTAAGGGGTTACATACGTCTAGCAGCGCCAAAAATGCTCTAAAAGAAAACATTTTTTTAGCAGAGATAAATATAGAAATTGATAAAAATAGTGTACATGGTTTATTGGTATTTAAACTTTATGAAAAAAATTGTTTCACTTTGTTTTTTCAAAAATTACTGTAGAAAAAATCACGTGATCCACAACACTAAAAAAAAAAACTTGCTCCACGGTCTGCATCATATCTCCAGTAAATGTTGATCGATCTGCAAAATTTAAAAAAATTCTTGTAAAATAAAGTTGTAGTTATAGTCTGTCGGGCCGGAATGTTGAATTTCGAAAAATTTAGCAATTTATGGCCGTTTAAAAAAAAGTATGCGTTAAAAAAATTTTTTTTTAACAGATAAAAATTTAATTAAAAAAGAAAAATGAAACTACAAAACTTCCCCTGAGAGACATTCCAAATTATCAATAAAAAATTATCCCACCAGAGAATTGCAAAAACCACCCCTGTAGGAAGCACCCCGTGTGAGGGAATTCCAGGACCGGAATTTCCGCAAATGCATAATTCCTAAGAGAAAAGGTACCCTAATTCCGGCTTCTCGCTGGATTGAACGCGAAAGGGTCCACCCGGAAGGTCTGGAGAGCACGCAGAACCCCTGCTAAGGAGGGTAGCAAGGGAAATGAGGATTATCGGCTCCTTAACGGACGCATCATCGCGTTTTATTGGCGTCCAATCGAAAATCCCTCTCCTTGATCTTCTTCCGAAGAAGAAGAGGAAGAAGAAAAAAAGGAACACGAAGGGGTAGATAGAGAGAAACCCCATCAAAGAGGCGGTGGGACGAAAACAAGGGGAGGATCAAACTACCCCTCTTTGGAAATTTATGAAAGATTTAATGGGGTTGAGTTTACTTGATTTTTTAGAAAAAAGATTACCGGGGGTGGTTTCAAGGAACATGGATTTTAAAATTGCTAATAAATAATTTCCGAAGAAAAATCCTTTTTTCTATCCGGATTTTTAGAAACTGAAAAAAATATAATAAAAAAATAATTAAAAATCTGAAATGAATAAAATATCTTATATTTAAAAAATCCCATTTTTGACTAATACAAAAAATCGAGGCTTTCCAGAAACACATCCCCTGTAGAAAATAATTCCTCTAACGAAGTCGAGTCGCAATTCGCCAAAACAAATGGGGTAGTTGCACCCCCGAGTAACGTTTCCCAAAAAAATGGGGAAAGAGGAAAATCGAAGGGACGGAAAAGATGCTTCCCGTCACTCGAGCTCGGGGACAAATAAAGGGGGTTGGAGTGACAGGAAAAAAAGAAAAATGGAAAACCGAGAGATATCGTTCGTATGGGGATTGATTGGCGGGTCATCCCCGGGGCAACGAATGGACAAACAGAAAGCGAAGTCTCGTCATCGGGACTCGCAGCCGAAATGGGCTCCGCCGCGAGCAGTAAAGGACTCACCCTGGGCCGCCTCGGTCGCACTCGTTTCTGCAATTTTTTTCGGTTTGGTTTTCCAAAACCCGGGGATGAGGTAGAAGATGGTAGTTTCCACTAGCCCGTTCCTCTGGACCGCGAGGATACTGCTGGTCCTGCAGCCGGTTCTCTCCCAGAAGGAGGAGACTCGACCCGTAAATTTGTGTGGGTTTGATTTACTTGGTTTACTTTTTGAAAAATAATTTTGGAAAAATCAGCAAATAGAAAGAAAAAAAGGAAATTAACCCTCTCTTCTCCCCAAACAAAGTCGTGATCAACGACCTGGGCAATGAGATCGGCAACAAGAGCGTGTCCAACTCGCTCAAGTCCATCCAGAGCAAGCGCCCGGACTACCTGGGCGAGATCTACACCCTGCGGATCAACCAGAGCGACCCGCAGGAGACTCTGGACCGGGTCTGCGAGATCTGGGACGGGATCCTGGCCGAGAGACCCGAGCGAGCGCCCGACCTGGTCCTGGACGTCACCACCAGCGGCTTGGGCTCGGACACGATCCTCTCCTTCACCTCGGCCCTCGGGATCCCCACGATCTCGGCCCAGTACGGCCAAGAGGGGGACCTGCGCTACTGGAGGGACCTGAACTCCGACCAGAGGGGCTACCTCGTCCAGGTGATGCAACCGGCGGACCTGCTGCCGGAGCTGGTGCGGGAGACGGCGAAGCTGGCGAATCTGACGAACGCCGCGATCGTCTTCGAGGACACTTTCGTGATGGACCACAAGTACAAGAGCCTGTTGTTGAACATCCCCACGAGGCACGTGATGGTCCAGGCCAAGCCCTCGCGGGCGGAGCTGGAGGAGCAGATCTCCAAGTTGCGCAACATGGACATCGTCAACTTCTTCGTCCTCGGGGGCGAGGACACGATCTCTCACGCCCTGGACGCCGCCGAGAACCTGCAGTTCACCGGCCGGAAGTACGGCTGGTTCGCCCTTTCCCTGGACGACGCGGAGCCCAAGTGCGGCTGCAAGAACGTCTCGGTGTTGACGTTCAAGCCCAAGCTCCAGGGGCCCCAGGACCAGCTGGAGGAGCTGCTCAATCGGGGATCGCTCCCGAAACCGACCATCACCTCGGCTTTCTACCACGACCTGGCGAAGATCGCGGTGGAAGCAATGAGGAGCGCCCTCAAAGCCGGGGACTGGCCCTTGAAGCTACCGGCTGGTTTTTACACCAGCTGCGGCGCCCACACGGACAATTACACGATCCCGAGTAGGAACTTCGACCTCCTGAGCAAGCTCCAGTACGTGACGATGCGGGACAGCGACGTCTTCCAGCCGATCTTCGCCGGTTTCGCCTGGGGAAGCAAGAACGGCGAGCACCAGGCCGTGTTCCAGGTCTCCATCGGCATGGACATCATCTCCAACGGGAAGCTCATCTCGTCGGAGGAGGTCGGCACCTGGCAGGCCGGCGTCGGGAATCCCTTGCAGGTGTTTCCCCTTTTTCTGGAATAAAAAAAAAAGTCTCAGAATCGCTAATGTCCCTCCGGTTTCCCAAAGGTGGCGAAAAAAGAGGTGATCACCAACCACACGGCCATCACCAGCTACCGCGTGGTGACCGTCGCCGTCTCGCCCTTCGTCATGTACGACAAGGAGACGGACACGTGGTCCGGTTACTGCATCGACCTGCTGGACGACATCAAGCGCGACCTGAAGTTCGAGTACGACATCCGCGAGGTCGAGGACCGGCATTTCGGCACCCTCAGCGAGAACGGCTCCTGGGACGGGGTCGTGCGGGAGCTGAAGGAGAAGCGGGCGGACATCGGCCTGGGCACGATGTCGGTGATGGCCGAGCGCGAGAACGTCATCGACTTCACGGTGCCCTATTACGACCTGGTGGGCATCACCATCATGATGCTGAAGCCGCAGTCGAAGACGTCGCTCTTCAAGTTCCTCACGGTGCTGGAGAGCGAGGTCTGGTTCTGCATCCTCTCCGCCTACTTCTTCACCAGCTTCCTCATGTGGGTCTTCGACAAGTGGTCGCCCTACAGCTACCAGAACAACCGGGAGAAGTACCGGGACGACGAGGAGAAGAGGGTCTTCACCCTCAAGGAGTGCCTCTGGTTCTGCATGACCTCCTTGACGCCCCAGGGCGGGGGCGAGGCGCCCAAGAACCTCTCCGGCCGGCTGGTGGCCGCTACCTGGTGGCTCTTCGGCTTCATCATCATCGCCTCCTACACCGCCAACCTGGCGGCCTTCCTCACGGTCTCGAGGCTGGACACGCCGATAGAGTCCCTGGAGGATCTCAGCAAACAGTACAAGGTCCAGTACGCGCCCGTCTTCGGATCCGACGCGTACACGTATTTCCAGAGGATGGCCAAGATCGAGGAGAGGTTTTACGAGTGGGTAAAAACCTGGAAATTTAACGTTTGACGAATTAGAGTTTCCGGTGACAGAAAAATTTAGCAAAGCTCTGAAAATTCGGAGCTTTCGCGAAATTATCAAGATGGTTCATGCAGGTGTCACATTTTTTGCAGAATATGGAAAGAAATGAGCCTGAATGACAGTCTGTCGGACGTGGAGAGGGCGAAGCTGGCAGTCTGGGATTATCCAGTGAGCGACAAGTACACGAAAATGTTCCAAGCCATGACCGAAGCCGGATTTCCTAAAAACATGGAGGAAGCGTTGAGAAGAGTGAGAAAGCTGGACTCCAACACGGATTTCGCCTTAATCGGCGACGCGACGGCTATTAAATATCTCACGACTACCAATTGCGATCTTATCCAAGTCGGGGAGGAATTCTCCAGGAAACCTTACGCCATCGCGGTCCAGCAGGGTTCACCTTTGAAAGACAGAATCAACAGCGCGTAAGATTCGAGATTTCAGTGGAAATTTGGAATTTTACAGAAATTGGAATTTTTGGAGATTCCAAATTTGAAAAGAAAGAAATTCCAATTCTCTCAAAAATTCAGTCTCTCGGTTTTTGGTTCTGAGAAATTTGGAATTTTGCAGAAATATGATTTTTGGAGATTTCCAATTATTTAAAAATTCCAATTCTCTCAAAAAAAAGAAGGAAAAAAATAGTTCCTCACAAAAAGCCTATTTTTTTCCATAACGGATGAAATTCGATAGAGAAAGAAAGAAAGAAAAAATAGAGCGTATCCATATTCGGGCAAAGGTGATCCATAAATTGATTAGGATTCTGACCTAATTGTGGAAATTGGATTTCTGTTACAGGATATTGGTGCTATTGAATACACGTCGTTTGGAGAAATTGAAAGAGAAATGGTGGCAGCATTTGCCGGGAAAGAAAGTCTGCGCCAAGCAAAGCAGCCAGAGCGATGGAATTAGTATCGAAAATATCGGCGGCGTGTTTATCGTGATTTTCGTCGGTATCATATTGGCCTGTTTGACGCTGGCTTTCGAGTACTGGTGGTATCGTTATCGCGGACGCAACAACAACGTCACCAGCAGGGACTCGAACACCAGGACGTTGAGAAACGTCAAGCCGATCCGGTTCAAGTTACATCCCGCACCCACCCACGCTTTCCAAAACACACCCAGGCTGAGACCTAGATATTGAATTTTTTTTTTCATTATTTCATGGATTTATAAAAATAAAAATTCTATTATTTTCTTTTTTCTTTCTCTCACTTTCATTAATGAAATTTTATTGAAAAAAAAACTTACGTTTCAAAAAATTCCACGAATTCATCAAATTCGAATTCTCCAATTTCCAAAATTACAACTTATTGCAGTTTTCATCAAATTTCGTTAATTTTCCAATTCCAGGGATTTTCAGGGACTTTCGTGTGAGAAACCAAAAATCTGAAAGAAAAAAGAGACAAAAATAAATGAGTAAAAAAGACAAAAAAATTAAAATCCCTGATTTGAATTTTCCAAAAACGCACAAAAAAAGTACAAGAGTGTTTTTTTTCCCACTGAAAGAATTTCCACCGCCAACGATCGTCTTCTCCAAGTGTTACTGTTTTGAAAATACGATTGGATAAAAATGTCCAAAAAAAAATAGTAAAAAATGAAATAAATACCGATACCGATGAGAGCAAATAAGTAAAATCTCGATCGCACCTCTTGTGTTTTTTGCCTTTGCCTTTATTTGGTTACTCCCATAGCGTACATTTTTCATGTATTTTTTTGGTTTCGTTTTTATCTTCATCTTTTTTGAATTTTTTTTGTTTGTTATTTTGAGTTCGGAGAATACACTTTTTTTTCTCGCTCTCTCTCTCTCTCACACATTCCAACGAAATCGTTTTTTTTTTTCGTCCTCTGTCATTAAATTACAATCCCACGTCTCATTTTTGCACATCTTTACTTATTAATTTTCTTCTTTTTTGGTATTTTTTTTCTGCATTCGTCTCCACTCTTCATCATTTTTTTTTCTCAACTTTAATTTTAATATAACATTTTTTTTCCGTTCAAAGGCATTTGTTTTCCTCCCTTTTACTAAAAACTCTTCTTCTCCTTCGTTTTCCCTTTCTTTTATTAATCCCATTCCTGAATTGTTTGTTAGGTTTCTTTCTCTCCTTCCGTTTCGCAAACTTTTTCACGCTTATCTTCACATTTATCATTTTTTTTTGTTATTTTTAAAACACATACTTGCTTCACTTTTTTTTTCTTTGTATTTGTTTCCCTCTCGCTTTTATTTTTGTAATAAAAAGGGAGAAATTTACATTTTCCTTGCTTTTATTTATATTTTTTTCCTCCTTTTTTTTTGGGTTTTTGAATTTTTTATTTGTATTTTTTTCCTTTGTTTCTTTCCTCCTTCCAAGATTTAGGAACGCGAGGGGGGCGGGTCAATGTGACACGAGGAGCCGTGTGTTATTAAATCTCTCTATTAGGGGAGTTAAAAATTATAATTAGGGTGATTACGATTACAGATTACTTCAAATTTGCATTAATCCAAAGGGAACGAAGAGAAAAATGAAAAACAACCGGAAAAAAACCATTTACACGAGCTTCCATATTTTCCCAAAAATTCATTCGCCTTTTTTTTTCTTTCTTTCTTTCTCTCTTTCTTTTATATATATAAGTATATTTATATATATTTATATATCTATATATATAATATATATATTAGATCCTTTTCCTTTCACCGCCTTTTTTTTTTATTTTCATTCCCTTTCGAAACTTCTCTTCCAAAAACAATCAAAAGAAACGAAAGAACAAAAAAAAATTAACAAGTGCCAATAATAAAATTAATTTTTTTTTTCTCGAAGCGTCAAACGAACGACGAAAAAATCTATATATATATACATTTGTGTGTGTCTGTGATTACGAAAGGAAATATATATATATACATATATATATTTCGTCCCCTTCGCTCGAGAAAGAAGAGAAAAAGAGCCAAAGAAAAAATTCCGGTAAAAATCATCGTTTTACAATATTGCGTGTCAATTAAGGCGCTTTTTTTATCACTCGCTTCGTCTTTGTTTTCCCTCAAAAAACGGTTACTTCGGTAACGTATATTTTTTTCTCTCTCTTTTAAAAAGGACGTTGTTTATTTACTCATTTTTCTCCATATTTTTTTTTCTTTTTCTTCAATTTTTTATGTTTTCTTCTGGGGGGGGGTCGCTTCTTCGGAGGTAGAAGGACCTCAAGGGGGGGGGGGGGGGATTCGTTAAGAATAATTAAAACATCTAAATGAACGTTAAACATTCGGTTCATAGTCTCGCGATAAGCTTGATATCTTTGTCCAGTTTTGAAAGACTTTCAAAGAAATTGAAATTAACATCGAATTATTCGATCCAATGGCAAGGGGGTTTTTTTTCTTTCCATTCTTTATATATATTTATATATATGTTTTTTTTTCTAGGGGGTGGGAGGACTTTACCTTTATTTTTACCTTCTTGGATTCATGCATAACAAATTCCACATGCCAAGAGGACCCCCTTGTCATGCTGGTCTATCGGTTTCACCTCTTTCTCTTTTTCTTTCAATTAATCAATTAATTAATCATTGAATTAATTACTTTCTTTAAAAGATAATCTCTCTCTCTCTCTCTCGTCTCATCTCGTACTCCCTCTTTTCTAGCATTAAGATAACAACGTAAACACAAATATTCTGAAAAACCTTCTCGTTCTACCTAAAAACCCTCTCGCGCTCATTGTTTTCCTCCAACGCGATTTTTCCATGAGACGATACACGCTCCCGTCGTTAAACTGGCCAAAAAAAAAAAGAGAAAGAAATTTCGTTGAAAATTGCGCTAAAAATAATATTCATTATTCGTTCGTAGCTACGACCAAAAGAAAGACTCGCCGCAGATGTGACAGACGGGGAACACGTTCACACACGTAGTTAGCCATTTTCCCCTTTCTTTTTGATTCTCAAATACCTTTCTCCGTAAATTACTATATTTTTTTATTCGTTCCTTTTTTTCTTCGCTCTCTCTCTCTCTCCTCCGGATGCATTTGTATCGTTGTTGTTGTCGCTCGTCGTTTCTCCTTCGTCCGTCGCATCGTTCCTAGTTTCGAGTTTCGAGTTTCCTCTTGCCGAGCTTTTGCTCCCTCCGAGCCGATTTTAAAGAGTCAATGGACGCAAGGCTGCCAGTGGGCGGCATCTGAAGCTGCTACTGTGCCTTCTGGACAGAAAGAAAAAAATGTAAGAAATTTATTGGAAAAAAAAAGAAAAAAATGAAGGAGGGTAGTATATTTTTATTATCTAATTTAACTTTAATTAGAATGTCTAATTTTATTTTTATTTTTTTTAAATTATTAATATTATTTTAATATTATTTATTAAAATTTTTATTATTTTAATATTTAATATTAAAATTTTGGAAAGTTGCGATTTTTTTACTAAATAATGAAATATTAATTATTTATTTCAATGATAGTATTTATCAACTTGTACTAACGAAATTGATATAAATAAAAAAATACCCTCCATTTAATATATTTTGAAACTCGTAAAATGCACAAAAAATTAATTAATTAACAAATAGTAATTAAAAATTTCACCTTTTCCTATCATTGTGTAAGGACAGACTCGGTTGGATCCATTCCAGCTTGTCCCACTGAAACTCCTTGCCGCTCTCCAAATCCGGTGGACGTATAACGACGTCTTCGCTGCCCACGGGAGCGTAATAAACCCGGTCGTCCTGTTGCTCCGACAGGATTCTGCGTTTAACCGGCGACCTGATGGGCTCGGTTTGAATGGATTTGTCGCACTGGCGAACTCGAAACTTCAGGGTCAGATTCACCGTGGAGGCGGCGGCGGCTTTGTCCGGTGAATTGTTCGACGACGTCGACGAGTCGTTCTCGCGGTACTCCATGTAGGGACTCTCGCCACCGGGTAGATACAGCAGATTGCCGGACTCCGAGCGTCGGTACGCGACTCTTTCGACTGTGTTGTTCACAGGAAAGGTCGTCCCGTCGGCCCAGTGGCCGTCGTCCTTGATGGGACGAAAGTGGGTCCGGGCGGAGGTCAGAAGATCCTCGTCAGCAGCCTGCTCGGAAAGATTGAGCTTCACGTTGGAACGCGGCTCTTTCTTGCTTCCCGTCGACGTGGCCGCGTTCGCGGTCGGTGCCGTCGTTGTACACGTCGCCACTGCGACCGACGATGCCGTCGCCGCCGCCGCCGCTGCTGCTACTGGTGGTGGTGGTGCTGGTGCAGGTGCAGGTGCGGGTGGTGCTGGTGCTGGTGCTGGTGCCGGTGGCGATTGGTTCGGTACCACGGGGAAAAAACAGCTGCCCGTGCGTGGACTCTGACCGACTACGCTGAAGTTGCTACTGAGACTTTTCCAACACCATGGCGCTTTCATTATTGCATCGGACCAATTTACCAATTGTTCTGTGGGAGTCGAAAACGAGAAAGAGGAGATTATCATCAATGTGTTTGTATTTTTTCAAATTCGGTATTTCAAATATTTCAAATTCCATATTTTCAATTTTTCAAGTTCGATATTTTTAATATTTCAAATTTTCGAAATTAAAATTTTCGTACATTCGATATCGATATAAGACATCCCAGAAATTTTAATTTTCTAATAAAAATAAATAATTTGCCAAAAAAACTGTGATTTTTTTTAATTTCAAGTTTCCCTCACCTGATTTCTCTTTAGTTCCCGGTTCCTCGGCATAGTCCTCGATACTAATAAGATCAATGTCCCATGGGATAAGCGGTGAGTCATCGACGATCGAATCCTGATAGGGCATTTCGTCAGCGTGTCCATTGTTGTCGCAAGTGGGCAAAGAAAAAGGAGCGTCGTTCGTGTCCACGGGCCACAGGGGCCCGGAGGGTATGGAGAGAGACGGAGCTGCCCAAATAGATGCCGTGTCCTGTGAATTTCCCGGGCCCGAGTTCCATAGTGCTTCCAGACTCTCGTCGAATTTCGCCTGCAGCTGAGCCAATTTCAAACGGTCCAATTCCAATTCGCGTTCCTTTTCTCTCTCGCGTTCCATCGATTTGGCGAAACCGAAACTTTCTTTGTCCTCGATTTGTCTTGATTCGATAGCCTGCGAGTCAGAAATTAATTCAATTGAATTCGAAATCATTCCAAAAAAATAAAAATAAATAAATTCCAATTTCCCAAGAAACGATAATTTTTAAAAAAACTTACAATTGACATCTTTGTCTTCTTCGGACGATTTTTATTGTTGTTGTTATTGTTTTTCGTAGCGGTATTAATGTTATTGAAAACACCGTAGTTTTTCTTCTTATTGTTGCCGTTGTTTGTATTGTTGATAACGTTCTTGTTGTTGTTGTTGTTGTTGTTGCTGCTGTAAATGTTGTTGCTGCTATTGCTGTTGCTGGTATTGTGAATATAGTTATTACTGTTTCCGATGTTGTTGGTTGCCGTGTTTCGGTCCTTCCTGTGAGAAAATTTCTTGGGAGTAGCTGGTTGCAAAGCTGGAAACGCCGCGTAGTAACGTAAAGCCCGATCGCGTGGTGTTAAATTTTCAAAAGTGTTTTTGATTTCATCGTTCGTTGCTGTCTTCTCGTTTTCCTCGGTCTCGTCATTCGAACCGCCGTCCAAATCCTTCAATTTGGCGCACAGCTCGTCAACCAACGCTTCTATCCCAATTTCCTGCAAATTCAAATTACAAAAATTCAAATTCGTGAAATTCGTAAAAAAAAAATCTCGAGATTGGAAATAGATGTTACGATAAATTGAAAATTTTCAAAATACGAACGTACTTGATCAGCTGCGCTCGTTAAACATTGTACAACAACGCGTCTTTGTTCCCGGTCTCCTCCCTGCGATGGCAGCCTTGGTTTGGGTCGGCTACGAGCACTGCTACGACGTCCGGCGTTTCTGCCGGTAGCGTTGCTACTCGCAATTGGTTCCTCTAAAGGACTAAGGGCCGAGTCAGGGCGGCGCAATAGGCTGAGGACAAAACGCGAGTAGGCAACAGGATCAATTCCCAATGCATCTAAGCGCGTTTCTAGCCATTGACGCAACTCTTCCTCGGCCCTGGTGCCAAAAAAGCCTCCACCTCCAGGGGATGCTGCAATCCCGACCAAACGCAACGCTGGATTCCTCATACCCTTATGCCCAGTTTCCTCCTAAACCCAGGAACTCTTGCGATTTCTACCACCTCCGGGGTGATCATCCTCTCTCCTGTAAAAATCATCGAATTATATTTAAATATATTTTTAGAATAATAATATATTTTTAATTCCATGGTAATAATAAAAATTTCAATAAAATATAACAATGAAAAATATAAAAACATATTTTTTAATATTAAAAATTTGAAAATCCAAAGCAAAAAATATAGAAACACATAAAAATAAAAAATAAATTTACCTTAAAGTATAATATTATTGTCCTTTCTATAGGGGTACAATTCGCAAAGTCCACCACCTCGTAAAATACCCTTCGATAAAAAGACCGTTCCGATCCTACTTTTCCTCGAGTCGTCGATTAAACTTGTGTTTCGCTCGTTCGGTTTGAAAATAGGCTTGTCTCCGATGACGCTCGATGAAACGATAGACGAGTATTGCTTTTCTTTTTCTTCTTCTTTATTAGATTTCTTGTTAGTGTGTGTGTGTGTGTTTTTTTTCATTTACTTTTGTAATTCTTAATTCTTGGTTTTAGACTTGCTTGCTTGAATTAATTGTAGATGATCGGTTCGTCACACACGTGGGTGGTGGATGCGTCGTCGATGCGAGGATTGCAGGTCTCAGCGAAGGACAACAACAACAGTCTCCTTCCCATTTTGACTCTGAAATTAATACCAATGTCATTAACAAAAAAAAGAAACAGAATGCGATTCTTATTGTGCATTTCAACGTTTCGTAATCGGCGTTCTCGAAAATCCGAGTTATTTGGAAGGAAGGAGATAAATACCTACAAAGGATTTATTTTCAAAATCGTCACGGTTTCAAGATAAGAATTCGATTGTATTTTTTAATCTCTAATTCTTATCGGTCGTTCCAACGAAGCGAAAAAATATTGCAGCTTGAATCGATAATTTCAAGAAAAATTCAAATTCGTAAGTTTCAGAGTCGAAGTTTCAAATTTAAAATCTCCATTTCCAAATTTCTAGAATTTCGGATACAACAAACTAGATTTTCAAATTAAATATCCTGCAATTTCTACTCGCAATCTTAGGAAAAAAAAATTTCTAATTGCTGAAGTCAGAAACAACTTTCGCCGTATTCTGAATCTACACCTTTCTTCCATTTCTCGCTTTTTAGAAATTAAATCTGTAATAAATTACAGTCGAGTCGAGAAAGCAAAATTTTTGACTCGATTGATTAAAAAAACAAGAAAGGAAACGAAAATTCCTCGCTACTGCTACTAGTTAAAAATACACTTTTGGGAAAGTCGATCCCAGAAGACCCATTAAAAGCCAATTACGAGTAACATGCTAATTAAGGTTCGTAATTATATAAATCTCTCCGAGTGAAAATTTTCTAGATGGAAATAAAGATAGGATTTGGTAATTTATGTCCATGCGTACACGGTACGATTTTATCGCATGGGTCGAATCGACTTAATTTTTCAACGCAACCTAATAATTTTAAGGCCGGAACCAACAAACTCTTCGTTTATTGTACGAGACTGTACGCTAAATTATTTGAATTATCTTCAATTCCTCAAGGAATGGAGAATTCTTGGAAAATACACTTTCTGGGAATTAGATCGTTTTCGAATATTCGTCTTTAAAAAACTAAGAAAGAATAAAATATGTATCATTTCCCAAAACCCAAAACAATGGACACTCCGGCAAATTCTGAATTGCGTTGTGACGCAATTCAGTGTCACTCGCGGTTCGTTTCGCAACGTTCCAGAAAAGAGAAGAAACGAATCTCGAAATTTGCATCATCCCTTTTTTGATGTTGCCGAAAATCGAATCCCGCGCGATCCAAAAAAGAACAAAAAAACAAAAAATAAATGAGATATCAAGTTGTTGCATATATATAGTATAACGGATATTGCATTATATTGCGTTATTACATTGTTAGAAATCCAGAAACGAGCGAATCTCGAAATTCGAATCGAGAATTCCATTTCTCAATTTCGCCAAAAGCAAAATAAAAAAAGCACCAAAGGAGTAAAGTCACTCGGGGTCGGACGTCCGGCTGGGGAATACAACTCGCGCGTTGTTGTTTACCTTCTGCCCACCAACTATCACGGAAAAGAACGGACAAGAATCAACCACAAAAAAAAAACGCGTATACAATATCCGCTCGAAGTCCATCGATCCATCAATCGACGACCATTTTGTTCCACGGATTTCCACTGATAACGAGCACCAAGGAACACAAAGGAACGTAGCATCGGAAAAAAAACGACGTGTTTGGCAGCCACCGCGGCGCGATAAAGGGATCAAATAAATCTCAAGGTCAAAGGCCGTGAGGGTTTCTTTTTTTTTCCCATTTCGTACCTCCGTTTCTCTTTTTGCCTCCATGCATACATTGGTTTGTTGTAAAAGTAGCGGATAAAGAAACGAAACTATGCCGAAACTGACGATCAACTTGGCCGAGTCCCAAAACAGTTACCCGGATCCCGAAGGTCTTTCGTCTGCTCTCGAATCTCGACTGAACCCGAACTCAACTTTGCGACATCACTTCCTTTGCATATTATACTAAATGCGCGTCTATCGTACACAGGTAGAGGTACCTCGTGTATTCCCGTTATTTACATCTGTCGTTCTTGGGTCCTCTATTTATTCGAGTACCTACGTTAATGACCGCGTTGTCCCTAAACCGTGTTTCAAGGACGGGGTCAGTTTTGCCGGGATTTTCCTAGGGTTATGTATATATATATATATATATATATATTTTTGCATGTGCATGTATGTAAATGAGTAACATTAGTGTATGCAGATACCTAATTGTTATTTACATAGGTACGTCATTTTCTTTACTCGGGTACGAGCAGATTATAGAACAATTGCAGCCTCGTCCCTTTTGGGTGCAAGCGGCAAAGAGGAGGAGGAGGAGGAGGAGGTGCGTCATTTACGTGTGTGTATACGCACGTAAATCAAATAAGAGCGCAAGTGTGGGTAAGCGTAGGTATAAATAAACGAAATTCTGCATTATGGACGCGTATATGCGTGATGCGTTACACGGTTGTGTATAAATAAACGCGCCGAGCTCAGGACGGTCACCATTTTGATTGAGATTTCAGGGGAAATGCGGGAAAAGAGCGAGATAAGGCCCGGTCCTAATGACCAACGGCAGCATTGTTGCATTCACGTACGTGTACACTTCTCGTGTATAGGTGCGTACGTGTGATACACGCGTTTGTGTACAATACCCACGTACATGTACATACACAAATACGCGCACGAGTGTGGATTTGGATCGGATAATGCAAATAACCTTGTCGATTGCGTTTCCCCTGAGTCATACATCGGCGTAGGAGGAGGGGGGAAGAGGGGGACGCAGAAGATAGCGCTAGGTACCTAGTGCGATACGCAACGGTACGGAAAAATCCTGGGATTCGGTATACCAAGGGCGAGAATTTCTACGAGGGCTCGGGAATTTCGTCCGGCGTGGGAGGGAATCGACCCGGCGAAAAGTCTTCGCGAACGGCGTTTTCGCGCGTTCGGGACAAAATCGAGTTTATTCGACGTACCTGCATGTCCCGAGAGATGATTTTCACCCCGGCCTCTTCTACACGCCCCACTTTGCGAAAAACATGGCGCTGACCACTGCACTGCGAGCTACCGTCGCCCCTCCTGCCCACACCCCGCTTAAACGCGGATACGTCACTCCCCTGCGCTGGCGGCGTTCTTGGTAGCGACTGTTCCCAACAGATGGCGCCAAGCGGAAACTCCGGCGAGAATTCAAATTCGCGGGATGATAATTAATCGAAAGCGATAATTGTAGATTCAAAATGATTTAATTATTGTTGGTATTAATTTTCGTAGAAAAGAAATTGTATTAACGGACCCGAAAATTAAAAAATAAATCGAAATTTCGTGAGTTGTTTGACGAAGCGCGCTTTTTCAAAATGGATACCGCGCATGCGTATTGAATCATGACCGAACTCTTCATTTTTGTCGCCACCCTTGTTGACGCTTTGTTCGCTTTCTTCTTTTTTCTTCCCCCTCCTCGTCGAACAGCTGATCAGTAATGGAGACTTCTGCTTTGAACGTCGTGAGTGTTTCTTTGTGTTTTTTTTTCTATTGCCTCTCCCTCCCGAGTCTCGAGTCCAAGACGAAAAAAATACCAAAAAATGATTCCCAAGAAACTTGCCCGGTCCGAACGAATTCCGTTCGTTTTCAATTTTCTCGAGTTTTTTACCGAGTTGGTACGATAACGAAATTTTCTCTTTTTAAAGGCCCACGAAAGACAACGCCGAGCGGAAGCGTTACTGAGAGAACGACGGTTCGAGGAAGCGGCCCAGTGTCATGAAACAGTGGCGAGCCTTCTGTTAGAGGCGCAATTGCAAATAGAATCCAATTTCGTCGGTTTGCAAAAATCCTCTTCGTCCAGTCGATACTCACCCTGTCTCTCCAATTCCATTCACTCGATTCTCACCCTGGAGTCGTTGGCCCTTCAGAGGGACTACCACAAACGCCAGGCTGCCATCGTGAGGCGAGTCATTAAAAATTAATCGACTTTGACTATTTTTTGTTTTTTTATTTTTTTCCTTATTATTATTTGTTATTTTAATTTTTATTCGGTTTATAGAAATTCGTCCGAAGAAGGCTTGGAAAAAATCGGCAATTTTTTTCTTTCCAGAATGAAGCAAACCCAGTACGAGGAGTATAAGGCGACCTTGGAGTCGCAACGGCAGGATTTGCTTAACAAGCAAGTTCCCAAGGAAAAGGATAAAAATGGTGCAGGTGAAAGCGAAAAAATTGACGGATCGCTGCGACAAGCCATCTACCAGACCATCGAAGAGCAGGACACTCTTTTGAGTTTGATCTCGCTGCCGTACAACAACGAACCCGGGTTCAAGCACCCCAAGGACCCCGGCACCGTGATCGAGGAGCTGAGAACCGTTAATTGCCAGCTGCGATGCTTGGTGGGCAGTCTCTTAAGCCAACTGGAGTCCAAGGAGCAGGAGATTCGGCAGCTGACGGAGCGACTGGATGCCGTTTCCACGAATATCCGAGACGAGATCCGAATGGAGGATCCGAGCGCGTTGCATCTCCCTCCGTTACCGCCCCTGGCTCCTCTGGAAATGCCTCTTTTCGATTTCACGTCTTCTTAGACGCGAATTTCTCGATTTCTGGGTTTGGGGAACAAATTTTGGATGGACCCGTCAGGATTTAAATTCCAATTCCAGGAAAGTTTCTTTTTTAAAAAAGTTTTTCTTTTGGAAATAATTTTAGGTATCAGTAATTTTTTTTTTCCAGTACTTATCGATTCGAAATCTTCTATTTTCTTTTTTTGAGCCAGCCGAATGCAAGTTTATTAAAATTAAGGATAGAATTTAGGATCGACTAGATGTAGGTAATATTTTTAAACTCAATTTGACTTTGAAGTGTAATCGATAATTACGCATCTACTAATTGTTGCGCTAATTAGTAACAAACGTGATAAAAAAAAAAGAACAGCTATCTCTGGTCCGCCGACCAGCAATTATCGTATAAGACGTTATCGAAGCGATAAGCGAAATTCGAGACAGACGTTACGTGTCGATTTCGATGAAAAAAATAATAACTATCACTTAGAGGAAAAGTTATCTTAACAGTACAAAACGCATCGCTGGAGCGAATTGTTTTCTCTCCTTTCGTTTCTCTCGCTTCCTCCAGTTTAAGAATTAATAGCGATACAGAAAATATTTGTTCGATAAACAAAAGTGGCAGAATATTATTAGTTAGTTACTTAAGGAACAGCTCAAATTTTCATTTTAAGACGCGTCTGTAAGTTATTTTTATTATCGATACGTCATTAGGAGTTTCGTTGTATGCCAATATTTATTTAAGTAAGTGATAAAAAAAAAGGAAATGTAAATAAAAAAAAATGGAAAATCATATTGAACTATTAAAGGACCAGTTGTTTTTACAATTTCGTGTATTTTTGTTTATTCTCGTTCCAGTGAAATTTTCGAATTTTACGTTTTCATCCCAAATTGTCCTAAACCCTATTTGATGATTAACCCGAAAATTTTTAAAATTCCCTCTTTTATTATATCTACAGTTATTTGCGTAGGAGCGCACGTGGTGCCATCTAGCGTTCGCGACGATACCTACTTCAGACGCCAAGTAGCGCCATCTCTCGGTTATGTACATGATTCGAAAGAGGGTAAGGTAGAAAGAGGTTAGTTACCCTTGGGTGTCAAGCTGGAAATTACAAGACCGACACAGAGATGGCGGCACATGTACTCTTATATCAGTTTGTACAAATGGCCGAAAGATGGCGGCACTTGTACTCTTATATCAGTTTGTACAAATGGCCGAAAGATGGCGGCACTTGTACTCTTATATCAGTTTGTACAAATGGCCGAAAGATGGCGGCACTTGTACTCTTATATTAATTTGTACAAGTGACCGAGAGATGGCGACGCTTGTACTCTTATATTAATTTGTACAAGTACCGAGAGATGGCGGCACGTGTATTCTTATATCAGTTTGTACAAATGACCGAGAGATGGCGGCACTTGTACTCTTATATTAATTTGTACAAATGACCAAGAGATGGCGACACTTGTACTCTTATATTAATTTGTACAAGTGACCGAGAGATGACGACGCTTGTACTCTTATATTAATTTGTACAAGTGACCGAGAGATGGCGGTACCAGCTTCGTGGACCAGGAGGACTTGGAAATCTTGGAAATCCTCCGCGAGGAAACGGAATCGGGATTTAAAAAGCGCGTCTTTTGTGCGAGCGCGGGACTGGAGTTTCGATTCGAATCTCCAACTGGAGAAGGACGGAGGAGCAAAAGGATACTTACGTGGACGGGGAATAAAAATGGACGATCGGGAGATCGAACCTTTCTCGTGCCGTGCGACGACGATATAATAGCCACCTTTTGAATAGAAGGAGTTGGAGGAGGGGAAGGAGGAGAAGAAAAGAAAAAAAAAGTCAACAGCAGAGGAGGGGGAAGTCGTTGTCCTCCAGTCCAGTGGCTGTTTCACTCCAGTATTGTCCAGTCGCTCGAGACTGAGCGAGCGTGTTAGTGAATAAACAAATAAATAAATAAATAAATACGATTCGGTTCCTATTTTACAAGAGCGAGAGGGAAGGAACGAAGGTAATATTTACTGGAATCTCGGTAACAACAATTGCATTTCCAGTAGAATTTTTTTTCCCAGCATCTCCACTGGAACGGGAGAACAAAGAAGGGGTCAAAGTTCCTGCCGAAGTTGATGGTGACCTCAAACGTTGACCCCCCCCGAGTGGAGAAAGGAACCGAGGAGTTGCCGAATTTCCAAAAAAGTCCAGTTTCTTGGCTGGAATCGGAATTGGAATCGGAGATTCCAGTTCCAGTGGAACTGGATGCGCCAGGGGTACGCATAAGTCGTCAACCTCTGGAACGAACCTCGGTGCGTGGGTCTAACACAAGTTTTGGCATGATTGATTACTTATGGGTACCGCTAAGAGGGAACAATCCTTGTAAATAAATATTTCCCACCTGTAGCTCGTATCGCGACTCCGATATTATCGTCGCCACCGGTATAACAATTTCTAATCTTTGTTCGTGATAATTTACCCACGAGTAGTCCCGATACAAAGAACGAAATAAACAAAAACCATAAAAATATATACACACGCATACATACGCATGAAATCCATGTACGCTGGTCTATCGCCAACGACTATCGCTCAACCATTGTTATTACGACTACCGCAGGTCCTCCATCCGGTTGGAGAACGGACCGCGCCGGGGAGCTGGGCTTCTGTCGCTGGCACGGGAGGAGAGCATCGAGGAGCGGGGGACGGCAAGCGAAGGAGTAACAGCCAGGTGTAGGAGGAAAAGGAGAAGGAGAAGAAAGAGAAGGCAACCGAGTTTACCTGAGTAGCAACGTTCGCACGGATACTCGGGAGCGGGCTGAGAAGGAAAAAAAAAGAGACGGAGAGAGAGTCGTGGTCGGCTATTGTAATTTACGGTACAGCCGAGGAAGATGAGACCGAACTGTGGGAATTTCCAGAGTGCCGTCGACGGGTTCCTAGCGAGCTGGCGATTTCTCGCCGACAGATAACAGAATCGGATAGGAGCGATTGAGGGATCGGACGGAGGGGCACCAGGGGGAGGAGGAAAGAGGAAGGAAGGTTGGCAGGAATAGGAGGGCAGCGGGAAAAGTCGAGGAAATGAGGGGAGCCGCGTTGAAGGAGGAGGAGGAGGACGAGGTCAGAAGGAGACGTCGGAGTAAAAGAAGCTCGTCGAGGGTGGAGCAGCATTGTTTTGTCACGAGGGTGGTTGTA
The DNA here is from genome assembly GCA_949825005.1 of Gasteruption jaculator. Classification (NCBI taxonomy): domain Eukaryota; kingdom Metazoa; phylum Arthropoda; class Insecta; order Hymenoptera; family Gasteruptiidae; genus Gasteruption; species Gasteruption jaculator. The sequence goes on along the minus strand of OX463772.1, from coordinate 12,527,542 downwards.
AGTTTCTTCCTGGTGTGCTGTTACGTTCGTGCCGGACCCGTTCATCCCTTGCCTCTTCGGAAAGGTAAAAAAAAATATTTTTTTTTCATATATAATTTTTCATTACATAATTATTCATTTTTTTGCAGAGATAACACTCGGATCTTATATCGGATACTACGAAGCTGCTGTTTATGACACTTCGAGTCTAAGGGACCATCGACGTCGAGTGCGTCGAGATACTGACAAAGTTGGAGAAGAATATCCGTTAATACTGCCTATTCGTACTTTAGATAAGTAAGTTGGCCTTGAAAATTTCAAGTTACGCATTTCAATGTCACCCTTCGGTAAATCCCACCTCTCCCTTTTTTTTCCCTAAGCTCCGGGGTTTCCCACAATCACGCGTAATCTCGCTGATCCCACAAAATATAAATACAGATACTTTGGAATTTCTTCCACTTTCGCGACAAACACGGATAAGCCGGTAATAATCCAGCAATAAGTTGCAAACCGGAGGGGCTTCCTTTCCTTAGAGTTTAGTGGGCACAAGGTCGCGCGGTGAATAGTCTAGACTCGTATCGATTTTCAAGGATTTAAAAAAATAAAAACGTAACGCAATCATTTTAAATCCGATTGACACGGACCTTGATTTTTCGTTGTAATTTAATTTTTGGATTTTTGACGTATTTCAGGAAATGGACTATACGTCTCGTTAGGGACGACGCTATCTTTGCTAAGGACGTTGTTTTAGAAAATACCGATGGACGAATCTCATTCGATACGACCCATTCCTACGTCGGATCTGTTCTGGGTGAGAATATTCCCTTAAAAATTAAAAAATTAAAATTAAACTTAAATCTCAAATTTTTGTTTAATATAAAAATACGTGTATCAATGCTTCTTTTTTTTCTTTTTAACAGAAGACGAGAATTCTTTGGTCCAGGGGATCATCACGAAAGAGGGACTCTTCGATGGAACTATCGTTACGAACTTGGAGGAATATTATATCGAACCGAGCAACCGATATCTGAGCAACGATGACACTTCGCCGCCTTACCACAGCATCGCTTATCGGTCCTCCGATGTCGTGCAGCCTCCGCAACCCCTGAGATGCGCCAGTCACGAGTTGCATAAAAAGAGTCGCAGGTATTTTCCGAATTTTGAATGAATGGAGAATTTTAAAAATTGAATTCCCATAAGAAAAGGGAAAGAAATACAATTTTTTAAATATTTGAATTTGAAATTTCATTGCAGGAACGACAGTTTTCAAAGGGAGCCTTTTTACGAGCACCTCTTTGACCACGAGCTGGTGAATCACGGCGGGTTTTACTCGAACGAGCCGAGATTTCCGCAGATTTCACCGGATTTCCTGAACAGGAGGTACAGTTTCGAGAGGTTCGCCCGAAACCTGCAGAAACGAGCCACGGTGGATCCGAGAAAAACCACCTGCATGCTGTACTTGCAAGCCGATCATCAGTTTTTCGCGCGTTACGGCACCGAGGAGTCCTGTATCGAAGTTATGACCAGACACGTTCAAAGGGTGAACTCCATTTACCGACACACCGGTGAGTATCCAGGCAGAGTTTGAAAGAAACAAACAAATTTTAATTTAATTGTCGCAGAAAGGAAAATTCGAATTTCATGATTTTCAGATTTTAATCAAGATGGGAGAGCGGACAACATCAGTTTCATGATCAAACGCGTCAAAGTGCACAGTGGGGATGCCCTGAGAGATCCCAGTTATCGTTTTCCTGGGAATTACGGAGTTGAAAAATATCTGGAACTCTTCTCCGGTAATTGGGCCCTTAAATTTATTAATTTAATCAATTTTTCTAATTAACTAATTTTATTTACGAAAATTTTCAGAGGAAGACTACGACGCCTTTTGCTTGGCCTACATGTTCACCTATCGCGATTTCGAAATGGGGACATTGGGGCTGGCATGGACGGGCGATCTCAAAAACGCAGGGGGAGTTTGTGAGAAAAACGGGGTAAGTTTTGAAGGAAAAATGGATTTCAAAAATTTCAATCTCGGACCCGAGAAATATTCTTTTGGTATTTTTTTTTTTTGCAGCATTATCGAGGAAGTATGAAATCCTTGAACACCGGGATCGTAACGCTGCTCAATTATGGCAAACACGTACCGCCAGCGGTATCTCATGTCACTTTGGCTCATGAAATCGGTCACAATTTTGGTTCACCGGTAACGAATCCACAATTTTTTTGCTTTTCCTTGTATATAATTTTTTTTTTTTTTTGGAATAACTTGTATAATTTTTTTATAATTTGCAAATGAAATTTTCCCCAGCACGATCCCGAGCAATGCACGCCAGGAGGCGAGGACGGTAACTTTATAATGTTCGCGAGAGCTACGAGTGGAGATAAGCGTAACAACAACCGTTTCAGCCCCTGTAGTTTAAGCGCCATCAACCCTGTTCTCAATACAAAAGCGAGATCTCCGAAGGGTTGTTTTACCGGTAAGTTTCCCAACGAGAAAATCGGCCAAATTTAGAAAACTTAGAATTCCCATCGATTCGAAAAAAATTCAATTGCGAAAAAAAAGAATAATTTTGTAATTATAAATTAATATATTTTTAATTACGTTTAATAATATTTAATAATAATTTTTTTCAGAGCCTCAAGTGTCTTTATGTGGGAACGGAGTGGTCGAAGAAGGCGAGGAATGCGATTGCGGATGGGAGGAGGACTGCAAAGATTCCTGTTGTTTCCCTCAGAGACGTTACCCCCCGGCCGAAGAAACTCCTTGCACTCTTACTCCGGGTTCCGTTTGTAGTCCAAGTCAGGTGAGTATCGACGAGAATGAAAATTATTCATTATTTATTTGTATAAATTAAATTTACGTGTATTTTTTTTGCGTTTTTAGGGACCATGTTGCACCAGCGAGTGCAAACTTAAATTTGGAGACAGATGTAGAGACGACAATGGATGTAGAGATGCGAGTTTCTGCGATGGCAGGAATGCGCACTGCCCACCTTCCGTCAACAAGCCCAACAAAACCATTTGTAATCGAGAGCTCGTCTGTTTCATGGGCGTGAGTATTTATCGTCCCCGAATATTTCGTCCCATTTTTTTATTTTATTTTATTTTTCTCGAGTCCACGAAGATCAATTAAATCTCCTCGGTTTCGATTTCCAGGAATGTACGGGAAGCATTTGCTTGGCCTACGGCCTGGAATCGTGCCAATGCATCCCAGGACCGAACGAGCCCGCCACGAAATCCTGCGAATTGTGCTGCCGTTTGCCGGGAGAGTCTCAGCCCTGCTTGTCGTCCTTCGAGTGGAACTCACCGCCCTACGATATCCCGGACATGTTCGCGAAACCCGGTACCCCGTGCAACGACTACAACGGCTACTGCGACGTCTTCCAAAAATGCCGCGAGGTCGATCCGAGCGGACCCCTGGCCACTTTGCGAAAACTCCTGCTCTCCGACGAGAGTCTGGCTACTTTTCGAAGATGGGTCGCGGATCATTGGTACGCCGCCGTTCTGATCGTCCTCGTGGTCGTTTCTTTATTGGTAAGGATTTATTTTTTTTACTTAACCTTGGAGGAAATTTTTTTTTCTTCGAATAATTATTTAGTATTTCAAAATTAGAAGAAGAAAAATAATTAATTCTTTGTATCCGAAGGGGGGACGGGGAGAAAAAAATAATAGTTTTCCTTAAAAGGGAGTGAAAAGGAGAAGATTTTCGAGATAGCGCTAACGGTTCATTTAACGAAAAGGAAAAAAAAAGAGAAAGAGACTCATCTGATTTGATGAAATCGAGTGAATCATCTCACAAAAATTTCTTTCCTTTATTTTCTGTCTCTTTTCCCCGTCGAAAAAGAAACGCCGACGAAAGAAGGATAACGTCAGTGTTTGCGACAAGAGTGAGTCTCGTATCGCCAAAGAAACAGCTTTTCCCGTATTCGTAGGCCTTGAGGTTGAACCACTTCCCCGCGTATGCTAATTTCGCATTATAGATTCAAATATAATTCAATTGTGGGATTATATTTAAATTTATATTTGTATCGTGAATTTTAATGTATCGTTTTTGAGTGTCTTCCATTTTTCTGGAATTTCCAATTCGTCCAGCAAAAATCCGAGGATAGTCCCAAGAGCCTCATTTAGTTTTTTTCTTTCTTTCAATATTTATTTATTTATTTATTTATTTATTTACGTATGGGGTGAATTCGCAGGTTGCCAGCACGAAATTACTGGGGAAACGGTCAGATTTGAAGCTGAAGTCGGTGACGATCATCCACAGCTCCACCACGGAAACTGTGAGATTACCCCCGGAGGGAACGGAGGGTGTGACGGTGCATCCCCCGGCTGTTCGGGCGAAGCTTCCCTTGAGCAGGAAGGTCCGGGAAAAAAGGCAGCGCAGGAAACAGAGGAAGGAAACCAGCGTGGTTCCAGTTTCCGTTCCAGATTCAAAGGTTCATTTTTTTTCTCTCTCTCTCGAAAATAGAGACTTCTTTTTTTATCCAATTTTTTTTAATCGAGAAACTAATTAATTATAAATTTCACAGGATCTCGCAAAAAAGGGATCGTCTTCGCAACAACAACAACAACAACAACAGAAACGTCTTCCTTCGACAACAACAACAACAGCAGCAGCAGCAGCAACAATGACGGTAGTAACATTACCAGGAGCAACAGCGACAACAACAACAACAGCAACAACAACGATACCAGCAATAGCTCCAACAACAACAACGATACCAACAATTCCAACAATTCCAGCCACGAAACTGGAGATACCGAAGCTCCAGCTCCAGCTTCAACAGCAGCAGCGTAAGAGGATCCGGGATAAAAGCGAGAACAGCGACAAGAGGAAACGCGACAAGCGGAAAAGGGTGCAGGAGGTGATCGACTACTCGGCCTCGCAGAAGGACGACGTGGCCAAGCCTTCCAAGACCGACCCCAGGAGCAAGGTCCGATCCTGGCTCCTGGCATCGGCTCAGTGCGTCCCGGAAACGGTGCGTTCCGGGTCCTCCTCCTCCTTCAAGCAGAATCTCGGCTTGCCCAAGAGCAAGTCCAGTCCTGGGGAGCTCACGGGTCCCACTGGGAAACAAGCGAACCGGCAGCAGCAGCAGCAACAGCAACAATACAGAAAATCGCCGGCCAGGGTCACGACGATCAACGAGAATCGAAGTTCCGGGAAAAATCTGACCATACTCTCTCCGAGCCGGAACGACCGCGCGAGGCTCCAGGTCGTCTACAAACCGCCCTTTCGTTTCTGCGTGAGGCTCCGGAAGGCCGACAAGGTGGCCCAGGCGCCGGTGCTGAGGAGCTCCAAGGCGCAGTGTCCCCGCACCGGGGTGCTGCTGAAACGCAAGAAGGACCATTCGGGGAAAAACTCCAAGCGCACCGGCGGTAACGGGACCGGAAGCAAGCGCGCCGGGGTCGTCCTCGGTAGCGGCGGCGACAAACGTCGCTGCGAAATAATGCCAAACCTCGAGGCAGCCAATTCCGACCTCCACACGGTACCCTCCGACCTGGAGGTACTGCTGTCGGAGAGCGAGTTCCTCTTTTCGGACGCGTGACGACTGTAAAAGTATTTTTTTTTAATATTTTTTTTGGACCCGGTGGGTCTCTGATCGGGTCGGACGATTCCGCGAACGTTCCGGGTCTGGAAATTCAAGGGAGAGAAAAAAATGTGGAATTCGAAGATGGAGAATTTCATTTTCTATATTTTTGGGATCCTGTAGGTTCCCCAGCAATTTTATGAATATTCCCTTTTTCTTGAAAATTAAGAAAAAATTCAAACAAATTTGTTTGAACAACAAAAACTCGTGTTCGGAACGTTTGGAAAGTGTCTGACAAATTGTTTCTGGTTCCTAAGAAAGTTCATTGGGATTCTCGAGATGTGCGAACCGACTTCCTTTTTTATATATACAAAAAAATAATAATAAAAATAATAATAATAAATGAATTGACGGAAAATGATGAGGATGCAGAGGGAACTCACGAACGAATGAATGTGAATAGGTCCAAGTAGCTTTAGGCGAGAGGATCAAAGTCTGTGCTAATGGCTACTTGTTTATTTTTGTGATACTCTCTTATATTTTTTAGAACTCGTTTTTTTTTTCGAAATCCCGAAAGAATGAGTCTCTAAAACGGACGATAATGTACTTAATTAATTTAATAAGAAAAAGTAACTTAAGGGATATCGAAAAGAACAAGAAACCCGGAGACGAATTTGAAAAATTCATTTTACGATTCGGTTTCTCTTTTTTTTTCTTTTATTGAAATTTTCTTGTACATATTTCCAATTTTTGTTTTTTCATCCCGCAAAATAATAGATTAATCGATAGAAAAAATGCGCTTACGATGGATATTCTGTAATTACTAGAAATATATAAAAAAAAACAGATACCGATTTCCAAATTTCGAATTTTTCAAATTCGCTTTGGACGAAGAAGAAAAAAATAATTATATCGTTCTTTCGCCGAAAGCGGAAGATACTACCGGTGCAATTTATGAATACACCTTTTAAGACTGCCGAATTAATACATGATCAACTAAAAATGAAGGAAAAAAAAGACAGAAAAGTAACAAAGCTAACAAAAAAAATAGCGTAAATATCGTCTAATGTATCATAAGAGGTAACGTGAATTGCAGTTGATTAACAATTAGTAGCATTATTATTATTATACGTGAAATATTAATGGAGCAGCAAATAAAAAAATATCCTGAAAATGTTTTCGCATTTTTTTCTTTTTAATCGAATCATTTCATTTTATCCCAATTACGATTATTCTCCGTTTCCCCAAAATCAGCTCAAAAAAAAATATTGAACTTTTTTAGAAATGACCTTAATAATCGGCAGCATTGCTGGCCAAGTAATCGCGTCTGCCGATATTCGAAGCTTGCTTATTTTGAATGGCCTCGAGTTTCGGGCACTCGGTAATTCTATGACCCAAGCCACCGCAGTAACTGCAGCCACGTTCGTCTGAAACAATTGGAAATGAATTTAAAAAATTGTTAATTGACGAAAAATGAAGAGAAAAAAAATATGAAAAAAAAAATAATAAAATAATTCCTACCTCCGAGATTCAAATACTTTTCGTTTTCCGAGCAAAGTTCCAACAAGAACGGTGGAACCTTCTGTTTGGCTTCCATGAGCAAATGCTTGAGATCCAGAAGAACCGATTCGTCGTTGGCTTTGTTGATGAAAGTCGTGGCTATTCCGGTACGTCCCGAGCGACCCGTTCTGCCGATTCGGTGGACTGGAAAATTGTGGAAAAGAAAGGAAAAAATATGAAACGAATTTTATTCCCCGATTTTCAAAATTAGATTTTTATCTTTTTTTTTCTTGCAACCAAGAAATAAAATAAACAATTATTTACCATAGTTTTCCACGTCGTCCGGCATATCGTAATTAATTACATGTTGGACGTCGGCGAAATCCAACCCCTTCGAAGCAACGTCGGTCGCCACCAAAACGTCCTTTCTCCCTGCCCGGAAAGCTTCCACGGAACGGGACCTCTCCTCTTGATCTGAAAAACAATAGAAGTTTTTTTATAATTTTTTTTTTCAATTTAATCCATACCCCAAATTTTTTTTTTCTGGGGTACTCCTGGAAAATTGAAAGAATTACCTTTGCCACCGTGAATCGCAACGGCTTCCACACCCTTTAGAAGCAAATACTCGTGGATGGCGTCGACGTCTTGCTTCTTCTCGGCGAAAATCAAAACCGGGGGTGGAGTTTTTTGCAAACATTCCAGCAAATACACGATTTTTGCTTCCTGCTTCACGTACTCGACCTCCTGGATGACGTTCATCGAAGCTGCACCCGCGCGTCCCACGTTGATCGTCACCGGTTTCACCAAAGCCGATCGCGCGAAATTCTGAATCTTCTTCGGCATGGTCGCGGAGAACAGCAGAGTCTGCCTCTGTCCGCGAAAAAACGAGAAAATCGTGCGAACGTCTTCCTCGAAGCCCATGTCTATCATTCGATCCGCCTCGTCCATGCAGAGGTACCTGCAGACGCTCAGCTTCACCATCTTCTTGTCCAACATGTCCATCAATCGGCCCGGGGTCGCGACCATTATGTGCACTCCTCTGGAAATCGAAGGAAAAAGGGAGAAATTATTGTACTGCGATCAAAGATTTCTTAAAAAAAAAAAGTCGATATCGGTGGACTCACCGATTGATGACGTCCAGGGATTCCGAGACCGGAACCCCACCGATGGCCAAGCAGCTTCGAATCTCCGGGCAACCGGAGTGTCGCAGGCTGTTGGTGTAATGTTGGATGATATCGTAGGTCTGCTTCGCCAATTCCCTCGAGGGACAAATAATCAGGCCGTAAGGACCTTCGTTTCTGACGAAAGGCATAGCGACTTCCTGCTCCAGACAGAACATGATGATCGGAAGCACGAACACCAGAGTTTTTCCGCTACCGGTGAAAGCGATACCGATCATGTCCCTTCCCGACAATCTAAGGAATCGATCCGATCGATGCTTATTAATTTCAATAATGCAACCAAATTTCATCGAATACGACACAAACTATTCCCTAAAAAAAAAAAGAAATATCGAATCGAGTATCACTTACACCGTGGGGATCCCTTGCACCTGAATGGGGGTAGGTTTCGTGATTCCTTTTTGCTGCAACCCATGGAGAATGCCTTTATGGAATTTCATCTGCTCGAAAGTCTTCAAGGGCGGTGGCACGTCGTCGCCTTCCACGAGGATGCGAAGTTTTCTCCTCACGCGCTCGTGCCTGATTTTTCCCAAATTTCGAACGGCTTTCGGTGGCTTCCAGCTCGTCTTTATGGGATCTTCGTATTGTATGCCTTTGGCCAACTCGGCGACCCCCATCAAAGCTTTATTTTCCGCAACACTTTCCAGGATCTTCTCCTCTTCCTTCAGCTGCCTCTCCATCGCGCTTTCCTTCTTCGCTAACACGATTCAAAAACAATGGTTTTTAATTCATAGAATCTATCAAAATGAGCAGGGAAGAAATAACAAAACTCGGAGGATACCTTCGGCGAGTTTCTTGAGTTCCGTGTGTTGATCCAGGAGGGAAATGTTGGACTTCCTGCCCCAGACTTGTCCGTCGTCGTCGTCTTCTCCTCCATTACCGCCGTCGTCTCTTTCGTTTTCGCTGCTGCTTCTTCCTCCGATTCCACCTGAACCCTCTTCCTTTAACTGGCCGAGTCTGCCGAGTTTCATCAGTTGTTGCTTTTTACGTTCCTTCAAGGGAACATAGGGAACGTAATCGTCGTCGGAATCCAACGCATCCTTTTCTTCCTCCTCGGTTCTTCTGTATCTCTGTAATTTAGGACATTCGTATTGCAAAAAACAGAAAATTGTCCTTTTTTTTCTTTCCAAAACGTAATTTTTCCTCGGATGTGAACAAAAAATGTATTTATGTATAAAAAATATACACGTACATAAGAAGATTTTTCTTAATAGTAGGAAAATAATATTAATAAGAAAAATAATTTAAAGAAAACTAACCTTAATCTGCGAGGTACCATTATTTTCTTTGCGTTCCATCCTGAGTTTCCTAAAAGTTACGTTTCCATTCGCAAATTTTCCTGAAACCTGCACAACCGAGATATTATTTATTGCACGTTATGTATTTGTTATTGTACAATGTATAATAATAATAACAACAACGTATCAACAATTCCGTATAAAAAAAATATTACAACTACAATTACACTTACGTGGTTATTGCAAAATGTAAATAAACAAAAAATACACTACAGTCGCATGGGCGCGCATAAACTAGTTTAGCCGTTTCTACGATAGACGGCACTGCGTTCACGAGACAACCTAACCTATACGGAACAAAAGATTTCCATCGTTCCGCAAACCTTCCGGAAAAAAAAGAGACAAAGTTTCGTGGAAACTTGGGAAAGGTAAACCGACAGGTGAGAAAATGCGTGTTTCTCCTGTTTTTCGAAACATTTATAATCGATTTATTAATTGATCGCTATCGATCATTATTAATTTATCGCGCCTCGTCTTAATTCGAAAGGAAACAAATTTTTGAGGTTATGTCGAGACGCGCTTATAATAATAATAAAAATAACAATATAATTATAATACTAATATTTTTTTTTAATTATTATGCTTGTTAAAAAAAACTAATTTTGCAAATTTTGTTAATTACCGATTCATTTTTCTTTACGGATTTCAATTGCGCTTCCTCTTCGAAAAAATTGAAAAATACCAAAAATGTTAATTATTACCTGCACCTTTGGTTTTTCAGGAGCTTCGAAGAATAGCTCAATGTCCTGGATCGCGGAAAGCCTGCGGCTGGCGACTCGGTTCGTGATTCCTCAAATCACGCAAGTCAGATTCCGCTACCATGCCGAGAAGGTCGCGAGGGGACCTTTATTACGGAGACACGGCTATAAAGATCCGATAGACCTGAGAGGCACTTTGTCGCACACGGTCAACTATCCGATAGAGTCTCTGCCGGTCTATCGACCCAAAGACGCCTGGAACCAGCAACGGGCGCTGTTCGGGCAGAATGATTACATTGACATTCTAGGCACCGGCGCGTTGCACCCCACTCGAGTCCTGTACAAAGTTCCGTCCTGGTTGCGTGGCTTCCACGGCAACGAATATCAGATGCTGCTGCGGAAACGCAAGATGTGGGCAAAGGGCACCTTTCCGAGAGCGAGACCTACGAAGTGGAAAGACATGGCAAAACGTATCAGATATTTGTACAAATTCCTCAATCGCAAGACGAAAACTAATTTCAGTATGCGATAAGGGTCGGAAGTGGGATAGAAGAAAAATGAATATCGGCTATGGAGTTTCATTTGAAATAAAGCCGTCGAAGGGGATGTGTAAAATAGTGAATTTCTTTTTATTCTACAAATAATTCTTCTTAATAGTTTTCACAATGATTAAAAGTCACAAAAAAATACTAGTTTTTGTTTCATTTCACTTCATTCGATTACTTATTGCTATGTTTGTTTTCTTTTTTAACTCCAAAGTCAGTTCGCAGGTTTACTATTTTTTTATGTACACTGAAAGTTGTTCAAGTATTCACAGTTGTTATTTTTTTTTTCTTCGAGTGAGGTGTTTCCGTTCGAGATTTTTTTTGCGATTGGTTTGATTTTAAGGCCAGTGAGTGGACGAAGAAAATTTTCAATATTTACTTGGAAAATTGGAGGAAATCGGATTTCATCCATTTGTAATTCCAAAAAAAAAAAACAAAAATTGAAATTTCGGGAAATTTATTGATTCAACTTCGATCTTAAAAAATCTCATAACAAAAATTCTCTCCAACCGGGAATTCGGTGGACTTTATTCTTAATTATAAAAAATTCTTTCGATATCTGGAAAACAAAAAATAAATAAATATATAAATAATTTTCTCTAGTTTCTGTAACGGATGAATGAAATTCGACCGACTGGTTTTCGAACACTGACCGTAAAATCTCTGTTTCGTGCCTCGCCGGACCGGAGGTTTCTTTTTTTATTTTTTTTTTTTCGATCATCGACTCGGTGGAAGAAGAAATTTGGTATCGAATCGTACACTTTCGTGCGATCGCTGAGAAAACTCGGTTTTGAAATGGTAGACGGTAGTAAGTACAGTGTAAACGGGAAAACGAAGCTTTTACAATAACTTTCCGTACGACGTGTGCTTTGTTATGTACAAAAATCAGTTGCGAGTATTGTCCATTTCGATAAAGTCAATGTGGTTGAGTAAAATTGACTGAAAGAAGAATAAAAACAGCGAATAAAAAGAAGAAAGAAACAGTTCGGAAATAAAGTTGCGAAAAATAAATTTCTATGATTACAAAAAAAAATGTAACAAAAAGAACAAATCTCGTATCCTATTTTCCTTAATGTGCGAAGTTTCGAGGAAGTACTTGTTACATTAACGATGAATTTGCAAATATGCTGTTTTTCTTTTCTTGCTCTTTTTGTACAAATGATGTGCAAATTTTCTACAGTCGGAAGTTTTTTTTTTTTTTTTTTTTTCATTAAAACTCTGCCGAAAGCAAACGGTTCGCTTTCTCTCCCTTCTGCGTGTTTCCGAAGCGACGAAAGATCCGTGAGAGAAACATACGTATGCGAATATATATATCTATCTATCTATCTATCTATCTAACGTTTGCACCTTCTCTGTGATTCATAAATTATTTTTACAAAATATTAATGGCAGTCGGTTAAAAAAAATCTCGATTTAAAATCACGCGCAAATACAAATACACACACACACATGCACGCATAGAAGAGGAAACGAAAATGGATGTTTTTGTTCGTGCTTTCTCTTTCTGCTCCTTTCTTTCCACGTTAAATTAGATAAGATGAGACACGGGAACTGCAACTTCGTGAAAGTTCCCTCCTCCTCCTCCTCCTCCTTCCTCCTTCCTCCTCGTATAAATAAATTCGAAAAGTGTCGTATCCGATATTGGCTCGTAGCCAGAAAAAAAAAGAAAAATCGTCTTTCATAAATGGTTTTGTAAAAACGATAATAACGTAGTTTCGTAGTGTTTACTGGCGTCCAAGCTCCGCAAGCTGTGCCTCTCGTTCGGATACACTTGCAACTGATAAGGTTTACCGATTTTCACTAGCGCGTTGATCAATTGACTCGTGTGAAAAAAATGCACGTTTTCGTCGATCAAACCGTGTATTATCAGCAGACGATTCTCCTCGTCTGGAAAATTATTTACGTACGTCAATACAGAACCATTAATGTATCCGTATAGATTATTTTGCGGTAAATCCATGTATCTCTCGGTATATCCCGTGTCGTACAAACTCCACGACGTCACCGGCGCTCCTGCTATTGCCAGCTGATCAGATTTTATGGGGAAAAAAAAGAGAAAAAAATATTAGAATCTGTGAAACCTCAATATTTTGCCAGAAAGGCTTTTCTAATTTACCTTAAATATCTGTGGATACTGAATGAGACCCATGAGAGTTAAGTAACCACCGTAGGACCATCCGTGAAGAGCGACCCGGTTCATGTCGATGTAACCGGTGGTTTCCGACAGCCACATTAATACTTCGACCTGGTCGTGCAACTCGACCATTCCCATTCTTCTCCGGATGTGACTCTCGAAAATCAAACCTCGGTGTTGGGACCCACGAGAATCGATTAACACGACACAGTAACCTTGCGCAGCCAACATATGCATCCGCAAGTGCCTCATACCCTGGAATAAGAGAGCGATGAGTCGATAAGTTCATTCTTGATTTGCATAATGAGGAAGTCGTACGTAATTAAATAAAAATATGCAGCAATGACTATCGATTACCTTGAAAGTATTCGATACGAGTTGTACTTCGGGCCCACCGTAAACATTTAAAATAGTAGGATACTTTTTGCCAGGTTGAAAATTGTGTGGCTTGAAAATCATGGAATAGATCGTATCACCGGAAGTGATCTTATGCGTGAAAATTTCCGGTGCGAATAATTCCGATTCCGGCGACGAGGGTTCCAGTAAGTAACCGACCGGAGTCAAACAAATACTCTCGACTGTCCAGTCGGATTGTGAAATTTTGAATACCTGTTGAATAAAAAAAATAATAAAAATTAAATATTAGTAATTTTGCAATTTTGTCGATACACAATCGGAGAATAGGAAAATTTACCTGGCAAGTAGGAAGAGTCTTAATGGAACTATACACGGTGACCAGCATGGTGCATTCTTTATTAAAATAAATGCTATTATAACTATAACCCGGTCTGGTAAGCAGTCTTATCTCCAATGGCCGTTTCAGCGATACAGCATATATATGCTGCTCCAATGGACCTTCCCTCAAGCCGGAGAAATAAACGATAGAATTCACTTCATCGACCCACAATTTTTTTCCCAATACTTCCCAGTCGCCTTGCGTTAATGCAATTTTCGAAAGAATACGCGGTTGTAAAAAAACGCTATCCATTCGATCCAATGGCTCTTCCACGCTATTGTTTAGGCCTGCAATCAAATTTATTTTTTATCAATACTGCAATTTTTCCTCTCATAAAAAGCGTAAATGCAATATTACTCTTTTTATCGTATTCGCTCTGTTTATGTTATGAACTAATGATTATTTTTATCTGTTATGTTCATGAAATTATTTCCATGGAATTTCATTCCAAGAAGCGACGACTGAAAATGAATAGAGACTCGATTGTCGATCGACATTTCGAAATTTCTCCACTATTCTCCGACACGTAGAAAATCCGAAATTTGTTTTTTTTTTGGTGGGAAAAGGGAGTTTCGTTCAATTTTCTCGTCGTCTCTCCTTGGAAAAATAACATTTTTGTTTCGTGTACCTGCTATACTAGAAGTTACGACGTACAAATGTCGAAATTCAGTTTCTTCGCTTCCCCACAGAAATTTGATTTCTGTCGGTTCGTCGGAAGGTAAAAAATACAACAAATCGTTAACGTTTATCCAAATGGAACTTTGTTCCGAATAAATAACTTGAACGCTCGCCGATGACGGACTAAAATGATTCTCGGAGTTATATATATTCGGTGGTGGCTCGCAAAAGTTATCGACCGATAAAAGTACCAACTCTAATCTTTGCTGTTTCCTATCGAGCAATTGTACCCAAACACTGCAATCACACGGTTTTAAAAATACTTGACATTTGAATATTGAAAGAGGTGAAAGTTTAAACGATAAGCACTATTTTTCCTGGTAATAAAATTTTGGTATCTTAAATTGTTCAATCGGAATGATTTGCGTAAAATAATTTTAAATGACATTGATAAAAGTCATTTACGGTCCGAAAGGTATCGAGACATTCAACCGAACGGACAGAATTGTAATATCGATCGACCGACCGAAGGTGATGAGAAAAAAATGTAAGTCTTGCAAATTCTTGTGCAAATTTGGATCCTCTTTCTCGTCACCTTCAAAAATATTTCAAAATTGTCCGTTTCTTATGCAAAAAATTCAGGATCTTGATAATATCAACTTCAATTATTGATAAAAAAAAAATAATACTGATAACACTGAGGATAATAACAGGTCTTACTATTGAGCATCAGGAGTCCACCCGGCTCTAACCATATATTCCATCCAAGGGAACATAATATGAAGCGGATATTGCAACTCGAGAATTTCAATATCGACAATTTGTAAAGATTCCGTTAACCGGAATTGTACCATTTTGAGATTACTTCTGGCGTTCGAGGTACCGGCTCGAGGAAAGCGAAATTCATCGATCTCCTCGGAATTGGCGGTCGACGATGGGAAACAAAAAATATTAACATCGCTTTCATCCACTTCCTCGTAAACTATTCTATAAACGTTGTCGTTTGATTTCGGTTGCCACCAATATCCAATATACCTGGAAAAATAAATAATCAATAAACAATAAACATTTTCAATTCCCATAAAATGCATTCGCGAAGAAAACTTGCCTAGTAAACTCCTCTTGCATGACGTAACAAGGCGTACCGGCTGTTAGGGGATCGTCGGACAGGCTTCTGCCACCTTTTCTAGCGTGAGTTAATCTCACGGAGGATCCCGTTATGCTATGGGACAAATGTAGATCACCGGAACACGTGTGAGCTACCAACGCGTTATTCCAGGGACAAATTTGCGGACAAAGTTTGGCCCCGGAAGTGGACATACGTAGTTCCGACGGGAACAGCGGACCGGCCTGTAAATTAAATTACGTCCTTTCGAAATCACTGAATTATTGAATTAAATATCATAATTCAATCCCGCATGAGAACTCACCATAAATCCCGTATCGACGCATTGATACAAGCTACTGGCTGCGGGAAATACGAGTTTTCCACTTTCGGGATGGATTTCGTAGCTCGTTATGCCAAAAGTCGCCAGTCTCTTCCTTTCCCACAAAAGTTGCTCTTCTCTGGACAAACATTTATTGCTGGAAACACTGGAATCGCAAGTATCGCAAAATTACTCCCTAAGAATTATACTTGGTCGTCGGATCGAACCAGTTTTGCGGGAAACGGATATGTAATTTAAATAGTATCAAGGTCGGCGGTAGACTTTGAAATTCAAATGAATAAAAACTATTTTGACTTTTTAACGCCAGTACGACGATTCAATTGTTTTCCCACGGAAGGGTCGAATCAGGAATTTATTTATTTCTAAGGAAATACTTTCATTTCGATAACTATCGCGGCGATTCGTTCGATACCTTTGAAAATTTGCTTCGATGACTTGTTGCCAGTGAAGCCGATAACCATTGGCGTGATCAGAATGAGCGATGTCGACGTAAAGTAGCGTAGTTTCCCAGCCGTTGCTCGGCGTACTGAGGAAATATATCCTTGTCCTGAAAATATGAAACCCGAATTTGATCTTATATTTTCACGGCAATCGGAAAACTCGATCGGGGTCGATTTCCTGGCGATCGTGAAAGGTCGGATTCTTACCGTCCATCTGGCAGCGACCTGAACGTTATGGAATTGGGCACGGAGCCCGCGGAGGCTCCGGATAGCTTCCTCCGTAGGTCGCTGACGACACTCCGCAATTCCGACCAGCTCTTCTTGCCGCCGCTGCTCTTGATGTTGCCGCCGGTGAAGTCGCCGCAGGATTCGGTGCAGGATTCCATCCTTGCTCTTGTTCAAAAGTACTCGAATAGCAGCAACACGCAAGAATAACAAAAAGGAGCACTCACACTTACACATTCACTGCTCTCTCTCTCACTCGCACACACACATGTAGACACACAGGTATAGGATTCGCTCACTGGCAATTCGAATGTGTACCTTTCGAGGCGATTTTACGTAACGACGAGAGGAAACATGTCCAAAACCAAGAAGAGGAAGAAGAGGGAGAAAAAGTGAGAAAAAAAAGGATCCTCGCGAGCCTCTCCTCTTCCTTCACGAGCGTATCCAAGACGATCCCGAGCGAAATTTCACCGAAAGCTTGCGTTCCAAGGGAGGACACTCTTCCTTTGAGGTTATGTCCGTCGCGGATGTTAAAAACGGGAACTCGCTTCTCGGTCGCGAATATATTATGTGTGTGAATATGCGTACACACACACACACGCGACACGGTGACTTCACTTTCACATTCTCGTCTCGCCTTTCCCTTGTAAATATGTATATATATATATATATATATGTGCGCGTGTGGGAATATTTTTCGTACTTTCCCTTGGACTTATTCTGTTTTTTTTAGCGATATCGAACACTCCCACCGACAAAAATGTAGACTTTCGCCTTCAAGGGGAAAAACGAGTTTCCGGCAAGAGCAGAAGACGTTTCATTTTGAATAACAGTAGTGGTAGAGGTGGTGGAGTGGCGGTAGGGGTAACAGGAGCAGAAGCAACAGCGACAATTCGTCAGTCCTTCGCCCACCACCGTGGAATGAAACAGGATGGAAATATGGAAGGCGGTGGATCTATAAGCGATAATAACAATGGTAACGCGAAGAACAAGAAGAAGCGGCGGCGGAGGAGAAAGGAAGGAATTCTAAACTTCCAACAACAATGGAAAAAATTCGAAGTCCTAGATGTCTACCCCTTCCCCCAAAAATGGGGTAAAAATTAAAGTTTCAAAAATGGGGCTGGACAAGTCATTTCTAGGGGTAATTTTTCCCGTAGAATCGATTCCAAAGGTCAAATTTGACGAATTCCCAGCGGAAGTTGGAAAAAAGTATGTTTTTTAAGGAAAAATCGCCTTTCCCGTTGGAATTTTGGAACTTTGACAATGAAAATGGATTCCTCGGGAAAAAATACATCGGATATGGGTCTCCCGGAAATTAAAAAAAAATTTTTCGAAAAGTCGATTTTTTTGGGCATACATACCCCTTCCCCCAAAAATGGGGTAAAAATTAAAGTTTCAAAAATGGGGTTGGACAAGTCATTTCTAGGGGTAATTTTTCCCGTAGAATCGATTCCAAAGGTCAAATTTGACGAAATCCCAGCGGAAGTTGGAAAAAAGTAGGTTTTTTGAGGAAAAATCGCATTTCCCGTTGGATTTTGGGAATTTTGACAATGAAAATGGATTCCTCGGGAAAAAATACATCGGATATGGGTCTCCCGGAAGTTAAAAAAAATGTTTTCCAAAAGTCGATTTTTTTGGGCACTCATACCCTTCCCCCAAAAATGGGATAAAAATAAAGTTTCGAAAATGATCGTTTCTATTTCTATTTATTAAACTATGTCCTAATTACGAACAATAACGTCGATATATTTTTAAATGCCTTTGCGGTAAACTTTTTTTTTTAGTAGTAATCTGATTTACCGACCCCGTTCTTGCAGAACAGAAGATAACAAAAGTAAGGGAGAGAAAGAGAGAGACGATACTTTTGGAACCTAACAAGCTCTCGATTGCTTTTCAGTAATTAAACGTAAAGAAAGGTAAAAATGGCAATCGGTAACTTGAAGTCCGAGGAAGAGGTTCAAGAATATCTAAACAATCTCCACACGGAATACAGATTTGGCTGTTTCAGCGAGCACAATCCCGAAGGTATGGCCAGCTCTTCGATTTTTATCTTTTTTTCATAACCTCACACGAAGTATATTTACTTGCGTTATTTATTTTTGTATTTAGTTGTCGCCCCGACGCTTTTTTTTTCACAGTCTGTCACCTCCTGGGTGACTTTTACGAGAGCGTCAAGAAGAATTTCAAGGAATCCCTGAACATCTACAAAGGAAATTGCGACGAACGAAATTACGCCAGGAGTTGCGTTAAATATGGGGGATACGCTCTCGTCGGTAAGGATGATTTCCTTTTTTAATAAAAAAAACAAAGATTAGGTATATACAAAATTTTATTTTTTATATACCTAAAAATCCCAAAATTTGAAAATTCTATAATTCTGTAATTTTACAATTCTTGGAACAAACAAATTCACCTAATTTTTTTATTTACTTCCAGGGAAAGCCTGTAAAAAAGATCAAAAGGTTGCCTTCGAGTACATAAAGAAAGGTTGCGAATTGGGTGACCCCATGGGTTGTTACAGCGCTGGAGTTTTAGCAACGTCCGACGATAAAGTGGAGGAAGACCGAGCCCGGCAAGTGTCGAGAGGAGTCGAGATGCTCACCAAAGCCTGTAACGTCTACAACCATGAGAAAGCCTGCTTCTACCTGTCGGGAGTTTACATAACCGGAATCAAGGACCACGTGGAGAAGGATCTGTTGAAAGCCTACAAGTTGTCCGTGAAGTGCTGCGACTTTGGAAATCCGTTAGCTTGCGCGAACGTTTCACAGATGCACGCTCGAGGCGAAGGCGTCGAGAAAAACATACTGCTGGCGAAAAGTTTCAAAAAACGAGCCCTCGAAATTCAGAAGGAGCTTCAGAACAGGCGGACGTTGGAGTTCCAGCAAGGGATCAAGAATTAGTGGGCATTCAATGGATTCGATGAAAAGAAAGTGAAATCTAGGTACCAAAATTATACTTTCGTCGGATCGAGGTGCGCACGTTTGAATGAAAACAAGGAATGTTTTATTTTTGTTTTAAAAAATAAAAAAATTATAGTTGTTAATGAATTGTCATGGTTCATTGTTGTCATTATTATTATTATTATTATTATTAATATCATCGTTGTTAACGATTGTTCTTTCAAAAAAAAATTAATTTTTCTGATTTATTTGAATTTCGCGGCTTTCCGGTGGAACTTTCTACTTTCCCCTAGAACCTCTTTCCGTTGGAAACTTGGCTTTCAGTTGCCCGTCTATGTGATATCCATTCCGCGCGCGTCTCGCGAAGTCCGTGGTGGGGAAATCTTGGCGAATCTGTCAGAATCAGAAAATGTTTCTCTGCTGCCAGCTGCAAACGCACTCATAAACATTAAGAGACTCGATGTTGGCCCCGACGTCGAAATTCACGGTCTTTACGGGTTATCCGATTCCACGCGGAGCGAGTCCTTTCGCCCGCAGGATGTGAACAAAGTCCATATCCGGAACACGACACGAGACACGACAGGGGGAAGGCATATCATCTCACGGTGAACGTGGTGACAACAACAATAATAATAATAATAATAATAATAATAATAATAATAATAAGACAACAACACTGCGACTGCAATTGCCGATTCCGTGAGACGGTACAGGAAATCCTTGGCGAGAAGGAAAAGTTTGGTTACTTCGATTTTTCAAAATTGAAAATTTTCAAATTGAAAGTTTCAAAAAAGAAAAAAAAAGGAAATTGGAATAAAAATAAAGGAAAATACAATTAAGTAGGAAAAAGAAGAACGCAGGAAAATGAATAATCGGAGGCGGACCTACAATTTCACATACGTCAGTTCCTGTGTCAAATATATGATATTTCTCTTGAATTTCGTCTTCTGGGTGAGTCCTTGTTTTTTCTTTTCTGTCTTCTTTTTATCTACCTGTACATCTACGTTTGTACATACATATACACAAACGTATGTAGTCTCATCGCACACCTACGCGCGTCACACATTCTCCCAAGATTACTAATTCGATGATTAATACTTGGACGCCACTTTTCCTGATCTTCCGGTTTGCGACTGGAATAATATATATAGATATGTGCATCGTAATCTCCTTTTCAGCTGTTCGGCGGTCTCCTAATCGGAGTCGGTTTGTACGCCTTCGTGGACAAATGGCAGGCGACCGGTTCCGTTAGGGTGGAAAACGTTTACGACGTGGTTCTTAATATTTCTCTGGTAATGGTGATAGCCGGAGGAGTCGTGTTCGTTGTCAGCTTCGCTGGCTGCGTCGGAGCTCTCAGGGAAAATACGTGTCTCTTGAAATTCGTTAGTACAACCCTCCACCTTTATACCTTGTACCACAATTAGGGCTTTCTTAGGGTTTTAACCGCTTCCGTTTTACGTGTTCAGTATTCGCTTTGCTTGCTGGTGTTCTTCCTGCTGGAAATGGGAGTCGCCATTGTCGGATTCGTATTCCCGCATACCTTGCAGTCCTTACTGGAGGAATCTTTCACGGATAAAATCATCCAAACGTACCGCGAGGATCCGGACTTACAGAATTTCATAGACTTCGGGCAACAAGAGGTGGGTTTCGCTCTGATGCGAGTGTCAATAAAAAAAATTTTTTCGAAGTACTTGGAACATTCGATTTACAATTGGTTCGATACGTTTTCAGTTCAAATGCTGCGGTTTGAGTCAAGAAGGATACATGGATTGGGGGAAAAACGAATACTTTAATTGTTCTAGTCCTAGCGTGGAACGTTGCGGAGTTCCATTCTCGTGTTGCATCAACGCCACGGATATTTCTGTGAGTTATCTCCTCGCTTCGCTTTCGGGGAATTTCGAACCCCTCGATCGATGATATTTTTTGAAAATTCCAGAGCGGGTTGGTGAACATCATGTGTGGCTACAAAGTGCAAATGCTACCGGTGTCGGAAGCCAGCAAGAAGGTCTGGACCAGTGGGTGCATAGAGATCGTTCGAAGTTGGGCGGAACGCAACTTGTACACCATAGCGGGGATCGCATTAGGTATCGCTTTGAGTCAACTCTTTGTAATTTATCTAGCGAAAACTTTGGAGGGCCAAATCGAATTGCAAAGGGGTAGGTGGGATTCTTGAGCATGACCACACGCCACCTACCGTTACCACATACATTCCCCTTGTAGACGGCAGGTGGCAAATAATCTTATTCATCAGAGCAGCAGGTCGCAAAGAAATCGCAACCCGGAGGCGAGCGTGAACGCTCGCATGGTGTTGCTCGTACTTTTCGCGATATCTTTGTACATCCTTTGCATTCTTTCCCTCATAAGACTCGTCCTGTATTTTAGGAATTACTTCCATTTCTATTTTGGTAAAGGATAAATAAGAAACAAAAAAAAGAGAGAAAGAAGATATTTGTCGAAAAGAAATTTGATATTATTGCGATATTTTTTGTAGCGAAGAAACAGAAATTGGTTTATTCGAAACTGTCGAAACCCCGATCCCAGCCCTTTCTTTTGGAAGTCCGCAAATTTTATTCGGGATAGAAATATTTTTCATGGTTTTTAGAATTAAAGAAAGTAATTAGAAATTTCAGAGTCCCTGAGATTTATTTATTTATTTTTTTTTGAGAAAAAAAGGGATGGGATTGGATTTTTTAAAATTCATTCTACATGGGTTTCGACAGATTTTTATAAACGCGATTCTGAGCAAAGGGGATTTCTCGATATAAATTTCGCGGTTTAGGAGAAACGAAGGATAAGAGGAACAAGAGAGTTGGGGAGATGTGATAATTTTGCCTCGACCTTCTTCGTGGTTTTTTCATACAGCGAGGATCGTATTGTATATATAAAAGTACTCGAGTATCTTTATACAGAAAAAAAAAATGAAAAAGAAAAAAAAAGAAAACGGAAAGCGAGATTACGCGATCGTAGAGATGAGAATCGACGAGGAAACACGGTTTTATCTATTTGTTATCAAGCCGTGCCATTTTTAAAGCGTCCACTTCACGCATTTTCTCATTTGCAAACGCATACATAGAATAGTTATTCATATATTTTCGAATTTTTCAAGCGGACTCGATCCGCTTGTGTTCGCATTCAATTTTTTTAAATCATTTTAGAGTTTATTTGTTTTCCTTCTTTTAGTATTATTATTATTATTATGATTATTATTATTATTATTTAGATTTTAATGTTTATCATAATTGCGAGAATTTGTTTCCAAGATTCAGTGAAATATAATTTTCAGTATTTGCACCGCGAATGCAAAAAAAAAAAGTGAATCGACTAATTTTGGAAAGAAATTCTCTCGAAAGCCATATTACGTAATTGGTTTTTTTTTTAAAAACATATCAAAGGAAAGAGAACAAGAAAAAAAAAAGAAACGTTGCATCTAATTTTAAGACTTCGACGAACATTTAAGATCTTTTCTTGAAATCTTCCATTCTTTCGTAAACTCAAATTTTACGTCTTCGAATTCTTTGTGATTCGTGAATTTTTCACAAATTGCAAAATTTACTCTCGTATTTGCGTTTCTTCCGCCGATTTGCAACAAATTAGCGATTTTTTTACGAGCTCTTTTTCGCTCCTCTTTATTCCTTTTTACGCAATATTGCTACCAATTAATCTTATCAATGTATTATATTCTATAATTTCCCGGAATTTTTCGTGAAGCTGAAAGTTGAAATTTTCCTATGAAATTTTATTATTCGAACTCCGAATTTTAATTCAACTCGATATTTTTTCTTTCGATTTTCAAAGTAAACAAAATTCTGATTAAAAAGTCTATCGATTGGTTGAGAATCAAAAATAAATATCGATGAATGCAAAAATTGAGCATCTCATTTTCGAGTGGAAAAAAAAGATAAGTTAGAAAAGGTTCCGGTTTTTTTCCATAAAATTTCCAAAAGTTGGATTTTCAATTTCACGATTGTTCGCGTAGTTCTACCTTTTAGTGTGACGTTTAAATTTCAAAAAATGTCCAAGTATTTAAGTGCACTGATAAAAACACGCACATAGCTTGAAAGAAAAAAAATGAAAAAAGGAAAAAGCAGATACTGCCGAACATATGAATCCAGACACTATATCGATGTTATTCCACTTCGTTTCTTTATTAATTAACAATTGTCATATTTATTTCTAAGGTGATTCAAAGAAATAACCAGTGTCTAGTGCCAAAACGAAAAATCATTATTGGGATTCATTGTAAAAATAATTACACGGAGACAGTTTTTATCCGACTGTTTTTTTTAATAATCGAAATGGAAAAATGTTACTGAAGTTCGAGACTGAAAATTTAAAATTGAAATTTCGAACGAATGTTTATTTTGGAAATTTACACTTTAGTGCAATTAAAAATGATTCTACTTGTAATGAAAAATTTCTATGGAAGGAAATTTCTTTTTATCCAAATTATATAATGCACTAAAAGAAAAAAAAAAAGATTTTTCAAATTTTGTACTTTAGTAAGGTCACTTTTATCGCATAATCGCGTAGAAATTATTAAAAGCGAAAAAAATTCATCGAAATGTTGGGAACCGATAAATAATTCGAATTTTATCAATTTCATCGCTGTATAATTATTGCTGTTACAAATATTTTATTTATAATTCGAACTTCAGGGATATTTCAACAAAATGTAAGAATATCCGACAATAATCTCACGTATCGTTAATGAAAATTATACTCGATCGATCTTTTCGTTCTTCGATTAGTTGTTTAATGATTTTCACACTCGATTTTTATATCTTATTGCTTTTTTTTAAATTACCGTTACATGTTATATCTCATAAGGAAAATCCTCAAATAGTTTGTATTATATATGATCCAAGAATATTATTATTCTAACTGTGTCCTTGCCACTATGAAGGAGAAATACAAAATCGATGGATAAAAAAAAGTGTTACATTTTTTAACTTTCTTTTTGTAGTAATAGGTAAACAATTAACATAGCATCAGCTGTACAAACTGGGATCCACGTCCGCTCCCTCGCGATATTCCAGAATCACGCTCTGACCGTTCTCCAGGACACCTTCGTCGAACAACTCCGTCAACTCGGTATCCATTTTCCGACAAACCGCCTTTCCGTCCTGGTGCCGAAAGAGCCTCAGCTTCTCCGCCGTGGAAACGTTATTCGCGTTCGGAACGTCCAAGGCATCCGCCAGGAAGTCTATGACTTTCCCGACGGACCACCGAACCGAGACGTAAATCGCTTTTGGCTGCTTCTCCGATCCCCTGGGGGGATGTACCAGAAAGTATCTCCTCTCCGATTCCGGTAAACCCGAACTGCCGATCGCTTTACCCTTCAACTTCATCAGTTGCACCTTGTTGGCCATGGAGAGATTCTTGGATTTCTTCAGGCTCCTGGCGACCTCTTTTTCCGCGTTCTCCTTGGCGATGGAGAAATCCTGTCGAGGTTTCTGCCATTTCTTCAGATCCCGTAGCCTCTCCTCTTCGCTCTTCTCCAGACATCCGTGGTATCGGTGGGCGAGGCAGAAATGTCGGCCGCATTTCACGCAGGGCATCCGCACGACGGAGGTCGACTCGCACTTTTCGGCGCTGCACTCGTAGTTCGAAACTGCAGAGTCGCACTTCTGGATTTCGGAGGAGGATTCTAATTTTTCCAACACTGGACAGCTATGGGAGGATGCATGGAAGTGTTCCTTGCAGAAAATGCGCCGGCAGTGGTCGCAGTTGAAGGGCAGGAAGTCCAGTTGCCTGCATTCTCGCAGGGAACAACGTTCTCCGGTGTCTGGAAATTCCATGGCAAAGAATACAAATCTGGGAACTTTTGGGAAGTTTCGACTAAAAATGGGGAACTCCGGGAAGAAATCTAGGACTCGGAAGCTTCTCCTCTCGATCCCTGGGAGATCGAGCGAGGGAATTCAGTTATGAGGCGGAGTCGGAGAATGCAGGTGATTCTCGCTGAGCGTTCCCAGGGCGAGATTGTTCCACTTTTGCTCCAGCTCCTTTAAGGTCATGTGCGAGTCCCCGTTGTCGCTCTCGGGATCGGGAAGCTCCGCCACCGGTACGAGGATATCGTCCTGCGGCAACTTCTCCTTGCGCCAGGACTCGTCTATGATGTCCAAAAGTCGACCGTCAGCGCACACGTGACTGTCCATACCCAGGTACCGAAAATTCCTTCTGTTTTGGTTCCTCTTGCTCTTGGAGCGAATGTGTTTCCGAATCAATGGGAGTCATCAATCATCAATTTGGTAGAAAAAAGTAAGGTTAGGTTAGATTTTTCGCGCGGCGCCATCTCTACTCCACGGTCGATACTAGAAAGCCCGCAAAACATCGTCGCTGGCATCTTTCGAGCGCGTAGTCTATGGTTTCGAGTTTGTCGCCTCGAATATTACCGGCTGTCGCTCAATGGAAATGCGCCTTTGTCATTTCCGATGCAATGCGACGGGTAAGAGAGCGCAAAATTTAGTATTTGTTTATTTAACAAAAAAAAACATGCCGTTGGCCCTCTCCAGAGTAGTTTTCAATAAGAATCGCTTACCCTATTCGAGATTTCTCGTGTTACTTTATACGGAGCGTCCTTTAACCGTACGTAACCATTCGACCGCGGCGCAGGGACACGCGAAACCGAGCTCGCGTTTTCGCGATGTTCTCGCCTACGTCTTATCTCTCGCCGGTTTTTCCTATATTTTCTATAAGCTCAAAAAGGATGCGTGGCAGGATCTGAAATGGCAGCGGCTGTCCATCCTGCCGAAAGTCCACGCCAAACGGGATCAGCACAGGGAACGGTACAATTTCGTGGCCGACGTCGTCGAGGTTACGTCACCCTCCGTTGTTTGTATCGAACTTAAGGATTACAGGAAGTAAGTAAAAAAAAAAAAAGAAATGGAAAATAAAGTAAAGCATCGCAAAGTTCCGGTGTCCTCTTTCCACGCGGAAAAACGACCGTCAAAGCTCAAGGGGAATCCTCAAGGTTTTGTTCCATAACGATTGGGTCTAAATAAGGATTCCCGAGATTTTTTGGTTTCCCGATGGCGCCAAAATTGAAATTGGCGCTTCAGAGATTTTGAGCTTTTTGGAATTTTTATCAAATCTGGAAAGTTTTGGAATTTTCAAATTCTTAGAATCTTGTAATTTCTAGAATCTGTTGGTTTTAATTCTATGATTTATCAAATTGATATTTTGATTTGCACTAATTTTATTTTTTACTAACTACCCCAGCCGGCAAACAACTAATTAGAAAAAAGTGCGAGATTCATTTCAGGAAAGGCCCTTCTGCCGATCAGCAACGGCGCCGGATTCATAGTAAGCGAAGACGGCCTAATCTTGACGAATGCCCACGTCGTGATGAACAATAAAGCCAATACGACAGTGAAGGTATATGTAAGTTCTCGAAACAGACCCCGCTGGGCCTTCTCCCTTCCTCCCTTATTCCCCGTGCTCCGCAAGACTTTACCCTCTCCCGGATAATCCGCAATTTATTCTTCCAGGCGATCCAAATCTTTTTCGACGAGAATTCTCGTTTCCTATCCTAGGAAAAAGTATTATTCGAATTATTGAAATATATTGAAAGATTATTGGAAATATCTAATAAAAATCTATTGGAAATTCATCATCGATTGAAAATTTATATGTTTTCTATGTTTTTCCATCGGTCGATGTTTAATAAAAGGAGACAAAGATCTCGATTAAACCGTGGATCGGGAAAGATACAATTTTTCAAAAAATATTTTCAGGTGCAACTCAACGACGGAAGTTCCTACGAAGGGGTCGTCGAGGATATAGATATGCAGGCGGATCTCGCCCTGGTGCGAATCAACAAGGTGAGACAAAAATAGAAAAAGATTCTCTAATTTTAGAGAAAAAAAATACACATATATGTTGAAAATCGTTTTTCATAAAAATTCCAGAAAAATTTGCCAGCCTTGAAACTCGGAGACTCGTCGAAGCTCAGACCGGGGGAGTTCGTCATCGCCATCGGCTCTCCGTTGTCTCTTTACAATTCGATAACGACCGGTGTCATCAGCAGTCCCAGTAGGCAGAGCTCGGAGCTGGGCTTGGAGCACAAACGAATGGATTACATCCAAACGGATGCTCCGGTCACCGTAAGAATACAATTTTCAAAAATTCGAGTCCGGAAAAATTGGACGATGCAAATTTTTCATATTTTTTTTTTCCAGTTCGGTCATTCCGGAGGACCTCTGGTAAATTTGGACGGAGAAGTCATCGGAATCAATGCGATGAAGGTGACAACCGGAATTTCTTTTGCCATTCCGGTGGATTACGCCAAAGAATTTTTGAAAAGAGCCGAAGCGAGGCGACAAAGTCGAGGTATAATTATTTTTTTCTTTTTTTAAAAATTTTCCACAAATAAATTCCCATGGAAAATGTTCGCATAATCGGGCAATTTTTCTGTTTCAGGCTACAAGAACCTCACAGATAACAAAAAAAGACGGTACATGGGCATAACGATGTTCTCTTTGACCCCGGAGGTGGTGTCCGAACTGAAGGCACGCGGAATGCCCTCGAGTTTAACCCACGGTGTTTTGATATGGAAAGTCATGATGAATTCACCGGCCCACGTGTAAGTTATTATAAATAATCGGTTCTCGTCTCTTCTACAACAGGGAATATAATCTTTTCGTTCCTTAAATTTCTGAAAAAATAAATAAATAAAATAAAAATGAACAAAAATAAAATACTTTTGGATTAAAAAAAAAATTGAAACTTCGTAGGAGCGGATTACAACCGGGAGATATAATAACGGAAGCGAACGGACAACCGGTGGAAGCGGCGATGGGAATTTACAAGGTCCTGGAGGACAAGGGCCCCGTGAAATTGACAGTATTTAGGAACGGGAGTTTCCTAATAGTTACTGTAAACCCGGAAGACACATAAACGCGTCCAATGTATTTTGGCTGTCGATGGAATTTTATTTTTCGAATAGCGTATCTCCGACATACGTATTTATTTTTACTTTCCATTTTCTTTTTTTTTTATTCGACAATTTTCCATTTCGAAATAAACGATAAACGCCTCTTCTGTTTTCCAGCTGCATTTCCTGTCGAGTCATAGATTAGAAAAATCGTCAAAAAAAAAAAAAGAAAAGGAGAACGCGTCGAAGAAATATTGTTGGACGGTCGAGGGAAGTTCCTGCGAGTAACATCGTAATCGGGTGTGGTCCTTGTCATCGTCGTCGTCGTCGTCGTAATGCTCATTTTCCGCGTTACATGCTCATGTCGCTCATGATATAAACGACCCCAGCGGATCTGCGCCCGGACGGTCTTTTTCTCAGAAAAGGACACGTGGGTGTGGTCAATGCTGGAACGTGCAAGCAAATTCTTGGCAGCTTTCTTCATCCGAGGATTGGAAATTTCGCTGGATTCGGAAAAATCTCTACGATAACAACTGGATATTCTCTGCTTTACAACCAACGAACCTTAAAATAACAAATAATTTCTCAAACTTTCGTTTGACAAATTATAATTTTTTTTTAAAGGAAAAACGTCCTTCCTTCCTTCCTTTTGTGCTTTTTTTTTCTACGCTCTTTCTTACGAGCGAACGCAGAAAGGAGACGAGGAGACGGAGAAGAATGGCTGTTGCAAGTCTTATTTGATCGTAAAGAGAGCTGGAATATCTCCGCCGTGTTGGCCTCATGCAAGTATAAAACTTTTACTCGGCTATCCCATTCGTATCCTCGCTTCTTTCTCATCCCACGTGAAGGAAGGAAGAGAAGAGAAGGGAAAAAGAGAAAAAGGAGTTCAAGCTCCTGCCGATACGGGGCATAAAATTCAAGCCAACCTGTATCTAAGTGCATCAACTGTCGCGCTTTTAAGAGAGGGGGGGGGGGGGGGTATAACCACTTTGAAAAATACGGTTTTTTTTTGTTTTTTGGAAATTTTTTATATAAAAGTACAACTTCTTAGAAATATTTTCCCGAAACCTCGACCTCGAAAATTTCAAAAAAAGCGCTTTTTTGCGAGGATTTTTTTATTCGTTCGTCATTTTTTCTTTATTCGCATTATTCAGAACTCGCTTGATTTTTTCTTTTTCCTTGATCCGTCGCGGGAAAATTAATCTTTCATTTATGAATTTTCCTACCACGGATCAAAGAAACCAAAAAAAAAATGAAAAGAAAATCAAGCGAGTTCTGGATAATGAGAATAAAGAAAAGAAAAAAAAATATGACGCGATAAAGGAACGTAAGGGAAGCTCCAATAAGAGTGGTGCCGCAGATAAGTTCAATAACAAATGTTACATCGACGTCGTTACCGTTATCGTAACTTCAATGAACATTTTCTATATTATCGCGTTCGCAAATCGTCATGACTCTCCCGTACGTCCAGTTCAAACATTATCTACTCGACCCCTTTTGGCGCAACTTAGAATCTATGCTACCGTACGTCCTTCTGCGAGTCGAACCATCTGTTATACCCACGCCTTTTGCGATATACGTGTGTGTGTGTGTATGTGTAATGTATGAACGCGTATAATATATGCGCGATGTAACAAACAAATGCATACAGGGTGACGACTTTCGCTCTTTCAAAATTTCCAACTTTTCGAGGAATCCCTCTGGGGACTTGAAATTTTCAGGATCCAAATTCGAGAATAGGAGCTTGAAAATGAGCTTCGAACGAAGTCGGTGCGATTCTTGGTTTTCAACTTACGAATTTTTGTATTTCCCATCTCGAAATCGGGTGTGTTCGTTTTTTTTTTTTGGAAAATTCATATTTTTGGAACCGCGTCACGTGGGTTCTCGAAATTTTTTTAATTTTTTGCCAAGAATCCTCCACTTTCAACCCTGAAAAATTCGAATTCCTGGAAAAGTTTCCCCGCTCGTTAAAAATTTTTTTTTTCCGGTAGAAAAAAAAATTGGAAAATTGAAATGAAATTTTTTCGCCCTGTATGTATACGCGCGTTATAACAAATGCATAAAGTGGATTAAAGAGCGACCGGTGACGGTAGTTCGGGTAAAAGGAACGAGTTCCAGAGCGTGCAGCGTCACGCTGAGAAGCTATTACGCGCGATATAAATTTCTCCACGGAGCTTTTGTTATCGTTACGTCGAATCAGCCGGTGCAATTGCAATTGAAGCGAAGGGACGTCGCTGTTAACGCTGAAAAAGAAATAAATTTCCCGATATGGGATTTCCAGGACGGATAGGGACCGATCCGAAAGGAGGGAAAGAGGAAAATCGGGCAAAGCTGTCTCGAAAGGGATCTTATCGCGACGCTGAATCCAGAAACGATTTATGTATTCGATACGCAATCGATTTATATTCAATGTCTTATACGAATACCCTCTCAAAACTGGCTCTTACGTTTGAAAAGGAAGGAGTTGAGCTTCCTATAAAAGGAAATGTCCCTGCATCTCGTCGAGGAAGAATACACTTTTAGTCTCAATCCCCCTTGAATTGAAAAGAAGGGATGGAAAAAAAAAAATTTCGAAATTTATTCCGACCAGAATTTTATTGAAAAAAAATTCAAAAATATTTTTGGGGAGGTCGAACCCCCTTTATTTATTTTTTGATCAATTTTTTATGGGGTGTTTCGTTTGTTGGATTTTTTAAATTTAATATTTGGAATTTTTTGTTTTTGGAATTTCTAGATTTTATAAAAAAAAACAGGGGGGTGGGGGGAATTTCAGGCGTTTCCAAGGGTATCGAATAATTCGCCCCTTTCGGATGCAAATTCGAGTGAAAAGCCAAATAATTGACACGCGTAAAGAGAGCACGTGGCCGCTAAGGCGGGTATATAAAAGGTAACTGATGAATACCTAACGGTCTCGTGAAGAGACTCGGAATTATCCTTACTAATGATAGACTTGTCTTACGCAAGTCACGCTCTCAAGGCGTGAAAGGGAAATTAAGAAATTTTTCTCCGGCTTTTTTTTTTCCCTTTTATTTTCCCTTTTGCCCCGTTATCTATAAATTTAGAAGGACCTTCCTCTCCTCTATTTAATTATACGTCTCCGACTTTGCCCCCCATTTTTTTTTATTTCAATTTCTCTACAATTTTTATTTTATTTAATTTTTTTTTTCCATCAATTGAAATTAAAGTTTCTTCCCCCCGTGCTGGGACTAAGGGAAGGAATCACGGGGAAGGCGAGACACTTTTTGGGACGTTCAAATTTCGAAATGGGACAAAACCAAACGGGACAAATTATTTTTTCGCTCTTCAGGGGCCCGGTCCCGGGGCCTTAAACGAAATACGCTCCGACTCTTCCGTAGCTCGTGAGAAGTTTAGGATCAAGGAAGAAGGAAGAAGAAACTCGGAGAGGATTAAAAGGGACTAGATTGCATACGAATAGGAGGAAGCGGGAAAGGACGACGGAGTGTGGAAGACGTGGAAGAAGCGTCCGGATGATTGGAGGCATGGATAGCGGACGATAAGAGCAGGAGTCGAGCACGAGTAACTCTCGAGTCACGCGAGGGTAGATTCCGAACGGCTCAAGTGCATTCACCTTTGCAAAACAGGAATTAAGCTTCGGTATATTTATCATTGATCCCATTTTCCCCCCTTATCTGGGGAATTTATGTTTTCTGCCAGGTAGAAAACTATCCGTACTATTTTTCCCCACCTCTCTCTCTCTCTCTCTCTTGAACGCGCGCTTATTTATTCCTCTCCTTCCGCAGCATCCTTCGTTTTTCTTTTTTTTGCAAATTTTTTGCCGAATCGCTCGAATTTTTCGGGTCATCAATTTTTTTTGAAAATTATTTTTCATTATCATGCAACAAACATAAAACACCAATAATAATAATAATAATAAAAATATTAAAAAATGCTAGGACCATTTAAAATTCGGAATTGGAAATTTCAAATTTGGAGAAATTTCGAATAATCGCGGGCCCCAAATATTTGCCATGGGAAAATCGGGCCCTCGGATTGAAATCGCGGGCCCCCAAATATTTGCCATGGGAAAATCGGGCCCTCGGATTGAAATCGCGGGCCCCCAAATATTCGCCATGGGAAAATCGGGCCCTGGGATTGAAATCGCGGGCCCCCAAATATTTGCCATGGGAAAATCGGGCCCTCGGATTGAAATCGCGGGCCGAAAAGGAGCGCGTCCCCGAAGGGAAGAGATCGGACACCCCCGGCGGACTCGCTTTGGCGCAAATGATGTATTATCGCAGCAATGGGAATGAGGAAGAAGCGCTTTACGATCTCGTGCCTGCTTACTCGCGAAGGGAAAGGAGAGATTGAAAAATGGTCGATGGCCGTATGGTAAAAGCTATAAACAAATTGATTTATTGAACTCGGGGTGATTCCTTCCCTGCACGGGGCTCTCCCGCGGAACTCTCGTGGTGGGAGGGAAGGAAGATGCAAGGCGCGCGGCTATATAAGACGATGCACCGAGAGGCTCACACTTTTGTGCGTCTCTCATCCGCTTGGAAGCAATACCGATCGCGGGGTTTCGTTGCACCGGAAGTCGAGGAAGCGAAGGAAAAAAGAAAAAAAGATAGAGTCTCCCCTGGAAAGCGGCCAACCATGTTGCTCGTGAGTATAGAGGAAAGAAGGAATGCAGGGGGATCGGTATCGGGGGGGATAAAGGTGGAATCGTGGCACGGGTGATTGGGTTCGAAAAATCGCGGTCGATCGTCGAAGATTGAATACGTATATTGTCAAACAATCGGTAACACACACACACACACACATATACACACACTCGGCCCTATTAACGAAACTATCGATCGACCGTAGATTTAATGAAAGGGTAATTTACATGAAACGCAATAGCTCTTCCCGTTTCTCCCCAGTTTATAACAAACTTTATGCAAAGGGGCTTCCGTACCCATACGCGTAAGAATACCCATACGCGCACACACGAATTCGTACACGTGAGTGTGTACAGTTTGTACGTACCGCAAAGTGGTGCAGCGGAGGCTGGCAGGCTTCCACTCTCGATATTACGGAACCTCCTGAAGAAACGCTCCTTTATTGGCACTTACCTTTAGTCGATTGCGACTCCCTTCGGCCAATTTTTTTAGGGGGTTCTGGAATTTTTTCCACTTTTTTTTGTGGAAATTTCGCTGGATTTTGGAGTTTCGAGAATTTCCAAAATTTCAATTTATTTTCCGCAGCAGACGATCATCCTCGGTTTCTGCCTCCAACTGGGACCTTCCACGGGAGTGCCCATAGCAACGGGCCCGTGGTTCGATCCAACGGGATCTTTGCAACATTATCAGGACAACGGTGGATCTTATCATTACTCGTACTCGGCGCCGAATCATGCAAAAACCGAGACCAGTTCGAACGGAGTCACTCGTGGAGGTAAATTTCGTCGCTTTTTTATGTCAATGTTTTTTTTTATTTTTTTATTTTTTTATAAAGAGAAGATAATTATCGGAAGGAGAATGGGACACCGTGGAACGATCGCATGGGATGCGGTAGCGTGCAGCGAAAACGCGTATCAATTTTTATTAAAATCCCCCCCCCCCCCATGTATAACGCTAATGAGAAATGGGAAATGCACCTACGGGCTTACGGATTATATTATCACATTACGCAAAACCTTCAACGGGTATGCTCATTTGAAAGCACGTAGGATGCACCGCATCCATTCTTGCAATATCCGGCAGCCTCTTTCGTACGCGTCATTCGTTGAAAAAAGAATATTTGTATATTTTCTTTTCAACGCCAGCCGACTTTCTCATCGGGAGCTCGAATATTCGTTTGGGGACATTTTTTTTTTCTTTCCTGTTTTTTTTTCTCCCCCATAATTTCCTTCCATGGGACGTGCGAAGTTTTGGAATTTCGCGAAAAGCCGCAAATCTCGTCGGTGCGTAATTAACGTCGATTTTTTTTGGGGGCGAAACCCAGGTTATTCCTGCAAAATAATCGACGTTAATTATGCACCACCTCGAGTTACGAATTTAAAAAAAAAATCGACGATTTTTTTTTATTTCGCAGGTTACTCGTACATCGACGCCAACGGGATTCTGCAGACGGTGTCCTACATAGCCGACGAAAAAAACGGCTTTCGGGTGAAGGCGTCGAACCTGCCGGAACAACCGAGACCCGTGGAAGACACTCCGAAAGTGGCGGCTGCGAAGAAGCGCCACCTGGAGGAGCTGGAGAAGGCCATTTCGCAGAACAGCCTGTCCTCGGACGCTTATTCTCCGCCGTTGCGTCAAAATGAGGAAAATCGTGACCGGGATTTCCCCGAGAATCGGCCGCATCCATTTTTGCTGCGAGAGGACGAGGGAAGAGACATTCGAATTCCGGAAATCGGCGCGAATTTCCAGAATTCTCCGCACCCGGGCCAATTTCATCGGAATTTCCTGGCTCACGCGGTGCCCGCGGTGAACGCACCCTTGGTCCTGCCGTTGATTCCTTACCGATACGTGCCGGGTGCTTCGCACCACGTGCAGGACTCCTCGGGACGGTACCGGTACGGTTACATCGGCGACACCAGTTCGAAAACCGAGTCCAGGACTTCGGATGGCACCACCAGGGGCGCGTACAGCTACATCGACGCCCACGGGCTGCTGCGGCAAGTGCACTATGTCGCCGATCGCAACGGGTTTCGGGTTTTAGCCGGAAGCGATTGAACGCGTCGATCCGATCGATCGCTTAAAAAGGAATTGGCGAGCGACGACCGTACACGGGCCGATACTTGACCCCGGGAAAATTGAAGGGAAAGGACGAAAGAAATATTGAAAATCGGCGACGTGCGACCTTGCGTCTTCATTTACGTATATCTCGACGTCGTATAATGAATGAATCAATTCATGAATTTCAATAATAATAATAATAATAATAATAATAATAATAATAATGATAATAATAATAATAATATTTTTTAGAATAAATTTATGTACAATTGTGTCTCGCTCGCGATTTCGAGCGATTTCTGTGGACTAGAATGCGGATCCGTCTCTCGATCTTCTCCTCCGGGAGCTCGACGGGACGGTGCGCGTCCCCCGTGACGTTACAGGGACACCACGCTGACTTTGCCCCTCCGTTTGTTGAAGCTGACGCGCGGTTGCCTCTGGGCGTCAGCTTTTTCGCGCTACGGTCATCTGGAGTCGCTCTGCGAGTGGGCGTTGTGATCCGAGCCGGGATCGGAGTCCTCGATCGAGATCCCCTGCTGCGGCCCGCGCATCGAGTAGCTCGGGCTTCTCTCGGTTCTGCAATTTTTTTTACGTGGCTTCCGATGTGACAAGGCGCAATTGCGAGGTCCCGGGGCGGCGACAATTTCGGGAGAAATCGGTAGAAATCGGGAGAAATGGGCGCAATTACCTGGTGGCCAGCTGACTGCCGTCGCTTCCGCGTCGCAGGGTGTTCGCCCTTTGCTTGCAGAGGCAATTGCAGATGATGCGCTTGAAGGCGAACCGGAAGTCCTTGCTAAAGAGGGCGTAGATGCACGGGTTGATGGCGGAGTTGCAGTAGCCCAGCCAGAAGAGGACGCTGAAGACCGTCGGGTGGATGCAGTTCGGGCAAAAGGCGCGCACCAGGTACATCGTGAAAAACGGCAGCCAGCAGAGGATGAAGCCGCCGACGATGATGCCCAGAGTCTTCGCGGCTTTCGTCTCCATTCGGAACCTCTTCACCTGGAGCGCGTCGGTCATTTTGAAAATTACGAAAAATTTGTATTTCTCAAAAAAAATAAATAAAATCCACTTTTTTTTTTACCTGATTCTTGATGTTTCTCTTGCCCATTTTCATAACCCGTGGTTTCTCCTCGCCGGACGTTAATTCGCGCAACGACACCTCGTCCCCGGTGAATTGGCTTTCGCAGCTACTGCGTCTACTCGGTCGTCGAGTGCTGCCGATCCTGTTGATGCCGCTCACCTGGAAACCATTTATCTCGATTTTCGACGAAACTCCTCCCAAAAAAACGAGTGACAGATTTTTTTTTGGGATAAAATCCAAAAAAGAGTTTTTTTTTTAATAAAAATACAAAAATTGACGCGTCTCGAAATTCCAAAAATAGAATAAAAATAACGCGTTTTCGAGATACGCGTCACGGAAAAAAAAAATAAAATTCATATCGCGGCGCCTTCCTTTTGTAATTGTGCTTGTCGTTGTCGGTGATTTATGCCAGTGTTCCGCCCACGCTCGCGTACGACCGGCAATAAAATACGCGGGGTTTGGAAATCAAAGTAGCATGAATATTCGAGACTCGTTTTCGATGGCGCAATCAAACATTCAGGCTGTTAATTAAGCGGTCAGACGGAGGATCGTTATAATCCGTTAGCCGTCATGCATATTTATTGGTATAAACTGCGTTGAAATGAGATCTACCGAAATTTTTACAGTATGCGGGGGGTCTCCCCACTCCTGGGCAAAAACGAAGGGGGTGATTCTCCGGGGCGAAATAAAGCGAAAATGAGGAATAACGATTTTGCGTTTGAGGCTCCGTTGATTAGTTATTAACGATTAAAAATTCGCCTGTCGAACGGCAATTTCTCGGCACCGCGACAGTCGGTAGAGCATAGGACCACGCTCGAAAAAAGCAAGAGAACCCCATAGGTCCGATTTTCGTTCCAATCTGCCGAAAATAGAAAATTCCATCCGATTCGGACCCCAGGGTATAAAGTAAGTGTCCGTGGAGGCACATATTCACACCTTGAGATGGGTGTTCCTGGCGGGGCAAAGCT
Organism: Gasteruption jaculator; assembly: GCA_949825005.1. Taxonomy (NCBI): domain Eukaryota; kingdom Metazoa; phylum Arthropoda; class Insecta; order Hymenoptera; family Gasteruptiidae; genus Gasteruption; species Gasteruption jaculator. The sequence goes on along the minus strand of OX463772.1, from coordinate 12,490,711 downwards.
GGCTCTGGGTCTGGCCGTTGCTGTAGTGCACGGAGATCTGCGAGCACCTGGAGGGCGTGCGCTCGAGGGTGTTGCACTTGGTGTTGAGAGTCTCGGTGCTCGGATAGGACACGGAGATTTTGATTTTCTCTCGTCTCACGGAGCTCCGTCCGGACTCGGGGCTCCGAGGGCTGCCGTTGTTGCTGCCGTTGTGCACGCTGCCGCGTCCCCGGTGGATCCTCAGAGTCATGCGTTGCTCGTCGAACCTAAGAAGGCAACGGCACGGTTCAGGGTGAAAAAAAAGGTGAAAAAGGGTGGAGGCCCAATTGAGAGCCGGGTTTACCTCGATCCGAACATTTTCGAGCTTTTCGTGGTACGGAAACCTTGATTGATCGCTTTGGTGGTTGACACGGCGGCGTTATAGATCCGCCAGTAGAAGAACAACATGATGAGCATGGGGATGTAAAAGGAGCCCAATGCGCTGAAACAATCCAGGGGGTTTTCGATCAAATTTGGTTTTTTTTTTGCGATTCCAAACGGCGCCCTCTGGATTTTTTTTTCTTTTATTTGTAACCGAGTTCGAGGTTCTAGGAACCTTCGGGCGCCTCCTAGGGTTTTTTTTTTACGAAAGTCGAGCTTGAAACTAGGATTCGCGCCGGTGTCGTGAAAAACCCCTAGCGAACCAATCGAGAGCTTTTGGTTCAAATTTCTTTTTTTTTTGCGATCGCGAACGACGCCCTCTGGATTTTTTTATTCGTAACCCTCCCTTTAAAGAGACCGAGTTCGAGGTTCTAGGAATTTTCGGGCGCCTCCTACGGTTTTATTATTTTTTTTTTTTTTTGACGAGAGTCGAACGAGATGAGAGCCAGCCCGGGTGGAACTCTCCAGGGCCCGCGGTTGAAACGAGCGTAATTGAAACCGGCGTTCGTCGGTGCAGTGCGAATATATATATACGGAATTTCGAAAAGTCAAATAGAAGCGTTAAAAGAGAGACCGTCGAAGTTTCGGAAAACTTTGATTTCGCAGCTTCATTAAATTTCTCTTGAACTTGGTTATATTGAATTTGAGATCTTTCACTGCACGAAACTCATTCAACTAAGTAATTAAATCATAAGAGAGGGCGAGTCGCGTATCGGGGAAAACATTAGCTACCGCTTACTACTACCGGTACCGTGGCTGCTGCCGTTGCTGCTGCCACTGCCGAGTTCGGTCTTATGTAGTTAATTGAGGTTTGTTGCCGTTTGATTAAGACTCAAAAAAAAAAAAACAAGGAGCGAAATAAAGTTAAGGAAGACCCAGAGCCGACGGGGGGAAAGCCACGAGCGGAAGAAACACATTTGTGTTTTTTTCGCATCGCTGGGACCGCCCGGGGTCGGACCCATGCACTAGACAGCGCCCTCTGGGGTCACTCGAAGAAACGTACCTATAAAGAACGTATCCGGTGTCGTTGGTCAACTCGCAAATCCACGGGCAGGGTTTGACCGGTATCAGGATGGTGGTCGTGTTGAAGGGCCCGGTCTGGCCCAGTGACGTGACGTTGTGGGCCGGATGGGACTGAAAGAGAAAGGAGAAACGAAAAATCTTATAAATTCCAACTGGAATCGAGAAACCGGAATTTTCAAAGAGGAAATTAGAGGTTTTTGGCCCTCACCCTTTCGTCCTTCCATCCCACCAAGGGAGGGAAGCAGATCACGAAGCTCAACACCCACACGGCGGCTACCAAGAGTTTCGCTCTTTGCGGAGTCATGATCTGTTGCAAAGTAAAAGATTAGACTTATTATTATTATTATTGTTACCGAGACTGGGGTTCGATATTGGCACCCGAGGGCCGATATCGACCAAGCGACGAGTCCACTCGGCCCATTCGAGATGGCGATTTTTTTCGAACGTGGCCCCCAAGGGCGAAATCTTTTTTTTTATTTTTTCTTGGTTGCACAATCGGTCTCGAATGGGTCGAGGGCCAGTACGGGCCCGGGTGAGTCGCCCACCGATCGAGAGGACACGCAGGATCGGTGCAAAGGCGGTCAGAGGAAATGCAGCCGCATCCGGGGCCAGGAATGTCGTCGTCGATAACCGCGTGGGTGTCGAAGGAGATTCTTGGAATAGCGGTAACGGAATCCACAATTGGCTTGGAATATATATATATGAGTACACCTATACATGTATGTGCGCATGTATGGACTCGAATGTACGGGAGCAAATCGGTGGGCAATCAAAATTTCATCCATCTCTCTGTCCACGGGCCGAATAATTGACGTGGGTGTCGTTATGGGATTACACGGCGAATACGGCAACGGATTGGTTTGTACGGGATGTTTGGGGTAATCCTATTTGTAACTCCCCCCCCGTGTATAATATCAAAGGGTGGAGACGGAGACCGAAGCTTCAAGGGCGTAAGTGCGTCATTATGACTCGGACTGTTTGCCAATGTAAATAATCGCAAATTTCGGCCAGAAGAGAGCCAGCCACTACCCTGATGGGCGCGCGTATCCCGAATCGCGTGGGTGCGAGTGCACACAAGGGAAGGCGCTTCGGAGGCGGAAATTGCAATGCAGTTTACGCCTCGGCGGGAATTCCTGACGACCCCTATTACCGACCCCCGGCCACGAACCATTCCCACGGAGTGTCCATTCAATGGGTATCGGGCCAACGCGGAAATTATCATTATTATTATTATTATTATTGCTATCATTATTATTATTATCATTATTATTATTATTATTAGTTTTGGGGATGTATAATTTTTCGCATGGAAGTGAAATAAAGTCGAGAGGCGATTAAAATTACCTGGGGGTAACTAACCGGCCGGGTGACGGCGAGGTATCGGTCCAGGCTGATGGCGCAGAGGTTGAGGATCGACGCAGTGCACATCCAGACGTCCACGGCCAGCCAAACGGAACACCACAAGTCCCCGAAGATCCATACCTGTAACATGGGAGGGGGGAAGGGAGGGGGGGGGGGTTGCAGCCCCAATTTTATTAATTTTCTGTTCGTTTACAATTGATTCGCTTTGACCGACTCGAGACCGGAGAAATATAAAAAAAAAATTTCATTTTAAATCTCGCTCTCGGGGACCGTACTCCAAAAAGAAAAAATCGCCCTCTCGAATGGCTCGAGCCTGCGATAATTTTTTTTTTTTTTTTGAGAGCAAATTCAAAGTTAAATCTTCGTTTACGAGCGTGTATGCGCGTCCTTTCTTCGACGCACGTCGGAAATGTACGTACAAAAAAAAGAAAGAGCGAAAACACCCTCGTAAAACGAGACGAGCGAGAATTGTCGAGATTGTCGGCGATAGCTCTCCACGCAATAACGAGTGTATTATATGTACCAGGTGCACGCACGTGTATGTATGTACTACACGTTGGTATATATAAATATATACGCGAAAGAATGCAGTTGCACCAACACATACGTGGCTCGGAAGCGAAAGGATGCAACCCCTTACCCTTAGGAGACGCACCGCGGCCCTTCTGATTCTCGCCAATGCACTCACCTACGTTATACACGCACGTAATACGCGTATATGTATATAGATCGTGTGTATATATGTGTATGTATGTACCATATGTAAAATATACAGATGCAACTGCACCTGTAACATTTGTCACTATTTTCCTATGCTAAATACGAACGTACACATACAAGTGTGTATATATATGCATATATATATATTTATATACGCGCGTATATACACGTACGTGTGTGCGGCAACCACCTGTTCGAAATTGCATTTACCCTCTCACGCACGATATCGATATTCGATTAATCCTCGCAGTCTCATTGCCTCTGATACCCTTTTCGAGGTACCTCTATTTTTTTTTTTTATTATTCCAAAATATGTATCTATTATTTGATACGTGTTTGCTAGATTTTTCAAAATATGTATCGTACACCCCAAGAGAGAGAGGGAGAGAGAGAGGGTGTGCGAAAATTTCCAATTTTCATTTTTCCATCAGAATTTTCCGATCAAATTCGAGCTGGAAATTAAATCCTCGCGGGAATTAGACCGAGAATGGAATTGATTCGAATTGGCAGCGTACCCCGTCTGGTGCTTTTTACAAATTCTAGGAGGATTTCCTTTTTTTTTTTCTTTCGAAAATCGACAAAATCGAAATTTCAAAATTACGGAAAATCCCAATTGTCGCAAAAATTGTCATTTTTCCGAACGAAGGAATTTATAATTTCTCTTTGGAAAATTTTCCATCCATCCAAAAGAAGTTCCCGGAAAGGTGGAATTTTTAGGGAAAATCTGGAGACTTCGCGCTTTCGAAAATAATTTTTTTTTTTGTCCCTCGTTTAATACGAACTCTTGAGTATTCTATTTTCCGTGGAGAGAAGGAAATCGAATGGGACGAGGATTCGGGGGATTAGCGTGGTTTCGCTGTGTTATGAAATATCTGATAGCGAATAAAAGTGGATGGCGAAGACAAGGGACAGGGACAATTTTTTGTTCTGCGGGGGTGGGATGTCGCAAGCATATATCGCGCCGTGTCTCGATTTTCCCCTCTTCCGTAAACACTTTTATCGAAATGTCATTACGACTACTGGTCTTTCATAAAAGGCAGCGGCTCCTGTCGAGTGCCTTACGCTTGGGACACGGGGATCGAGAGAGCGAGTGACGCCGAATAAAGAACACGGCCGGAATGAGATCATGTCTTCGTTTTTGTATCCGAGCATTCTCTGATCCTATATGTTTTATGGAAAAGGTAAATGTTTCGTGGAAATTGGATTTCTCTGAGCCGCAGTTTTATTGCCCGACCGCTTTTAGCGGCCACACGGGTGGCTTCCACCGGAGAAATCAGTTTTTGGCTTCCAGCGGTCGTTAAATTCGCGTTTCCTTCGAGAACACTTCGCTAATACTTGCAATTTACCGATTTCGAAACATTTTCGCCCGATTCGATTTTTTTTGTTTGTTGGAATTTTGAAATTTTTAGAATGGAAAGAAAAGGTTCCAAGATTTCTAGTGGAATTTTCTGGATTTTTTGCCTTTAAGATACAAATTGTGAAAGTTGGAGTCGGAAAATTGGGATTTTCTCGACAAGGGAATTTATAATTTCTATTTGGGAATTTTTCTATCCATCCAAAAGAAGTTTCCGGAAAGGTGGAATTTTTAGGGAAAATCTAGAGACTTCGAGCTTTCGAATAAACTTTTTTTTGGGGAGGGGGGGGGGGATATTCGGGAGGTAGAAATTTTTCCAGAGGCAAAAATACGGAAATTTACCTTAAAGACCTCCCACGTGGCGCTGAAGGGTAAAACGGCCACGCCGACCATCAGGTCCGCTACCGCCAGGCTGACGATGAACATATTCGTGACGTTTCGTAATTTCGTGGTGTGATAAACGGCGAGAATAACGAGAACGTTCCCAAGTACCACCATGACATTAACAACAGCCAATATAATTAAAGTCGCTATAATTCCGGGGCCTGACCACTCGACGCCCTCATACAAAGCAGCACATGCGCTGACGTTCAGATCTCGCATCTTAATACATCCGAACTTTTTTTTCGAACTTTATGTCCCTTTTTTCTCAATTATTTATTTTTTTTCCCCTTTCTTCTTCAATTCCTCTCCTTTTTCGGATTTTTTTTTAATTTTCCATGCGAGTCCCCATTCTCTCGCTAATTAACTCTCGAATCGGCACGAATCATTAGGAAGGACGTTGACAATATTTTATTTATTTATTTATTTACTTATATATTTTTTTTTAATTCGTAACGTTAATAACAAAAAAAACCAACGATTTAGTCTTTTTTTTTGTTCCTTATCGTATTATCACAAACGAAATTTCCATCCCTTCCACTCGCGGTGCAATTTTTGTTTTCTTTTTGGTATCGGACAATTTTGAAAATTTCAGGATTTCAATTTACTCGCGCCGAATTTTTTTGACAATAAAATTCCGGTTTTTTTTTGTCTTTTTCACGTTTGGGTCCTCCTCCGACTTTTTTTTTTTGGTGAAAAACTCCCACGGTCGTTTTTTGGAAATACGTTATTTTCCAAAAATCATTTGCGTTTTCTCTTTTTGCTTTTCCTCGCTCAGTCTCTTCGCTTTTATAAAATATCGAAAGCTCCTCGAATTTTGTGTCTCTAGAATTTCAACTTCCCCTATTTTTATTTTTTAATCAACAACACACCGAACGATAATTACGATAATCATTATTTAACAATCCGATAGACATCTTTTTATCAGTTATTACCCTGTTGACTCTTGTATTTATTGATTGATTAATTAATAACATCCCTAATTTATTATTATTCATATATTGTTGCATCCTTCGCGGCTCCCCCCTTCTCTCGTAATTAATTAATCGACTTTTATTTTTTATTTTTTATTTTTCTTCGTCTTTTCCTCGATATCAAAATTTTGCGATTTTCGATATTCACTTTAATTAATTAATTTATTTATTTATTCCGCCTCGATTTTCAGCTTGCTTTAATTTAAATTTTTAGTTAACAATTTTTATTCTCATCTTAATTATCCTCTTCTTCCTTCTCACGAACAAAACTTTGTTGTTATTGTTGTTGTTGTTTAACAATGACGATTTTTACAAGTTTTCTCAACTTTAACGACGAACAAATGACACGTATTTCAATTAATTTTTTTATAACGATTAATAATAACACCCCCGATTTATTTTCAGAGTTTTTCAGTTGCGGGAAATTTTGCCTCCCCCACTTATTTAATCAACAACGATTTTTTTTCTCATTTACAATGTAATAATAATAATAATAATAATAACGTGCAATTTCGAATTTCCCTAAATTGTCACACCTGTCCATTTTTTTTTGGCTTTGTTTATCGATTCACTGGTTTATTGTTGATCTTCGGTTTTGTCACGTGACTCAATTTCCACTTTTCTTTTCTTTCTTTTTTCCTTCGGAAAAGATTCTCATCTTTTTTTTATTTTTACACAAAACTCAAAATTCCAGGCTTCTCGGGTTTATAAATATTTATAAAAAAGACGCGAACGTCGGAACCAACCGAAATTACCGATAGACAATTTATTTATTTATCGTTAGTGGAAATTCAGACTTTGACTCCGCCTCGAACCTCGGTTAGACTGAATTTCTGTATAATTTATATTTATTTAGGACGACACTTATATTTAACGAAAAAAAAAAATGAACGACGAGATTTTGAAAATTTTCTTTCTCGAGTCCCACTTTTTTTTTTAATGAAAAAATCACAGCCAGTAAAAAAGAGACTTTAGTCTAAATTCCGATTTCTCCCTATTTCTCCGTTATCATTATTAGAATATCGTTATCGTTATCGCTATCTATCCGATTTTCGACCTCCAGGAATCCGGTCGACTTTGGATTCATGACTTTCGCGAGCGGTTCCTCCTCCCGCATATTTTCGGAGACTTCGGAAGCATTTATTTATTGTTATTTATTTTATTTTCTTATTGTTTTTTTTTTATTTGGAAAAAAGCTAAATGATTTTTCGATACTTGAAGCACTGTTTATACCGCAGCAGTCTGAACCGTAATCGCTTTTTTATGCGCTTCGCTCGCATCGTTCCGAATTTCGGAGACTCTCGATCTTCTTCTTGGATCCAGCCTATTATTTTTGTTCTTCTTCTTCTTCCCGCGATTTTCCTCCGATTCTTTTTATTTTATTTTTCAAGGAAACGAATTTTTTCTTTTTCCATCGGCGGTGCGTCGCCTCGAGAAAAAAAAATCGGTATCCTTTGGGAACCTTTGGGTGCCACCGGTGCACGTTAGCTGCGCAAAGTCTGAAACAGAAGGAAAATCCGAGATCAGAGATCGCATTGAGTCGATGCACAATTAACGACGATTATTTCCATTGCCTTGCATGGATACTTTCGTCGTTAATTGTGCACCGATCGTTCCGATATCCATCCGGGCCATTTTTTGGCTCGGCCGCGGCTATAATTGTACGGCCGGAGTCCGTAGTTGCGTCACGATTGGCGCGAGGGTTAAATTTATATATATATATACAAATAAAAGCAACAACCCTAAATAAACTACCCCGAACGGGGCAAAAAGCTCCGGTCCCTCTCAATTGTAGCTTCTCTATCTCCATGTCAATCATCGACCTTCTTTATATATATATATATATGTACGTATGTTCATACATATATACTTTATATACTCTACATACTCATGTACATATATATATATATATATATATATATCTACCCATCTTTGTCCTGGAGCGAGTCAAAGTTTGATCTCGTCTGATCTGGAGCGACGACAAGCGTCCGTGATCCCAGGGGCATTTCAACGTGACTACATGTGTATATATATATATATTTATTTATTAATTATATAACACACACACACACACACACTCGTGCGGGCGTAAATATACTTTTTACCGAATTACTTTATTGATCCTATATACCGTACACTTGTGGAATATATAAAAATTCCTTGGTACTGTTGGGAGCCGAAAAGTTGGCAGTTCGGGAAATGCGAATTGCGAATGCGAATGCGAATCTAATTGTAAGTCGACGTTTGGGAGCCAACGTCTCGGCTCCCAAAGGTACGTGATGGAAATACAATAGGGAATCGAACGAAAGGATTATCCTATGGTTTTCACCCCTTATTGCAATTTCATCAAACTCACCCCCATGGGACCCAACAGGGGTGGCAGCAACGAGGGAGGGCCAAACGGGGGCGGAATAGCAACTGTATCGCACGCGTATACATTGGCGAGTCTCTCGAAAGGGCATCGCAACCCTTTCGATGAAATTTTGGCTCGAAAATATACACGACTTGCTGCAAATTCGATTTTTTCCTTTTTTTGTTTCTATTTTCGAATTATATTTCTTATTATCCCCGTCCCGGAATAAAAGAAAAAAATTGAATTTTCAGAGAATTTTTTGAAAAATATTTTTATTTATCTATTTTTTTGGGGGAGGGGGGCGAAAAGTGATCGATCGATTTTGAGCTGGATTTTCTTTTTTTTTTTTATTTTCGTGACGTTTGAAATCGAGCACCCCGTAGATACATGTGCACGCGTTGCATTCGTCAGATTGTAGGCAGCAACGTTGATTGTAGATAAAATCTGTGCACACATATACATATATATATGTGTGTGTGTGTGTGCATTCATATGTTTTATACTCCGCATGCAAAATAGACGCCCATTCCATTCTGCATGCATTTGAGAAGCACTCGTGCGAAATCATTTATCTCTTTTTCCTTCGCCCCGACGTGCACATATATTACAGGTAAAGGGAAGTGCACCAACGTATCTCCCGTTTTCTGTTTTCTTTTTTGTTTTTTTTTTCGTCCATCTTCTTGTTTTTAGCTTTCGCCGTCCGCTATCTTTCATAAGTTTTTCGCAAAACCACCCTTTCTTCTCGGGAGCTCCGGCGAATTTCATCGGGCGCACCCCCTCCCCTTCCAAAAAAAAAAAAAATAAGTTCACCTACATCCCGAGGAATCCTGAAAACTGCAGTCCAGGCGAATCGCAGTCTCGGAGCTTCCATTTTTTTTTCAGTTCCAATCGAAATTGCAAAAGAAAATAAAGAAAGAAAAAAAATATTAGAAAAATCATCCCCCGTCGCTGGGGTGGTGATTGAGAGATCGGTGACTGGTTGACACAAACGCGGTGTCGAAAGGGATGGTTACGCAACGGCAGCGCCTTGAGACGGGGGATGAAAAGCGTGAGAAAAAAAAAAAAGCTCCCACGTCTGGTGGTCGAAGGCGACCTTTGACCCAAGCCGCCTCAAAGCGACGGGAAATTAGACTTCCCGTGGGTACTTTTCGTCCATTTGCCGCGCGTCCTCTCTCGAGATCCCATTCTCGTGGATCTCTCTTCTTTTTTTTTTTTATTCGATATCATCCCTTTCATAATTGATACCCTCTCGATTTTATCCTTATCCTCGGGACGCTCGTTCCTCCACGTTTTTATCGCGCCACCCTTATCCTCGTCCCGGATATTCTCGGGCTCACCCTCGAAATTCCCAAGCTCGAATTTACGAACTTCCGGTACCGCTGCAACCGCCAACGGCGTTCGGATCCTACCTGGGAAAAATAAAATCCCCAGGTAGCTCAAAATTCCGCTGCTGGACCGGGTCCTCACCCTCCCCCGGGGCGACTCAACCCCCGGAGGGTGTCCGCGAGAGGGTGAAAAATTTGCCAGCCTCGACGTCGAAGCGCATCGAGCTGAAATACGAAGGTAAGCAACGCCAGGGCGAGTAATAGCGGTAAAAGCAAAAAGAGAGAAACAAAAAAGAGGGGAAGAGGGAGGAAGAAAGCAAGGGTGGAAGAAAGAAAGCAAGGGTGGACGGGGGATGAGGATGAGTTGACTCTTAGACATGTTGGAAAGAAACGTTCCCCCAGGTCTTTGAGGTCGAGGTCTTTCCACATGTAAAAACCGTCATCCCTTTTTTTCCACCCCCCCGCCGTTTCGCCACCCCTTTCTTTTTTCGCTTCCCCACCCCCGCAGCTTTTGGACTTTCGACGGCACGAGTCAACGGGTCCGAGCCAAAGCCACCCCCGAATGGAGACCGACTCGCGTCGGTCTCCATTCCATTTGGCACCCTCGCTTATGCGAGGGGGTGGAAACCCGGGGGCGGCCGTAAAAACGCGAGCCGAGGAAAGGGAAGAACACGTCTGAAGGAGAAATCTAACCTTAGTCTTACCCCCTCGTGGGAAAATTGAAAGCCACCGAAGAATCCAGTTATCCTGACCCCTTATAATCTGATATTTCGTAAGTAATATCCCTCTTTTTGTACCCTTTTAACCCACCCTGCTACCCCCACCGACTTTCTCTCTCTCTCTCTCTCTCTTTTCCATGTTTTTTTTTCGCCGTTTTTTGGGGGATTTCTGCCCCGCGTCGAGGGAATTTGTAATGCGCGAGTGAGGGGGTGGAAAAAAAGAAGGGGGTGGAAAGAAAGAAGGGATGAAAAAACGAAATTTTTCAAAAAATAGGTTTTTCGCCATTTTTTTTTTCTTCTTCGTGGTTTCTCGAACGAAGGTCTCGAAAAATTTCGACGCAATTTTGAAAATTCGTGACTGGGATAAAAAAAACCTTAAAATCCACCGGGTAAATTTTGCGCCTCCGGCGAATCCTCCCTCGGAGTCGTAATTATTCGCGGGACGGGGGCTGCCAATTTGCATCCGGAAAAATCTCTTATCGCTTTTCGCCCTTTTAGGGGCGAGCTCCGAATTCGAACGAGACGAGAAAAAAAAATTGCCCTTTTTCGAAAAACCTTTTTTTTTTCTTTTTTTTCGAAAAATTGCGTTTGGAATAATTTCAATAATTTCAACCCCTTCTCCCTCGTGGCCGGGAAATTTTGAACAGGTGCCAGGGAAATTGCCCGGCGTGTGTGTTTACCCTGAAACGCGAAAGAAAGGTGAAAAATAAAAAAAAACGCGCCTCCGACTTCATCTACATGTATATTAAATTTCACACTTTCGAATGTTCCCCGGTATGTAAATTTACAATGAAGGCGAAAAGAGAGAATAAGGAGGACGGACGAAAAAAGAAAAGGTATCATATGCATTCTTTTAACGGGAAACCGCCAGCGAGGAAATTTATGTACGTTTTTTATTCTTTTTTTATTTTTTTGGCACCTGGAAGACCTGAAAAGTCCGTCTTCCGCCGCATAATCATTCCGTTTTACCGTTTGGGGCCAACTCCGAAGATCCAAGAGTCCGCTTTGCATCGCGTAAATTTCGAATTTCGCATTTTTTCAAAATTACAGAAAATTATTTATCGTCCAGAGGGAAAAAGAAGTTAGTTAGTTAATGAAACTCAATTATTAACTCCAATTTCCATCTTAATGAAGGATTTAGTTTTCAAGTTAACAGAAGTGTCTATCCACGTCACGTATTACAGTTTTGCTTCGGAGGAATGGAAGAAGAAGTAGAAGAAGAAGAAGACCGAACAAGCTGGTAGCAAGTAGCTGCTGCACGCGAACTAGAAACTCAGGGGTAACTTTTCCCTTCCTCCGGAATATACAGGGAAAGAAATCGCAAGCGCAAACACTCACACGCGTAAGTTCATTCATACATGCATACATGGAATATATATATTCCTTGTTTCCTGAAAAATTCGAATTTTGGGAAGGACCAATTCGTTCCAAAAAATTGTCAAGGAATTATATCCCTAGTTTCTTGAAAATTTCGAATTTTGGGAAGGACCAATTTCTTCCAAAAAATTGTCAAGGAATTATATCTCTAGTTTCTTGAAAATTTCGAATTTTGGGAAGGACCAATTTCTCCCTAAAAAATTGTCAAGAAAATATATTTCCAGTTTCTTGAAAATTTCAAATTTTGGGAAGGACCAATTTCTCCCCAAAAAATTGTCAAGAAAATACATCCCTAGTTTCTTGAAAATTTAAAATTTTGCGAAACGCCAATTTGTTCCAAAAAAAAAAAAAATTCTCGACCCTGAAGGTTTTTGGGCCGATGAACAAAAAAAATTCAAATTCGAAGGTCGTCAATCTGGTGAAATTTCCTAGACTTTACGGTAATTGTTACAGTGCCCGTGAATCGAGTATTACTGTAGCATAGCGAAACTCGACAAAAAAAATTTATTATTGTACAAAAAAATTAAAATCTCCTCGAAAATGGTAATTTTTCTTAAAACCCTCGAAAACAGTATATATATAAAATGAAACCAGGGGGTTGGTTTCCCTCCAGCCGGTGACTCGCTCGAGGGGCCAATCGTGTTTGAAATTCGAGTCGAAAGGTGCCAGCGAATTCCGTACTTTGTTGCACTCGAGTCCAAAGCGCAGCGGGATCATCTTCCATGGCAATTAACGGCAATAGCGCGGCAACGCGTCGCTTCTTCAAACGACCGGGCACCGGATGAGGACGAGGATCGCGCGGCTTTCCGATTTTTCATCCCCTCGGGGCCAATGAAGAGAGACTCACTCGACACGCACTCGAAAAACGCGAAAAAACGAGGACGTTACCGATAAGTCGCGCGACGATGGGAAAAACTGGCGCCGCGGTATCGGGCGACACGAGGAAAGTCACGACGAATCGTCCTCGTCGAGTCGCGGTGCTGAGCGCACTGGAAAGGATCCGGGAACGGTGTGATACAGCCGGTTACACATGCGCTCTGTAATACACCCACTGTATCACGAGAATCCGAACGTCTAAGTAGAATACGTGTGTACCTACATCTAAATATTGGCAGTTTTTTCGTTTACTCCGCTTTGCGTGCGATCGTTTTGCCTCCCACGCCGCGCGAATTGGAAATTAAAACCGTACATGCCCCGGGGAAGCGTGGCATTTTTTTTTTTTTTTTTTCGAAACGGTCCCACGCATTCTACCGTCGTGGCCCGACGACGCGAATTTCGGACATTTCGGAGATTCCCGCAAGAGGAATTTCATTCCGGATGCAGGTTGACGGGAGCCGGGCTCTAATGAGTTTCGTAGGAGACGAAGGCTGCCTACTCGTGGAATGTAAAACAGAAGGGAGGAATCCGGGCAATCGATAGCGCATCGCGCAATCAAAGCCAGGATCTAGCTGCTAATAATTGATTCGACGCTCCGGTCTGAGCACGGCCGAGTATAAATTACCAGACGTTGTCGTGTTCAATGACAACGGAAACGGGCGTTGGAAGCGTCAACGGGGATCATCTTGAATTGCTGAATTGATAATTAATGACTTTGTTACCCGGCAGCTGCGAGATTCGACGTGGAATGGCTTTGTCGCGAAGGAGAGTCACTTACGAGAAAGTCTCGACGTTGAAAATGAGGAAAAAGATGAACATTTTTGCGGGTATCTTGAGCGAAGTGTAATTAGAGAACAGGAAATTCGGGGGCAGAGAGAGAGAGAGGTGTGCAGATACAGTTACAGTTTCAGACGGTTGATTTAATTTCGCAGCGGTACTGAGATCAGCACACAGAGTTTCAGCTAACATAGTTGTAACAATTCGTATACCTATAAACCCTTTGTGGAAATGTCAAAGGCAACCACTTATCTCTATATCTCTAAACTTCGCTTCTCGTGTTCCCGGGTTCTTTCTCTCTCTCCCTTTTGATCCCCGACCGCGTCGTTTCTCCTCTCTCTCTCCCTTTCTCACCCTCGTCAAACGTTAATTGAAATAAACACCCTTGATTACTGTGGACTGCCGTGTGGTTTTACCCGACTAACTTCAACCCTACACTATCTGCTCAAATAAAACCGTTTACATCGTACAGATCGACGACGTATTGCCACTAAACGATTCTCCACCCACACTCGTACACCGACAAAAATGTCCCTGGCAATTGCAGCTACTGAAGCGCGAACGAATTCGTTGGGTATCGCTGTTACGTACGTACGAATCGCTCCCGCGGAGATCCGAGCGGCGAGAGCGCGTGCGCGGGCGTGGGTTGGAGCCGAGAGTGGGGGTAGAGCTCGCCACAGTATCGAGTCGGCCGCGGTTGAGCGAGCATCGAAGGAAGGCGAAAGGAAGGATGTTATTCTTATTATTTGAAAAGCCTCGGAGCTTTCCTTTTTTTTTCATAACTCGTTACGCATCGCTGCCGTTCAGTGGCTGTGACTGCTCGTATTATTATAGGACGTCGGGAAGGAGCGCCCAAAGGAAGCTCAAAGTCATCCTTCAAAGAAGAAATTATTGCAATAGCGAGTAGAAAAAGTGGCGCGTTAAGTGAAGCGAGGACTGCAACAAAACTGGAGCCGAGCCATTTCCTTCTAGCTACCATCCATTGTGGAGGAAAGTGGCTGGTATGGGAGGAAAAGGAAAATAAATAATCGCGAAAGAAGAAGAACAGGAGCTGGCGCGGAAAGAGGAGGTCCTTTTTATTGGAAAAAAAACATGTCATGATATATCTCGAAGCAGCGAAGCCGCTGTAAAGTCCAATCAGATCCCGACCATCCAAAAATGGGGTAAAAATTAAAGTTTTAAAAATGGGGCTGGACAAGTCATTTCTAGGGGTAATTTTTCCCGTAGAATCGATTCCAAACGTCAAATTTGACGAATTCCCAGCGGAAGTTGGAAAAAAGTATGTTTTTTAAGGAAAAATCGCCTTTCCCGTTGGAATTTTGGAATTTTGATAATGAAAATGGATTCCTCGGGAAAAAATACATCGGATATGGGTCTCCCGGAATTTTAAAAAAAATTTTTCGAAAAGTCGATTTTTTTGGGCATACATACCCCTTCCCCCAAAAATGGGGTAAAAATTAAAGTTTCAAAAATGGGGTTGGACAAGTCATTTCTAGGGGTAATTTTTCCCGTAGAATCGATCCCAAGGGTCAAATTTGACGAATTCCCAGCGGAAGTTGGAAAAAAGTATGTTTTTTAAGGAAAAATCGCCTTTCCCGTTGGAATTTTGGAATTTTGACAATGAAAATGGATTCCTCGGGAAAAAATACATCGGATATGGGTCTCCCGGAATTTAAAAAAAAATTTTTCGAAAAGTCGATTT
This sequence comes from Gasteruption jaculator, assembly GCA_949825005.1. NCBI lineage: Eukaryota > Metazoa > Arthropoda > Insecta > Hymenoptera > Gasteruptiidae > Gasteruption > Gasteruption jaculator. The sequence continues at coordinate 12,475,369 of OX463772.1, read as the reverse complement.
TTTTGGGGGGAAACCTTCCTCCTTCCCCCAGAAAAGGGGTTGGACAAGTCATTTCTAGGGGTAATCTCGAACGTCGTTGCTAGTATATACGATAAAAGGAAAAAAAAACCGGAAAGATTAAGAAACCCAAGAGCATTCGTTATCGATACCAGCAGCCAGACGGATTCTCAAAAAGGCACGAAAGCCAAATGGAACGGAGCCTCGTAAGCTTCGCAAACAAAAGGTTCCACGCATCGAGTCATGCTAATAGCGCTCCCATTGTCGGCCAATACAATTGTCATTGGCAGCATTGTCGGTAATCGCATTAAGCGAAAGGACATAAGACAGCGTTCCCTCGGTATCAGCTGCATATTAAATATCGGCTCCAATAAATCCCGGGTCTTTGGGCTAAAATCGGGAAAATGCCGGACTTGCTCTTTCCTTGCGCCCGGAGAAAGCGCCATCTGTTGATCAGGACGAAACTCAGAGCACATCAGCGCCAAGGGGAAAAGTGTCCGACAAAAAGGAACGGGCAAGTTTGTCACTCCTACACATTGTTCCGAGGAATTACCATAACGGTATTAACATTTCTGCCGGTTTCCGGGTCGGCACTTCTCCCTGGGATTCCCCTGAAACGTCCCATTTATTCCTAACCCGGCGGTAACTTCATCGAACTATGATAAACAACTTCGTTACCATATTCGCCTATAAATGTAAAACGTCAAAAGATTCGCGGACTCGATAAAAGTCCGTATATACACACACACACACACACAGAGAGAGACGTCCGTCTCTCCTCTTCCTTCGCTTTCCAATTCCACTCATTCCAATTTATTTCGTTGATTTATTCAAGTACTTTTCTTACATTTATATCCCGCGAACCCTCGGTGCATTTCATCTATTCGCGTGTATATTTACCCGATGTCAGTTGGAATAACGTTAATAAAGAGCTCAAAAGATCTCCTCGCGATGCGCCGAGAAACAGGAAAAAGAGAATATTACGCGTCTGGAAAATTATTTGAGACGAAGATTCATTAAATTTCCCTTCCCGATTTTTCTCCTTTTTTCCTCCATTTATATTCTTCTGTCTTCCTCCGTATCCGCTCCTTCTTCCCTCCAGCCATCGCGGGCTTCCGCCTTCTTTTTCCTACGATTTAGCCACAGATCAGCTCCGTAAGAAGAGGAAAAAAAAAATATATAGATATATATAAGAAAAAAGGGGGAAAATGGAAGAAGAGTATATTTCTAAGAGTCCCTTTTAGCTCCCGGGGACGTTTGCCTTCAAACGCAGACGTTTCATTCAAGGAGAGATGCGGAGACTGCTGCATAATGCATTTCCCCACTGCAATAGCTAAGGTTTTATAGATGGAGAGAGAGAGAGAGAGAGAGGCGGTGGGAAGCTGAGCTTAAACCAAACCAGCAAATCACAAATACCGAAAGAAAATCTTCTGCGGTTCCGAGCGAGGGAATCCAAGATCATCCCGCTTATAATTCCGCAGTTTGGATCGAGGGGCCACCGGCAGTTTATTTTCTTTAACCGATTTTCATCCGATTTCGGCGCGTCCATTTTCGGGCACGGATTCCGGCTAATTGCAAGTTTTCCGAGTTTGCATAGAAAAATGTCAAAGGTCTTGGATGGGAACGACGACAAAGGTTTGACGTTTCAACGACGAAAGCATTACCGACGCGAGCTTTCTGGGAAGATCAGCAGCCAGCGTGCATATTTAAGAACCGGGTACACCGGGAATCGCGTTCGCTGACGATAAAAGTGACCTTCGCCCTCGTGTAAAAGGGAAAAGCGGAATCCCTCGTCCAATTAGTTCATAACAATTTTATTAATTACGCGAAATATTTCATCTTTCCGAAGTTAAACAGATTTTCATAATAAGGGGATGCAACAAAGGGAGAAATATGTGCTTTGCGTGCTTGCATAAGTAAATTCTTCGCGAAAGTTTGCACACCACCACCACCACCATCGCCATCACCACCACCAGCGATGGTTTATTACAAATAACATCGCGTTCCGTGGAGGTACGTTGCGCTTTCACCCCCGGCTGTGTGGCCCACCTCCACCTTTCTACCAGAGAGAGAGAGAGAGAGATATATGTGACGATGATACCCCGTACCAACTTGGGACGTAAAATTAATTAATGGATTGGCACTCTCCCGCTCGACTAATTGCGTGGATGCCAACGTTGGCATTCCACAGCTCACGTTAGTCCACCGGTCCGCCGGTTCGTTCGAAGCTTTCGCTCGCCCTCGTACTGGTTACACCCCGGCCCCGGGCGACTCGGGACCTTTTGACGCAGGTTCAGCGATACGCGGAAATGTCAAAGCGTGCCCGGAACCCGTGGCGTCGGCCCACGGGAGTTCTCGAGGTCGAACCTACCATGGGTGTACGACGGGTCCGATCGCACGAGTTTTACAGGCGCCGGTGGCTCTTTTTTCCGTTTCAGCGGGATCTCGGGCGAGGAATCGAAGGGGAACAATCGAGAATCGTCTCTCGCGTTGCCACCGAACCGTGAAAGGGTGTTTAAATGTTATTCTGCATGGAAGATCGAGCGAATGCAGCTCCTCTCGAGAGCCCCTCGAATGCATTGTACGCGCCTGCAGGGAGAGCTTTTGAGGATATTCATTGAGGCGACGTTCGGCATTGGAAACCTTGACGGAATAGCAGCAGCAGCAGCAGCAGCAGTCAGAGTGCAATCCATACACGGAGGCCTGAGCTTTAACAAGCCTCATTGAAATTCAGAAAGCGTAACGCTATCTCTCAGTGTCATCTTCTATCCCCGGTTTCTTTCTCTCTTTCGATTGCAAGATCCGTCTTTCTTCCCTGGATCCGGGTACTTTTTTAACAGACGGAGTTTCATTCCCTTTTTTTTCTTTTTTTTTTTCTTATCCTACCGGTGTCTTCGTCTTTCGGAGTCTCTGTCTTTGATTTGTCTTTACGTGTCACCTTCCGTCCCTCTCTCTCTCTCTCTCTCTCGTTTTCTCGGAGCTTCCCTTATTTTTACACGACAATCGCCACGATATTCCACTTCGAATACAAAGAAAGAAAACAAGCGAAAGAATCAAAGGATGCGAGAGATAAAGAGAATAAGAAGAAAAGGAGATATTTAATTGGCAATTGTCACTTTGTAACTGTCACGAGGATACGATCCATGCAAATGGAAGGTGCGGGGGAGGCCTGGTTAAAGGTACACTTTCTTTCGCGTTTCAAAGCTTCCCCGGAAATTGTTAATTTTTCCTTTGCTTCGATAATTGTTTTCCAGGTAGCGGCAATTTGCTTTTTACAAGTTTTGCTTTATTTCGGATTTACATAAATCTTCAGAATTAAAAAAAAAAATTATAAATTTACCAAATCCGTGTAAGAAAATTCCAAAGATTCGAGTCCGATGCCGAAAAACCAAAAAAAGAAAGAAAAGGAGATTCTCGGGTTTTCTGTGCACGTGATGGCGACGCGTGACGGAAATACCAACCGCGTTTTTCTTTTTTTTTTTTTTCTTTAATTTCGAATCTCGATATTTTGCCGGCTCGGGTGAAACGCGCCTTCGATTTTCGAACGAGACGTTCCCGAACGGGGCTCGTTAATTCTTCACCAGCCGGCGGCGGGAGGAGGACGGATGGGAAGTTCAAGGGTGAAATTTTTTGCGCTCCTTGAAATTTAAAAAGGTTTCGAGTGGAGCTTTTGAATTTCAAAGCAGGAGAAATGGGAATTCATTGGGAAAGGAGTTCCCCCTCGAATTTTATGAATTTTTAATGTCCCCGCGAAAATCCTCGATTTCAGAGAAAAGTCTACGTATTTATCCGCGGAAATGGTTTCCCTCCCAACACGAAATCCTGTCTCGCCGGTTGCAGCTGTACAGGGGAAATTTTTGAAAAGAGAAGAAGAAAACAAAGAATTCCAACGTAAACCCCCTCGAATTCGTCACGAGTCCGATCGAAGTGGGACGAATCGGTTAGAAAAAAAAATTGCTGACGTCGAAAATGGAATACAAAAAAAAATAAAAAGAAAAGGGGGAAGGACGAATAGCCTCGTATCCGGATGATACTTTCTTCCCCGTGTATCGCGACGTTCCCCTGCAGCTCGGCGAGACCAGCGCGATCGATCTCGCTCCTGTTCGCACTGAACTTAACGCACGAGTAATCCGTGATCTCGATCTTTACGATCCGTGTATCCCCGGATCCCTTCGTAAATACGAGACACCGGAGGAGGAAGAAGAAAACGGCGAGAGACTCGAAAGACGTATATTTTCCATCGGATTGGCATAAATCACTTGGGAAACGTAATCCTCGACGATACTTTATTCTAATCTTCCTTTTTCTAACGGATTCGTCATCGCGAGAGAGTGAATCTAAGTAAAAGCGGCAAAAGTTAAGCGACTTAAGGAGACTTCCGAGCTGTTTCTCCCTTTTTTCTTATCGGCCCCTGTAGAAGGGCGATGGATATACATGCGTGTACGCCGGGAAAGCAGCTCCCAGGCTCTCGGACGACGTTTAACCCAAAAAAACCGATTTTTATCAATCTTTTTTTTCTTTCCGGGATCCCCCAATTTAAAAGCGAGAGAGGGGGAGGGGAGGGGGGTGTAAAAGAAAAAAAAAATTACCGAATCGAGTAAAAAAAAATGAAAATCAAAAAATGAAAATGAAATAGCGCTTAATTCGCGAAACTTTCCGTCCAGTGTCCCCCCGCTGGAACGTGCTGGAAATTCCAAAAGTTTCGGGAAACCACGTGACGGAACGAAATTTATCATTCTAATTGACCACCAAAGTTATCCATCCCGACGCGCTCGGGCCGGATAAGTTGGAAGTCGGCGGTCTCCTACCGTAATATCTTTAATTTCTTATCCCGACGACTCGGAAAACAAGGAAACTTTTACCCCCCGGGTGTCTCGCGTCGGCAAAAAAGATTGGCACAGTTTTGCATAAAGTTTCCCCGTCCGAGAGGAAGGGTGGGAGGTAGGAAGGAAGGAAAGCAAAAGTGTGCGAAGGAAAGCCGGAAGACGGGGAGGAATGCGAGAACGCGAGTCGCGGAAGAGACGGGGAAAGTGAGGATGGAGAGGAGTTTAAAGAGATCAAGTTCGATCGTAAGGGGGATTATAGTATTTTCGTACACGCCTTCGGGGGTTTTGGAGAGCAAAGCGAGAGAGAGAGAGAGAGAAAGGGTGGCAAAGAGCGAGAGAATGTAGCCAACGAAGTTTGATTCGTACCCACAGCCTTGGCGTGGGATCACTTTGAGCTTTTAAAATTATGCACCCACTGGAATCCACTGACATCGGGGGTGGTTACTCGGTTCACCCACGTATTGTCATTTTTATGGGTATCACCATCATCCATGGGGTTATGGTCGAACCTATTATTATTATTATTATTATTATTGTTATTGTTATTATTATTATTATTATCTGGGACCCGACCCGACCCGACCCGACCCCTATGGGTGCAATTAGGACCCATGGGGTAGAGAGATCCACGAGCTGACGAAAAAAAAAAAAAAAAAAATGGGGAAAAAAGGCTACCCGATCCGAAAACTCCAATTCCAACGTTCTGATTACACGCGATCTGATTGGGGTTACGAGGGAGACAAAAGAATTGATAAAGCACTCGACTCCGCTTTTGTCGAAGCAAAAGACAATAGATCGCTTCACTCGAGTGTCAAAGAAAACCCTAAGGGTGTTGTCAATTTCTGCGTTCCTGTTTCACCCGGTTTTGTTTTTTCTCTCTCTCTCTCTCTCTCTGCCCTCAAATCCGCCGGAGGTTAAGATCCCGAAAAAAAAAAAATGGCGTTCGAGAGAAACAACCGAGACCGGTTTCCGCGTCGCATGTCTCTCTGTCTCTCTCTCTCTCTCGCCACGGTGTCGCGGTCGTGGCAAAAGTACAACGCGAAAAACAACGGAAGGAGGATTGAAGAGCGTGCAAGTGCACCGGATGCACGATATTCCATCGAGTGCGGGTCGTTGAATGAAAAGCCTACGATTCATTGATACCGAGTTTCGTATCTCGTCATTTGCATCGAGAGCCCTCATTGCGTTTATTCGTCTACCCGGCGTGGGAAAAAAAAAAAAAAGCATCGGAAAACTCGATTCCAACGACCGACTGCTATTGACGCCTGTGTGCATGCATCCATGCACGCACGCACGCACGCATGCATGCATGCATGCATGCACGTATCCAGACCGCGTCCGTTTCGGCGTTTTCTCTATTAAACCTAACGCGTGTCATCGCTAATTGGCACTCGTTATCGGCTGCCATATAGCGCATTATTTGCTTTATTTGCACTTATTCGTTGCGTACCGCACCCATCGCGGTGGGTTCCCCGTTATTCTTCGCAACTACGGGATCCCACGAACGGCTTCGGGAACGACGCGTCCGGTTTCCACTCGGTTTCCATTGTTTTTTTTTTTTTTTCGCCTCCATATCGAGAACGACATTGGCAGATTCGGGGGGCCAATTGGAAAAACTCCTTCCGGCCAATTTTTCTTGCCATTCGAAATAATAACAATAATAATAATAATAGTGTCACGCGATTTTTAACAAATAATAATAATAATAACAAAGATAACGGCGATAATGTCGATTACAAAAAATAAAAAAGGTTAAATTTTCAACGCGATGGCATGTTTTTTTTTTTGTTCTCTCGACGATGATAATAACAACGTCAGCGAGAAATGACTTAATTTATCAAAATGGACCGACATGGACGGACTGGTTTGATTTAATTACTCATTTCGGTGGGTGAAGTCGAGAGTCGGCTATTGTCGAACGGTCAATGACAAATGTTGACGATCACAAATGCCTCTGGACAAATACCCGTCGTCCGTATGGCGTCCATTCCGTATCAATTGGGTTAATTGAATTGTATGGGGGGGGGGGGGGGGGGGGAGGTAAAAGCATCATCGAGGTGTGCTCGCTTCGTCGTTCGCCGCCGGTTGCTATATTTTTAGTCACGCTCGACTTTATTTACGAAAAACCGGATTTCGAAAGCTCGCATCGGATCGAGCCCCGCGGTGGCCCTTTAAAATTCCGAGAATTTCCCGGATTTCTTCCATTCCATCTCATTTTCGGGCCCGCCACTGGCCCCGAACCCGCTTACGGCAAAACCCCGGCAAACGCCCGGATCGAGCGTCGCGATAAAAGCGGAATCAGCGTCCCGATTGAAAGCGATGCTTTATCGCGGGCCAAATCGATGAGCGAATTCTTCTTTTCCATTTCGCTTCTATTTGACTGGTACTGGTGGTGGTGGTGGTGGTGGTAACGGCAGTACCGGTGGTAGTATTTTAGAGCCGTTTTCATTCGCCCTTGTCGAATCGAGGGAGGAGGAGGAGCACCGATGAAAGGTCTCTTTTATCAATCATATCTCGCAGGATGGATACGTTGAAGGCACTACATTTGAACATTTCAACGCGGTTCCTATCGACTATTATACGAGCGAAGCTATGTGCATGCCCAGACGTGTACATAATACGCTCGTAAACTTCCCTTTACAATCACGACGTCAATAATTAGCCTAATGACGAACCCTCAAAGGTGAACCTGCAACGTTTGCGCGTGTAACGGAGAGGTGGATTGATGAAGGTACAGGTAATGCGTTTTTGAGTAATTACATGACGAATCGATCTTTCGAATCGGCCGCTCCGGGGCCCAAATTCCGTCGGGGCCCAAATCGCGCGAATTTCGGGTCCAGACTTTCTTTTTTTCTTTTTTTGCTTTTTTTCGTAAACGCGCTGGGACCGTCATTATTCCGGGGGGTTGGTGGGCCCCGGACCCTTATAATGGCCCAGAAATAAGTGTAATGAAAAAAAAAAAAAAGAAAAAGCGTTACAATGAATTTAACGCCGGTAATAATTGCGGGTTAACGATGCCTTTCATACACGGGCGAGGTGTCACGTGCGTTCACGGAGGCGAAGCCACGCGTAATTCACGCGTGTGACTCCCCCCCGCCTCTTTCCATAACTCAATCCCGCCGATCGTAATGAAGGTAATGGAATTAATTGAAATTACATTGATTGTTCGATATAACGGTTGGTCCATGTTTGCTAGGGTCGCCCTCTAATAAAGCCACCCGCTACCCCTCTGTAGCTGAATAGTGTCGATATAGGCGAGTTCCTGGCAATGCTGGAACTGGAACTGGAACGCGTTCTCGATTTTTGAGGTACTACAGGTCGGTCTCCGGGTGATGATGGATGGTGTCCCTGGGTAAAAATAATCGACTCTCTCCTTCGGGGAATTTTCGAGGACCTCGAGGACCCGAACCTCTCTCTCTCTCTCTCTTTCGAACCCGAAACGACGTTTCCTCGACAAACAAGCTCTCTCTCTCTCTCTCTCCGGGCCACGAAATGTCACGGGTTCACGTGTATGGGTGTGCATTAACATTTGACGTGGACGCGCATCATGGGTTTACGTGTTTGCCCGCACTGCCGTTTCTTCCAATAACACGGAGCAACCTTATACGACGGGATGTTATTATTGGACGTATTGTTGGAAGAAAGCTTTCCGCAGTAAAAAAAAAAAAAAGAAAAAAGAAGGAAACGTTCCACCTACTCGCTTTTAGTTATTGCCACAGACGCGCACATACACAGGTACACCATGGGAGTACCATATATGTATGAATTCCGGGTGTAACGATCAAGGAAGGAAATACGCGTACCGCGTAATGGATGGCGACTTTCGATTTCAACCCCAGCCGTCATTGGCTGTTATCGATCAAGAGATATTTCATCGGATTGCAATCCAACGCGTTCCTGCCACCCCCGATGCCCCGAGCGGAAGATTTGAGGTCATCGACGTCCCACGGGATTCCAACCCGACGAGAAACTTCGAAAAAAGTGGTGGTTACGGAAGCGGGGGAGGAGGGGAGGGATCCATCGATAGAGGGGCGTGGTGTCATTTTCCGATTTGGGCTAAATTTTTTTTTTTTTTGGGAAGAATTTTTTTTCGGCAGAATTTTTTTTTAAACGCGGCAGGTGCTGGCGTTTCAGGATTCCAGGGTAAAACCACCCTTCGCGGGGGATGACACGTGCAGTCGGGGGTGTTCATCGGAAGAGGAGGAGGAGGAGGAGAGTCACTTTAAGAAAGTGGAAATCCTCCTCGGATCTATTTCCTCCCTATTTTCTGCGACCCTCTCTCTTCGTGGAAATCGAGGGGTGGAGGGGGTGGAAGGCAAATTAATTACTTCTAAAATGGCCTTCCATGCGTCGCTCGGTACCTGGCCTTGTAAAAGTCGCGTGCTCAGCACCCTCGATTCCCAACTCCTCGGGGCGGTATAAGATATTTCGACCTACCTCACGTCCACCCCCGGGGTTTCGCTTCCTCCCGCTTCGCACCCTCGCCCCTTCCGTGCACTTTTTCCACCCTTTTCTCTTTTTTTTTTTACGATCATCCGTCTCCCGCGACAAAAAAAAAAGAAACGTCGGCGAAGGATAATTTGATTTTCAAATTTTTGGTCACCCCTTTCCACCCCTTTTTCAAGGTCACCGGTCGCACACCCGGCGTGCAACCGAGGTCTCGAAACCTCGCCGAGAAAAAGGAAAAGAAAAAAAAATTGAAGACGCAAAAAACGGTTGCTTGGTCGGTTACGGGGTAATCATTTTAATGCCGGGGTCGGGTACGCAAAGAAGAGCCGAGACACGGAGGAATTAATAAATTATTGATTCACGGTTAAAAAGGAGGAATACGAGCTCGCCACTGCGGGAGGAAGAAAATTGAAGGATTTATTGGATTATTATTGGCTTTTCTCCACCGCTAATTGCCATTCTCCCGCGCGCGGCATTCTTCCTTTTGACGCGAATCCAAAACCCATCCCGTAATACATAGCCGTGGCTGTAGTAGAGGAGAAAGGAGCTTTTCACGAATTGGATGGATACCGAACGGAAGATTAATTGTTCCGGGGAATATAGTATAATACAGTAATCCCGTCTTGTTAAGGGGAATCTTTATTCTCCGCTTATTATTCCGCATGTTTCTCCTTATTACTTTCCCCCATTATCATAAAACGTCATTGTGCGTTTCTTCTTCATTGTCCGTCCGTCCGTCAGTCCGTCAGTCAGGCGGCCCGTTTCTCGGGTTGCCGGCAGGAAAATGCATCCGAGTGACCCTAATATTAATTTCTGCAATTCCGAGTCTCTCCGGAGTCTACTTCCAGTCCAGAGGAATATCTTTCTCTCTCTCTCTCTCTCTTTTTTATTTTATTTATTCGTTGAAAGGAGAAACCTCCCTTTTTTTTACAAAAAATTAAATAAATAAATATAATAATAATCGATATATAAAAAAAATATATAAGTTTCAGTGTTATTATTATTATTATTATATATAAGAAACCATATCCTCGTTCGAGCTTTTCTACACACACACACACACACACACACACGTAGTACATACACATGCATCCAGCCTATTGCAAGCTCGAAAAAATTTCTTCTTCTTTTTTCCTTCTTTCTTTCTTTCTTTATTATTTTATATCCCACTAGACCTATATCGGGCACGTTTCTTTCTTTCAACCAATATACCGATATCGAGCGCGGGACGGAGAGAGAGAGAGAGAAAGAGAAAAAAAAATTTTCGAGCCACTCGGGCGAAAAGAGCCGCTTTCAATGAGAGCGATAGGTTAAAAAAAAAAGAAAAAAAAAGAGTACAGAATAAAATATAATAATGCATGGGGGGGGCAGAGGTCCGGGGGAGGAAATCCCAGACTCCATGACAATAACAAACAATAATGGAGAGAGGGTTTATATCGACGGGGGTTGCTTGTATGCGGACCTAAAGAGCCCGGAGACGGTCCAGATAGATATTGCGCGTCCTCTCTTCTTTTTTTTTCCTTTCTTTCTTTTTTCTTTCTTTCTTTCTTTCCTTTTTTTTTAGAGCCGCTGACACGCGTCACTATTTGTTCGGATTTCGAAGTGGAAGTTTCCGTTTCTGGGGCGCGATGACCGGACTGAAAGGTAATGGCTGCAAAAAAAAAAGAAAAAAAAATATACGCACTCGGATAAAGGTGTAATTAAGAAAAAAAAAAGTGCCATCACTATCATTAGCAGCGAGGGTCTTTTTCTCCTTATAATTGCACGCCCGTCAGGTGCGACAATTACAAAGCTTTAAGAAAGGAGAAGGCGGGTGGTGGTGCCCCAGGTGCGCGAAAGGAGAGAAGAGAAATGAAAAGAGAGAAAATTCTCCTTTGCGGGTTCGATAAAGGAAGAAGAGAAAAACGAGGAGTTCGATCGATTTATCGATCGAACTATTTGCGACGGGAGTAAATTTATTCGATCGATTTATCGGATGAAGATTTCGAAGAAAAAATCATTTTTTTGCCAAATACGAATTCGAAAATCCCCAAAACCTGGGTTTTCTCTGATAGAGGGGAAGGGAGAAATGCATTCGATGAGCTTTCCACTAGTGGAGAGAGGGGGGAGAGGGGGGGGGCGCGTAAATACCGCGATAGATATTATTCCGAGTAGAGTGCGTTTGACAGAAATTGCCAGAATTAGTGTGACGGCACTAAACTGAAAGCTTCGATCCGTGCATCCGCGTGCAAACGGGGGATCTCTGTCGTTGACGGCTTTGCATCGATACCTACCGGGAACATAATCCCCATGCCTCTCTTCCTTCGGGCGGGGGATGAGGCGAGTCGCCCCTGTACGAGAGCGAAACGCTCGCGAAGAAGACGCCCGGGCAAACATCCCAAAGGGGCGCTCGTGCCTTCTCTCCCTTCTTTACCGTTCCGCTCCAATTCGCGAGCCGTCGTTCGAGAGAAACAACGGAACCACCCCCCCCCCCCCCGGGGGGGGAGACGGAAAATTAATGAGAAAATTGGAAATATCCTGCCATTATACCGCATGCAAACCGGCGAGATCGATTTTATAATTAATGGAAACCGGGGAAAACCGGACCGCGTGGGAAAATCCTGGAATTTTCTGGCGCCGCGTCGCTCGTTTCCAAACTCGTCGTCTTCAAATTTCGCGAACATAAGGGAAACTTCGCGTTCCAATTTTTCTTTTTTTTTTTTTTTCCGATGCATAAAAAATTCCCTTTTCGGCAGACGGAGCTTAAAAATTCCGTTTCGGAATTCCGTGGAAACTTCCCTTTTCGAACCCGCCTCCTCTCTCCTAAAGTTTTCCCTTAATAACTGATGAGTCGCCAGGATCCACGAAATTTTCACTTAAACCTCCTCCATTACCCACTCGCGAGCGAACTTTCAAAGAACTACCTACTCCGGCGAAAATTCCACCCTCCCGAATCAACCTCCCTCGCCATCTCGCCGAGGGAGGAATTATTGTTATAAGTTTTTATAAGTTATTATTATTGTTTAACGATTATTATTGTTATTATTATTATTACCATTACCATTATTATTATTATTATTATTATTATTATTATTATTATTATTATTACTATTATTATTATAATGACCTATTCTGGGATACGTTATAATTCGCGGAGTCATAATCGATGGTGGGCAGTGTCACGCGATATCGACTTCCGATAACAACAAAAAGCACGGGAAGTGGTATTTAACCGGTAGATATATATACAGCCGCGGATTGGAAGGTTCGCGTCGGGAAGCTTTTAGTGATTGAATTTGAAAACGTTGCACGACGCTGATTCCGTTAATGGAGATCGTAACATTCAAAGGGCTCGTTAATGGGAAAGTATAGGAAGGATCACGGACGAAGGAGAAGAGAAACTTCGGACGTTGTTGTGGACGTCGATCGCGATATCGCGCGAATGGAATCTCTTCTCTCGAAAATAAATTCCGACGGGACCGTTCGTCGACGCCATTTTTTATTTTTTTTATTTTTCGCGCCCATTCTCTATCAATTAATCGATCGATTCGCCGCCTGGCGAATCGATCGCGTGTCACTTTTCGTCCCGCTTCTCGGAAAGCCTCGAAAGCCTCGTTTCTGGAGTGGAATCCCCTAATCGGGAAGCTTCGACGGGTCCGAAACGATAAGAACGTGCCGAGCCACCGCATAAGTTCGCGCCGTTTCCACTCACACTCACTTCCGGTACCGGTGGTATCCGTTACCACTAGTTGCGTTTCACCGAAATCTCCGTGTGACGAGGAATCGAGGTCCTTTCGTGCTTCGTCTCCACCTTCTCTCTCTCTCTCTCTCTCTGTCTCTGTCTTTCTCTTCTCCAGAGCGAATTTCACGTATGTGCAATACTCTGGAAATCCGAGGGAAATGCTTAGGAGCTTGCCAGGAAGCCGAGTTTATATCGTATTCATCTCGTTCGCCTCGATCGAATTTCTCGTCACTCCGCTCACCGCAAACAGACACTCTCGAGAGGGAAATGATGAGTTGATTCGATGAAACCTCCGCGATTATTAATTAATCAATCTGGAAATCGTTCCGACTGTCGCGTAAACTCGATTGTCCCGGAACTGGTGGTTTCTGGGGCGGGGGGGGGGGGGGGGGGATAAATAAGAAAATAAAAAAGGTCGACGAATTTGAAGGCAATTGGGGGGGGGGGGGGGATAAAAATAGCGGAAGATGAGGATGAGAAAAATTAAAAAAAAAAAAAAAAATACCTGATAAGAGAAAATAATTTCAGCTTCCGCGTGGAGTGAGACTCTTCCAGGAAGACGAAGAGAAAACGGGAGACCGCAGTGAAGCTTCGAGTGAAAAAATGCACGTGTACGCACGTACGTGTGTGCGTGAATGTGAATTTCCACGAAGCGAGAAGAAGATATTACGAAGCCGCTCCCGAAGAAATGGAAGGGGAAATGGGTAATAGGTAAAAAATAATAATAATAATAATAATGATGAGGAAACGGAAGAAAGGAAGGATGGTAAAAAATCGGGTCTCGTCGGAAACGTGCATGCGTTTTGACGGCGCGCTCGGAAGAATCCTTCCGTTGAAATTCACGGAGCGAGAACCGTGCGAGGAATGTCAACTTTTTCTACAGGACAGATCGCTTTTGCTGACGATTTCGGGATGTCGTGGAAATTTACTATTACGTAACCTAGCGACCCGACCCAACGCCAACGCGGAGTCGCCCTGTACCCGTACGAAGTAGATAGGTTTCGTTGGGAGTCAGGCACGTTCGAGTCGCGACGACGCGTATGTTCTCCGGGGGGAGATATTTCCAAATTGCAAAAATGCAACTGCAGTTGCATCCTTCCTCGTGTAATAAATCGACGAATTTTTTTCTTTTTTTTTTACAATCGTTCATTGATTTTCGATAACGCGGTAACCCTTTGACGAGTCACCAGCCGGTTCGATGACGCTTTTTCGCGTCCCGGTTGATTTTTTTGCGGCCAAAGGGTAACCGTCGCCGGAGGAGGTGTTGCTTTTTTTTGTTATTTCTTTTTCGAAATGATCATCGGCGAAGGGACGAGGGTGGTTTCAACCCCGGTACGGATTTTCCTTTGGCTTCTCTCCTTCCTGGAAAAAGTAACGGTCTTTTTTCCCGAGCAAACCGAGACTGGCGCCTTTGTTCCGCCGCTGTACTCCTTTCCTTTTTGTGAAAAAGTTCGCCGATGAAGTTCCGAGGAATACAAATGAAAGTCGAGCAACATCCATTCGCTCGCGGGCTAACCCGAGTGACATTTCGAGAAAAGAAAACTGCAACGGGGAGGAACGAGGCAAGGAAGGGGAGGAATCGGGGATGTGCTCGGAATGAAATATAGGTAACCCTTTTTTTTTCTTCTTCTTCTTCCCTCTTTCCTTTTTTTTCCTTCTTATAATAACGAATAAAGAAAAAAAAAAAGGAGAGTCCTTAAGCTCCTTTTCGTATTTCAGCATGAAAGGGGACGGCTTGAAAAATTTGTTTGCGAATAGGAATTTTTGCCGCGTCGCGTATACGTACAATGAGTATCGACCGATCGAAAAAAAAATAGGGCTCCTTGGGCTACGACGAAGGACGAAGGACTTTCTCGATCCTCCGGATCACCTTTGACCCATTAAGGAGCTGTTCCAAAATCGAAATAAAACCTTTCTCTCGCTGGATTTAACCACCGATACTTTTTACAACCCCCGGGAACAACCCCCTGCCAAAAGTCCCGTGTTCCCGCTAATAACGACTCCGTAAAAAAAAAAAAAAAGGAAATAAATGTAGCGACCGTGTTCGGCCAGACGCCTGCCGTCGAGGAGTCGACTTCGCGGTGACTTTAAAAGCCCTTTCCGCGAAACACGCGAAAAAGATCCGTATCTTTTCCTCGAGAGTCCATAATTTCGTCGCGTTAACAATAAGTGCCGGACGAGAAAAAGAAAATCGCTAAAAATATGTATTTTTTTTTTTCAAAGCCGCCAGTCGAGGATCGACTCTGACATTTTTACGAAGAACCCACCCCCGGTTCTTTGCGTTTCTCTCGAGATGCCGAATTTTTTTTTTCTTTTTTTTTTGGAACACGGTCCCCGAGAGCGAAATATTTGTTTTTCTTGGCTTGGAAATTTTTTTTTTCCTGGCTTGGAATTTTTTTTTCCTGGCTTCGAAATTTTTTTTTCCTGCCTTGGAAATTTTTTTTTTTATGCGTAACATTCTTCGTTAAAGCGACCCCTGTATTAAGCGAGGGCTCGTCTATCTTATGTTGTCGGAAGAAGATAACACCGAGAAAAGAGTGGGAAAACATTGAAGTCAAATTTACTGAAGTCGAAGTAACGGCATCAGACAGTCGAGTTACTTTACTTTTCTTTACTTTATTTAAGGAGAGTCAGTCTGTCACTTGGCTGGCGCCTGTCAGACACTTCCCGGACGACGACGACCAGGACGACGGCGTTGCTGCTTAGGGATTTGCGGGGTTATCATTCTACAGGCTGAGTCACCCAACGCGACCGCATCGACTTGTTCTCGATTAACGATAACATGGGATCTGCGATTTCAAGTAAATAGGGAAAAAAGGGAAGCCTCTTTTCAAAAAATTACTTGTCCTTCGCTTTCACTTTCTTTCCAATGAAATCGTTCGCGACCTATTCTCGAATCGTCCTGTAGAATCGTCGGCGCGTATAAATAAATGTCTAACAATCGAGGTTCCCTTTTGCCTCCACCGGCGTTTATCTTATTATTATACATTGTTGACTCATGGTAGGAAATGAAAGGTCAACGAAACGGTGGTTACATAATATTTAGTCGGTAATTAGGATAAATAAGCAGAGAGGATGCATATTGTTGTTGTTATAATTATTATTGTTGTTGTCGTTGTTGCTGTTGTTGTTGTTGCGTCGAGATAAATTTGATATTTTGTAATACCATTTTTGGAGAAGTCTGTGAGTGAAATTATAATCGCTCCTAATCCAATTTATGAAAATTCAGCACCGTCATTATTATTATTATTATTATTATTATTATTATTGTTGTTGTGTGGGAAATTAAGGCAATTATTTAAGCATCCGTTTTTTGGGGGGGGAATTTCCTCCCCTTTTCTCTCCCAAAAAAGTTTCGCGTCGAAACAAAAAAGAAAAGAATTTTGAAGTAAAGTGGGAAGTGAAACGAAAAATGAAATAAAAGTAAAAAAAGGAAGAAAGGAATTAGTTGTAAATTGCATAGAAAAAAAAAAAGAAGGGGAGAAAGAGA
This sequence comes from Gasteruption jaculator, assembly GCA_949825005.1. Classification (NCBI taxonomy): domain Eukaryota; kingdom Metazoa; phylum Arthropoda; class Insecta; order Hymenoptera; family Gasteruptiidae; genus Gasteruption; species Gasteruption jaculator. The sequence goes on along the minus strand of OX463772.1, from coordinate 12,458,886 downwards.
GAGAGAGAGAGAGAGAGAGGATGCAGCTTCGCCGGCTTTCAAATTTCCTTCTTAAGCTTCGCAGCACGCAAGCTTCCCAGGCTACTGCTGCAATTTAGTAGGCGGAAGTAGATTGCTACCAATCCAATCGGTTGCAGCTGATGAAAAGGATCGCACATATATCCCAGACATATATATACGTATGAGTGTGTATATATATATATAGGTAAGTGTATGAACTTGTGAAGAGAAAAGCTCGTTGGGGGTAAAAAAAAAGAGTTAAGCTCTTCTTCCCACATGTACAGGTAATCTGTAATATATATATATATATACACATATATGTGTATGTGTATGTATATATATGTATATATATGTATATATATCGATTTCGACTGGAAGCGTGCTCGGTCACCGTTGAACATACATAAATAGCCACCCGCGAGTTAACTCCCTCGTAAATGCGATGTTAGAAGGGAGGAAAATTTCTCTTTCGAGAATGACATCGTTTTATCGGCTTATAGATGCCTGGATGTTATAACATATATGTATGTATGTATGGCCACCCGAGTTACAATATAAAATTACCTCAGCCTTATTATTATCATTATTCGATCGGGGATTATTATTAGATAAGCCCCGTAGAAAAGCTGGAGAGAGAGAGGGTATTTACTTTTTTTCCCCCATCGTCGAATTTCAACCCCATCGCGCTATCAAATATTTTGTGGGTCATCATTATTATTATTATTCCCATCGATGGGAATTTTTCTTGATTCATTTTCGAATTTCGAACCGACTGGCACTTCCTGTTTGACACATACATACGTGCCCCTAATTATGAAAGTCGTCCAAGTCATATTTTTTATAAAATAAAATAAAATAAAATAAATGTTGATTAATGAAGAAACTGAAAATCTCATCTTCGTTAAAATCTTGACTCGGACCACTTTCGTAATTATGGGCACATACGTGTAATAAAAAAAAAACGAGACGAGTTGAGCGAAACAATTAACGCACATTTTCTAACGCGACACGACAATTCGTTTATTAACTAATTAAACATCCGAGATGCGCTTCCCGAAGAAATACGAAATACGAAAAGCTCGCGTTACAGCGTGGGATTAAAGCTCGCGTGTGGTGGAAACACTATACTTCCAAGATCGAGAGGCTTTCGTATGCTCGAATGTACAGGGTGAGTCACCGAAACCGTCCAGTCGATTTTTATCACTCGCCACGAGTCCTCGTTGCACGGGGAAATTCCGTAGCCTCGTAGTTACGATTAATTCAACCCATTCGAGAGGACGATATTTTTTTTTTTTTTTTTTTTTCGAACACGGTCCCCGAGAGCGAAATTTTTTTTCTTCTTTTTTTTTATTTTCACGGAAATCAATCGGTCTCGAATGGGTTAAATATTATTATTATAATTATTATTATTTTTTGGAGCATTTGATTTTTCGTCCGTGTCGGACGACTCGCTCTGTATTTAAATTCGAGTGTGTGTGTGCGCGTGTGTGTATGTATGTACACTTTCCCCGGGAGTCTCGAGGCATAAATACTTTATGCACGTAAGCGTATACGCCTTATATCTCTACTCTTCTTAACACTCGTACGTTATCGCGGGGTAAGATCAGACACAAAAGAGCTTTATCCAAAGATAGGAAAAACGTAAAACGTGACTCATGAACGATGCATGAAGCTCCTCCGGGTTGCGGGGAACATATCGAATTGGTTTTTTTCATAAGGTGCATCAAGTGTTTTCGAATGACCAACCCCGTCCCAGTGATAATAACGCGAAACTTATTATTATTTTTCAATAAATTCGAATAATCGAACGAACGACGAAATCGTAAAAATAAAAAGAAAAGAAAATTCGCGAATGATATTTTCGGTAGAAAAATAAACAAAATTATGAAAAAATAATTAAAAAAAAAGAAAAATTGAATTTCTTCCCTCGCTCCTAATTGGATTTCGCGTTGTTTGTTTTTTTTTTTTAAACCAACGGGGAAGCCAATATCCGAAATGAGAAAAAACATAGAGGCGTGACAGTTGTCGCTTTTATTCCTCAAAGCCAGGCCAGGCCAAGCTTCGTCGCCTCCTCCTGTCTTTTCCACTTAAACCATGGTAATGTTCGATATCAACCTGTTCCATCTGGAATGTGTAAAAATAAGAGTTCCTCTTGTCGCGTAAAAATAGCCGTAACAAAAAACAAGAAAACAAAAAAGAAAAGAAAAGGTAGAAAACAGCCGCGACGACGAGCGAAGTGAAAATAAAGAGACCGAAGAACGCGGAGAGAGGAAGAGAGAAATAATGAAAATAATCGTCGACGAGGTATTTTCCCGAGGGACACGCTTTTTTTTTCGACGACGAAAGAAAGACAAGAACGAGTCACTCGCTCTCTTAACTAACTTCGCTAACTAAAAGTCAAGGTATCGGCCCGCCAAATATAGCGGAACGTGACCCGCATTCGTCTCTTTCCGAAAAAAACGGTTATTCGATTTCGAACGTCTTTGATTTCCTGCTTTGTCTTCAAATTGTTTGACAAAAAAATGATAAAAAAAAAATTGAAAGTTGGTGATTTTTTTTTTTTTTTCAATAGGGAAAAATATGTATCGGGGTGTCCCATAAGTCCCTTCCGCGCTAGGCTATGTATTACCTCGAGCCGGAACGGAAGAAACTTATGGACCAACTATTTCGATGAAGAAAAAAATTGAAAAATAGTGATTTTTTTTTTCAATAGGGAATTATGTTTCGAAATAAATATGTGTATTTCCCCAAAGGAAATGTGCGTGTATGTGAATAAATTACGCATACATTGGTTACCCGTAAACAAGGACACGTTTGGAAATAATGAAAAAGAAAAGCACCATGTAAAGCTCCTACGTGAAATTGCCCCTTCGAGTGTAGAAAGTGGATTATTATTATTATTATTCGTGGAAATAAAGGAAGGAGGTGGAAGAGAGACGGAATATAATAAGGATACCGCGCTTGTAACTGTACAGTTATATTATATTTATATGCATATCTGGTATTTCGTGACATGGAAAAAGGAGAAGAGATTTTTCTTACGACCAAACAAGGTCCGCTCGAATATTCGCTGACTAAGCTCCTGCATAGCCGATACAAAATCGAAGCAGCACAGCACGGCATCGCCTCGTCGTCGTCGTCGTCGTCCTTTTTTTACATTTTTATAACTTCCATGAATACGTCATTTATGCTTATCGATAATCAAACGATTATTTATTGCCGGCAGTTTTATTAATAGTGGAAACGGATATCAGAGTCGCGGGTGGAAGGGAAGATTCCGAATGGTATCGAGTTGAAAGATTAAATTGAATTATTCATCAGTTTAGTAACTTTATATTCGATAGATTTTTCCTCCAGAGAATGAAGGAAGAAGAAAAAAAAAAGCCTTTTCCCGAGTCGGCACACAAGGAATGAGTGGGTACAGGTCGGATCTCCGAAAATTTCCAATTATTTGAGTTCCATTTTTTGCAAAACGTTTCGCCTCCGGAGCCGATCTCGCCGATTTCTTGTCCGGCAACTTTCTTTCGAGGTGTCCTTTCGATACCGCCCCCGCCGATTCGACGTTCCATGGAAATTTCGCGATCGTTTCGCGTTGAAAGAACCGAACTATTGAAAACCGCGATCGGCGGCGATAATCCGGTTCACGAAACTTTTGTCGTCGAAGGTACGAGAATGCGTTAGCAAAGAAATTCTCACCTCCCAAGAAGCGGTTGTTATTTTTGGCCTCGCGTCAGTCCGTCTCGAAGATGCCAATCAATTTTAGGTCGAGTTTCAAAGATTCGCTCGATATACATGTACGCGTAAGTATGTGTGTGTGTGTGTGTGTGTGCGCGCCTGGGCGTGTGTGTCGGTCCTATTATTTTCATTGTATTTTACAAAACACGGTCACCGATTTCGCGTTCTCCCTTGAATTCCTAACGCGACAAAAGATACGAACGCGTGGACCTGTACAGGACGAGTCACCGAACGCGAGCAGACGCAAAAAAAAAAGAAAAATCGGCACCGATCGTGTAATTACGTCACTTCCCCTGCAAAAATCTTCGCGCTAGTCGCGAAAAAAAGGAGGATCCGATACGATTTTTCGAGTGGACGCGTTCGGCGAGACGCACTGTAGAAATTCGAGGCATTCGCTCGTCCCTTTTATGAGAAACAATTCAATAGGGAATTATTTTTCGAAATAAATATGTGTATCGGGGGTGTCCCATAAGTTCCTTCCGCGCTGGGCTATGTATTACCTCGAGCCGGAACGGAAGGAACTTATGGACCAATTAATCGATTGGAAAAAAAAATTAAAAGTTGATGATTTTTTTTTTTTTTCTTCAGGGAAAGGTGTCTATGAGAATCGGTGAATTTGGTACGACCGGTATCGGTGCATAATTATATCCCCAGGAACGAAACTATTCCGGAAATGAAAAAAAAAAATTCGTGAGTTAATTTCTTAGGGATTTTTTTTAATAAATAAAATAAATGATTTTTTCCTCGGGTTTCCCTCGTATGAGGGAAAATGCAATACCTACGCGCACTCGAATGCAACGGTGGAAGCTATTATACGTGTGTGTGAGGAGGTATAAAGGCATTTCGTGTTCCAAATATCGAGAGGACGTGATTACGGTGAACGCTACTCCTGCCGCTTTTGTCGGGATAGAAGCTGCAGCAGCAGCAGCAGCAGCCTCCTTCTCTTTTTCGCTCATCCGGCATCCCATGGATCTCGTCCCTCTCTCTCTCTCTCTCTCTCACAATCAGCCACATCCATCTTTCCCTTGCACAGCTTCTCCGGGGGGTTTCGGGAAAACGCTCTGGATTCTCCGTGGCTCCAACTCCAAGCCCTGGTATTGCTTTTGGATTCTGCGCTCGCTCGTTGAGGCACACAATGGTGGCAAAAGGAGTGGTTGCATCGGAGGAGGAGCGCAGAAAAGGGACAGAGATGACGAGAGATTTTGGAACGGAGAGAAGAAACCGTCCGAGGACGCCGCAGAAACGGAAAAGTACCGAGGAGATGGAAAAAAAAAGGGGGAAAAAAAAGATGAAAAGAAAAATTCGCGACGAAACCTAGCATTCGAGTGATGTTTCTAGGATGCAGGTTTGCAGCTTTTAATCTGCTGATGGAGAAAGCAGTCTACCGTGCGAAGGCTTTTCTCGGCTCCAAATCGGCGCGAGAGTCGATTCGGTTCCGGAAACCGCGACTGAATCCATTCGAATCGAGGCCGTTTCGTTCCCGAATTTGCAGAAATCGAGAACCATTTGCAAGAAATGGTTTTCGAGCGAATCCGAGGTTTCGATTTTTCGCCGCTAGAGGGTTTTGCATTTTTTCAAAATAATCCCTTGATCATTCGGGTTATCGGATAAGTAAGCATTCGATAAAAGGGACGACGAGAGAAGGCTCCTCATGGCTCAGGGGAAAATATGACATACTCGTAAGTAAAATGCAATCAGGGAAATGTCATTTCTGAACGTCGGAAGAAGAGCAGAGAGAAGAGAGAAGAGAGGAGAGGAGAGAGAGAAAAAAGTGGAGATCCATTTAAGTCCGCGATCCCCGGATAGGTGTGTTCATCCAGATCCTGCCAAAACCACTGATATTTATACAGGACGGGTTGTTTTAATCCTCCATTACCTCCATCATCACTGCGAGAATTTTCCGATTCGAAAGGGAAATGTCTCGCAACCGGAAAAGCTTCTTTCTTTGTTTTTAATCGACAGGGAAATGCTGGTTTCGAGGAAAAATAAATGTTACGTTGTGACATTATTTTGTACAATAGTGTGTTTTATTTTTTTTCGTCGGCGATAAATTTGTCTTTTCACAAATAATATTTGAGAAGGAATGAATAAAAGAATGAATGAATGAATGAATGAACGATCGGAAGAAAAATCCAACAGGGAAACTCCTTGTCAAAAATAATAAAAATTCTCCGGAGAAAAAAAGAACAAATAAATTAATGAATCAAGTACCTACGCATTAATAGAATCATTCATTCATTCATTCATTCATTCATTCATTCATTCATTCATTCATTCATTCATTCATTCATTCAGTCTCAATTTCTTTTTCGCTCTTATCTCTCTAAGTCATTAATTTTTCTACCGTGGCATTTCTCTCTTTCAACGACTCCCACGTTCACTTTAGCAAGAACAAAAGTTTCCTCGAAGAGATGGAAAAACGAGTCGAAGGGAAAATCGAGGAAGAAGAAGAAGAAGAAACGGCAGCGGATACTATTCTATTTTCTTTTTTACTACTATGATCTTTTTTAGCGGAATTACCTGCCCTCCTGCAGGAGCTTTGCTTCTCGATAATACCCGCTTCTACTTTTTTTTTCTCGAGGTGTAAAACAAAAGAAGACGGAATCATGCTGAAGTTATACAATGACGATAAAAGAAACTCTCGAATCCTCATAAATCCATGGGAGCTTAAATTTCGCGAAACGATAATTATTCTCTTTCGTCCTCCTTCCTTCCTCCCACTGCTTACGGATACACGTGCTTTTACGTATAAAAACTTTCCTTTATTTCCTTTTTATTTGATCCTCAACTTTCCTCGTCTCGCAAAACATTCTAATATTGACTTTACATCCTATTTACCGAGGCTTCTTCTTTCATGCCATTGTTTCCACTCTTCGTCGTCGTCTTCTTCTTCTTCTTCATCCTCCGTGTCTTCCTCTCGTTTCTCGCGAGAGATACGGTTCTCTTTTTTATTTTCCTCCCCGGAGCCGGCTTATCGTTTACTCAATTTATTTCCTCCGGCTTCCATTCCAAATTAATCTTCGCCTTGTCTGTTTGTTTTTTTCTTTTCCATCGAAAAACAACACAAACACCGGCCGCTTTCATGCTCCTTTGGCATTTGGAACTCGAAACTTGATCGTCGCAAGCCGCAAACTCACCAAAAACCCTCGCTTCCAAGTGATCCTTCAGCTCCGATCATTTCGGTACTACCCCGCAGCCGCCCACATTTTATTCCATCCATTAAGAATTTCTCCCCCGCATGTACGCTCGACGGGACGCTACTACCTCAATTGTTGGCAATAAAAAAAAGAATTATTTAATTTTTTTGTTTAACGTTTCATTATTTAATTATTCGATTCTTTCTTTATTTCATTAATCGCGCGCTTTTATTATATTCAACGCGATACGCGTGCTTCCGTACACACAAAACCAATTCGCAAACACGAGATAGGAATTACACCGTCCCTGATAACGAGTACAAACCGAGACAAAACTTTCCTTATCTCAACCAGCATTTTCACCATCACTTTTGGAACCCATTGTCGCGCAGCGACTGCTTTAATCCCTTTCATCCCCTACTTATCGTTAGTACTATCATCCCTCTCTTCGAACCATTTACATCCCCCTTCCACTTCCTCTTTTTCTTTTTCTTCCCCTCTCATCCAATTTGTCATTTATTCATTCATTCAGTTGTTCACTCTCTCATTCATTCATTCCTCCCTCCCTTGCTCGCTCATTCATTCAGTTGTTCACTCGCTCATTCATTCATTCATTCATTCACATTCACTGAAAAAAAATTTTACCTTGGATGCATACGAGGGGATTCGAACCCACGACCTCGCGAGTGTAGACCTGACACTCTACCCACTAGACCAACCATTCATTCCTGATTCTATCTTGATTTTTACATTCATTACCTTATTTACTATTTCATTCATTCATTCATTCCCCAAACGGTCATTCCCCAAACCGAAATTTTTCTCCTCTTTCTTCGTTCTCCTGGAATCGAATTTCTTCCTCCTCTTTTGCTTCATTTACATCTTTTCTATTTTTCTTCCCCCTTCGCTGATTTCCCCACCCTTGGATTTCATCCCCTTTCTCCAAAAGGCAAAAGCCCTTCATCTATTTATTTATTTATTTTTGAAAAAGGTGGCTCGTTTGTCAGTCCGACATATCTGTCCATCTATTCATCCCCATTATCTTTTCCGCCCCATTCCTATGGACTTCCTGGACGAGACTCACCCCTTCATCCCCGACTATTGTACGGTATGCAGATGCGACACGTGCTGCGGATTGCGTATAGTTACGTCTACTTTTACACCCCATTGTTCTGGATTTGCGCCAAAGCAAAGCACGTGCGTATAGACGAGGAGACGTTGCTTCCAATTTCATCCCCTACCGGCGGCAACTTACGTATGCATTCGGCCTCCGATTGGGAATTTATTCCTTTCAGGAGCCGATACCGGACTCGGCGGTACCATTTTCCTTTCGTCAACTCTTTATCGTTGTTTTTATTATTTTCTCGTTATTTTAATTATTTTTATTATTAATTATTCGTTATCGTAATTATTTGTATTATTAATTATTCATTATTTTTATTATTAATTATTCATTAATACATTCATTATTCGCAATCGCCGAATATGATGCGATTTGGAAACAAAAATCTCAGCTTCGTCGAAAGCAATGAAAAAAAAGCGAAGGGGGGGGGGGGGTAGCATTGATACAAAGATCGATTGGTCCGAGCAAAAATGGAAATTCCTCTTTTTCTTTGTTTTTTTTTGTTGTTTCTTTTTACTCGTTATTAACATCGTATGTGTGGTAGGTTTCAAGAGCTTTCGGACTACAAGTAGTTTACGAGTGAGAAAAAAAGAGAGAACTCGGAGGGAATCGATGGTAACGAAACAAAAAAAAAGAAACACATACATGCACAGACTCTCGCCGGTTTCCATTATTTCCTGAAAATAATAGGAAAAGCTCCCAGTGTTCCCATATCAACGATGAAACTTCTTTTCTCTCTCTCTCTCTCATTTTTTTTTGTCAATTTTTTGACCGTCCCTCTTTCGCACATGTACAAAACGTCTGAAAAAGCTTCATACCTATTTACCCTCTCCCCGTTTAATTCTCACCCGATAGGCACAAATGATACTTTTGTTGTACTCTCACTCATTTTTTTTTTATTAATGTTTTCTCCACCCCCTCCTATTTTAATTGGGAGAAAAGATTGTCTTTTACTTTTCGAACCAAAAAAAAAAAAAACGACCGGGAACCACACCCATGAGGATGGGGTGCAACTTCCGTGGGAATTCAGACCAGGGGCCATTCACCCTCGGGGTGGTGGATCAAACTTATCCGCTTATACTCCTCCTCCTCCTCCTCCTCTTATTGCCGGTTAGATCCTACCTTTATCCAGTTACGCTATTAATCTGGCAGTGTCTTCAAATGATCTCTGATTAGTTTCGAGGATCTACCGATTTTTCGATACGATTGAATTCCAAGGGAGGGGGAGGAAGATTTTAATGGAATTGATTTTTAGAGTCCCTATTACGGCGGATATAAAAGTCAAAAGCAATTAGTGCTTTTACACTTGGGGCTGGATTACATATTTTATTTTCTCACAATCAGCTGAATTTTTAGTAAGGTTTATTATAAAAATCGTAAGTACAATATTAGTCGTTAATTAAAGACGAACTCGGCGAGGAAACGGGAATCGGGAAGCAAAGTAATTCTTGCCGAGATACTCCGGAGGTACGAGCTACGGGTGTAAAGAGAACGCTAAATCCTAATTAGGATCTCCTCCTAATGAGGAATAAGGAAGGGAGAAACTGGGGGGTGCAGCAGCATTGTAGCGATGCCATTATTATTATTATTATTATTATTATTAAAAAGGGTATCGAAGTGAGGTGCGTTTCGGGAAAATACAATAAAACGTATACGAGTCGTTTATTTTGAAAATGGCGTAAGTCCATTTTATCCTTCAATTTCCCAAAATATTTTTTTTACGGCGGCCGACTTCGAGTGGGACAGTTAACAATAAAAAAAAGCTTCACAAATGGACCGAGGGCAAGGCTCGTATTATTTTTCATTCCCTTTCTCCTGTTACTCGATTCCGTCCCGTTCCGAATTTCGAGAATTTGGTTAAAAATCCAATTTCGAAAGAAACAGCCGCGCCCGATTCTTTTCGGTGACGGTCACGGTTCCTTAGCGCCGTTAAAACGGCAACCCTACTTGCAAGTAGTAACGGTCAGTACCGGCGGTAGTAGTAAAACCAGGGATAGCGGTCCGTGGCGAGACGAGAGAGCAAGTAGAAATACCATTATAGCGCGCCACGCGCGGAAAGAGGCAATAAGTAGAAAGGGACCAGACGCTAATTGTAAGCGTCGCTCTGCCTGTGCAAAGGGGAGTCGTCGTCACTCGGAAGGAAGGAAAGAATGAAAAGTTTTTTCATTTCGTTTCTTCCGAATTAGCGGAAAAATACGCGAAACAATTTCTTTTGGAAGAAAAAAAAGTGCTTTTTGCGGCATTTTCGAGGAAATTTGGATTCGGTGTAGCTTAAATTTGCATTACCATCCGTCGGAGCGGCGGAAGAGCCGGATATGCGACGGTGCCTTTTCTTTCTTGGGGACCATCGCTTTTTGCCGTGGCATCGGGCCGAGCCGGGCCGGGTCGAGGAATTCACACGCGCAAAATGTGGTTCCCTCTCTTTTCTTTATTTTATTTTATTTTTTTTTCCATTGAAATATTTTTTACTTCGTGTCTCGAACTTATCACTCTTCGACACTGACACTGGCGAGAGGAAACAAAAAAAGAAGCGCACAGATGCCAAATAAGTATATCACCGTAGGTCGGCAGGTGGTCTCGTTATGACACTTTGGTTTCGGTGGAAGCGCGCGCCTGTGTATTTTATTAATTTCACTTGCGTCAAAATTAAAAATACCGAAAAAATTCGAATCCAACGAAATCGACGAAAATTCGAAGCTTTCTAGGGAAGACTGCCTCCCGGGATACCCGAAAATGCCAAACCGAAGCCAAAATTCGCCCTAAAATTTTTGTCGACGGTACCGAGAGTCCTTGGACCATGACAAATTTCCAAAGTTACCCGTCCAAGGGACGGGGACGAAAACGAATGTAATTTTTTGCCCGGGAAAGTCATCCCGTTCGACGGACGCGCCGCGTGGAACGAAACGACCGCTCGCGACGACGACCAGCGTCGAACTGCGGCTCTCGCGGCGTTGACAATGGATTTTATCGATGAGGGGAACTATCCTTTTTTTTTTCTTCTCCGTTTCCGTTCCAAATTAGAAACAGAATGGCAAAATCCCTGGAAAAAGTTGCACCGAGTCTGGGAAGCGCCTTTGTTTGCGCGACGCAATCGCCGGTGGCACCGCGTCGGTGCCATGCGAAAACTACCGGGCAATCGCCGGTGGCACCGCGTCGGTGCCATGAGAGAACTACCGGGCAAGCGCCGGTGGCGCCACGTTGGTGTCCGTACGTAAGGAATTTATTGGTCTTACAGGTGTTACGAAACACCGACAATTTTTTTTTTCTCCATCGGTTAAACAAAAGTTTCCGCACCAAAATCACGCTGATATCGGGGTAACGGTGAAACCTTGCCAAAAAAAAAAGAGCGGAAGAGGGGGGGGGGGGTGGCTGCAAGGCGTTCGTGGCCTTTGGGTGTTGGTTTCCACAAGGACGCGCAGGTAATATGAATATTTATCGTAACACAGTGATTGTCGGATAACGTATCGAAGCCCCGTATCTGGAATATGTAATTTGTCGTCCAGCAAGTATGTATGTGTGTGTGAGAGAGAGAGAGAGAGAGAGGATTAAAAGAACCATTTTTTTCTTTCCCAACATTCTCCGTTGCATCACAGAAAAGTCGCTAAACCGGGACGTAAAGGTCAGGTGCGTAAGCCTCGTATTTACATTGTCTCTTTAAAAGTTACTCTCGGATATAAATCATTATTAGTGATCGCCAAACGAGTCTGACTCGATGGTAAGGTTTATATATGTACATGCAGGTGTATATATATACCCCTAAAAAACACCTTTGGTGCAAAAAAGTCGAGACAAGTTCATTTATGAAAAGGGATCTCTCTACAAAAGTTGTGAAATCCTATAACATTAGACAAGCTCGTTTTTTCCATTATGTCAATACGAAGTAATTACAAAATGGAAAGAATTTTTTCTGTTTACGTGATTAGAACCGGTATTGAACTTGTCGGGCCCCGAACCCAAACGATAAGCAATAAATATCTTACAATTTAACTTATTTTTACCGCATTATGAATTAGTAAAGATCAGATTACATAATAATAATATGAATAAATTATACATCATACTCATAATCATCTGAATTGTTCGGGGGCCAACAAGTTCAATACCGGTTCTAATCACGTAAACAGAAAAAATTCTTTCCATTTTGTAATTACTTCGTATTGACATAATGGAAAAAACGAGCTTGTCTAATGTTATAGGATTTCACAACTTTTGTAGAGAGATCCCTTTTCATAAATGAACTTGTCTCGACTTTTTTGCACCAAAGGTGTTTTTTAGGGGGATTTGTCTCCTTTTTGCAAATATTATTATTATTATCGGCTTTATATCTCGAGAAAATATAAATAAAATAATACATAACGTGCGTCGGTAAGGTAAATTTTCGTCTTTTGGATATATTCGGAAAAACAAAACACAATCACTGAATGCCTAGGGCCTAGCCCACCGTTGAGCTGTACTACTGATGTTACAGACAGCGTGTGAGTGTGTGAAGGCTTTCCAGCCGTGTTTGTACACAGAACGCTTCGGCTATTTGTTATGTGTGCGGACCTAGTTCGGTCGAGAAAAGAGACACGGTAGCGCTCTCGCCCAATTCATAAATGAACTTGTCTCGAGACACTACCGTGTCTCTTGATATTGAGGGTGTACGACGTTGCTAATTGGTCGAAGAAAAATAATTGTCATTATTTTCTTGACCGACCGGTACTCTCGATAAAACCATGCGATAGATGGCATACCAAGGAACGAGAAACCGCGATTGCGTCACTCGCGGTCTTGCAGTTTCGTTTTGCATGCAACCACCTTCTTTTCTCCATCCCGCAGTTGCCTGCTTCTTTACAAAAATTTCACAGAACCAACGTCCCCCTAACGCTATTCTTGTCCCTGCGAAGCTTGTAAATAGTAGCTATATATAATAGGTTCGCTCTATATTTCCCCCCCCCCCCCCCCCCACTCCACTCTTTCCCACTGTTTACCTCCCTCTTATCGTTATTCCACAACGACAGAGTTTGTAGAATAGTCGCAAAACGTCCTTATACACTTGAGTATGCAAGCAAAGCAAGGGCAATGGGTATGGGAAGGAAAGGAAAGCACTCACTTACTTACTTACTTATTTACTTACTTACTTACTTACTTACTTACTTGCTTGCTTGCTTGCTTGCTTTACTTTACTTCACTTAACTCTTTCACTACCACTTGTTATGCTCATTTAACTTTTGCCGTCTTACAAGAGGGAGGGTTTTAACCGAGAAACGTCAAACCTCATTCCGCCCCGGGTTCCTCTAATTCGTCGTTCCCGATTCATGGATTATTTTCTGGAGATACGAAAAATGTATCGATATTATTTAAACAATATTCTGTATTTATTTAAATTCGATATAATACAATGCGTTAATTTTTTGTTGTCTTACACTCGCATACATCCGTAGTAGGTAGGAGGTACCTGTACTAAAAAAAAAAATGAAACACCCATTCCATTAATTCACCGAATACGATAATCAGTTGATTGTTGAGAATAATACTCATTGTTGTTTATTCATTTATTCTTTTTTTTTTTATTCTTTCCTCAACTTCTTCGCAAACTCTTCCCACGTACAGCGACTCGCATCTGGACATCACTTTTTTTTTTTCATGAATTTTTCCTTATCGTATCGGGGTGTCCCGTAAGTTTCTTCCGCCCCACGCTATGCATGACCTCGAGCTGGTAAGGAAGAAATTTATGGGACAGCCTGAATACGGATGCCTTTTCCTTACCAGTCTTATAGAAACAAAAAAAAACGTTTCCTACATTTTCGTTCAACTTTTTTTGTTAATTTTTCAGATTTGAAATTTCCATTTTCTCCAATCATCCAAATAATTTAGTATGAACACACATTGGCACTCGCTGCAGTATCTTTCTGCAATTACATTTCTATTTTTTTTTTCTTCCGTGTAATTCAGTTAGGCAGAATCTACGTTTAGGATAAAGACGGATAATTGAATGTAACGCGTACCGTTAGAAAAATTCCTTAATTTTCACTATTTTTTTATGTACTTTTAGACACGAAGAAATATTGCATTTATATTCTCGGAAAAATTCTCTCTCTCTCTCACTCTTCTCATTTTCACAGAATTTCAGTAAAAATGTATCATGAGATCCAATAAATTCGAAAAAAAAAAATGCTAATTACAAAAAATCTTCATTATCTTTTTCTCGAATTTTCGAAGAGTCGCATTTTTTTTACATTATTTTCGAATCGAGATAAATTTTGTATTTGAAATTCCACTGAAATGTACCACTAATTTTCGGAAAATATTTTTTTCAACCATATGTGTATTATAAATTTATTCGTTTTCTTAAAAAAAAAAAAGAAATAACAAAAATGAGAATAATGAATGAATTAATTTCTAAAATAAAAGAAATACGTAGAAATAACTGAAAAATGGCAGTGAAAATTTCACGACGATGACGATGACGATAACGATAACGATAATTGCGAATAATACAAAGTAATCTTCTATTAAAAGTCAAGAAAAAAAATATATAGCAACATCAGCAATGCCCTCGTTCGATTATAACCGATATTGAAATTAAGAGCTTGGTGCTTTCGTTTCGTGGAAAAAAAAAAACGTAGATATCATACAACGTGTTCATTCGCTCGCGTAACACACAAATTGCATTCGAGACACGCATTCGTTCGCTCTAACATGAATTTTCTTTTTTTTTTCGTATTTTTTTTTCTCGTAATAATCGTCTCAGTCAAAATCCGCATTCTCAACTTTCTCAATTAATATAAATTCACTTTGAGTATTTCATAGACTCGAGAAATCAAAAAGAAAATGCTCATCTATCGACTCTCCGTCTTTTTCGCGTGACTAAAGATTACGATAAAAATTAATCGCATGGATACTTTTTATTTATTTTTTTTTTTGTTCGTTTGCTTTCTCACAGTCTAAATATTATATTTACAAGTTTCCGGGAAGAAATTCATTGTTATGGACGTGACACCAGTAATGGATTTTTTTTTTGTAAAAAATCGCCTTCTACGGACTTCGACCCTTCTCCTAAAAATGGAATATTTTTTTCTTTTTTTTTCTTGCATTTCCCTAACATTAATTGTCATTCGTTTTTTTTTATTTTATTCGACGTCAAGGCGATGCAAAAATTTCATTCCCTTTACGAAGTTTTTCAGAAAATGGAATTTTCGCATCACCTCGATCGCCCGCGTTTCGAAACGAATTTACGTCTACGACTTGTTCGTAACGATTACTTGTTACGAATCAAGGGAAAAATGAATTTTTATCCGTGGAAAGGAAACCGACCCCGCTTTGTTTGCGAAGAAACAAAGTCTCACGTGCCTAAAATGGAGAATAAACAAATTACCAACCCCGATATTTAAAAATCTAGGAAAAAAAAATAAGATTTGTGAAAGGAGGGGGGGATTTCGGCGTTCCCGAATTTCTCAAATTGAAAAATGACCCTCGGAGGTATTTACGCTTCAGCCATTTTCAATCGGACGATCCTATTCCTATTGTCAATTGCTTACATATAATTGCAAATGAAAAAAAAAAAAAAAAAAAAATGATGAAAAAATGCATGAAAAATAATTGAGAAACCGATTGAAAGTTAGTTTCACCCTCCTTTCACGTGGATTTAGTATCGTTCTCCTCCCTTAAGTCTCTTAGTTTAGAATAACGCGTATAAAAAAAAAGTCGTACGCTCTTTCGATCAGTCCTATCGTTAAAAAAAATCAAGATTCATTTAAACTCTGTACAAATCGTTTCGTGTTGAAACCTTCAAAGGCCATCAATCACATCTTTCCTTGCTTTTTGTAACATCCTTAACCTTACTACTATTGTTATTATTAATATTAATATTATTAATATTATTATTATTATTACTATTATTATTATTATTATTAATATCTTTTTTCGTTCTCGCGCTTCATTTTCCTCTCTTTTGATTTCATCGAAACTATCCAATATAAATGTAATTATTACTTCTTTCAAAATACGCTTCTCTTAAAGGTTCGGCCTCTTTTTCTGCACAAGCGTTTAAGAATAAAATTTCTCTCCCACTTTCTTTAATCTCTCGATATTTTTTTTCTTCTATATTTACAAATTTTGTTTGTTTGTTTGTTTGTTTATCTTTTTTTTTATCTACGAGCTTTTTTTTCACCGCAGCAGTTTTTCAAACGCCTACGAACGAAATTCGACTCGAAGTGACACAGCCAGTTTTCATCTTTTTTTTTCGAGATAGTATCTTTCCTTTTTTTTCCTTACTACTTTCAACTTTCGCTTTTGGGTAGCTCTTTTTTTCAATTTCCTTCGTTCCCCTTTACGTCATCACCTCAAACCCCTTTTGTCACAAGCTTTCGTATAATTTTTTTTGGTCTTTCTCGAACCTTCGAATTGGCACTTATCGTTTAATGTTTTTCACTCGCGAGAAAGAGAATCACCCTCCGTCTATAAAAATAAATAAAAAAATTTTAAAAAAAAAACAAATAATTATTACGAGAGGGTGAAACACGCGTTTGTCTCTTCCCTTAAAATCGAATACACGAAAAATTGGATGATACGTTTTTTTTTTATGTATATGTTTTGGTATTTTTTTTTGTGTCGGATGGATGTTAGAAACGTCCTGCTTTTCTCTTTCTCTTTCTCTCTCTCTCTCTCTCTTGCATTCGTTTTACCGCTAAATACATGTAGAGTCCGGATGTTGACTCGCAGATTTCCGTGACTTTTTCGGTTCCTTCGTGGTCAATTCTTGGGAGGGCCTTCGGGGACTTCCCAAAGTGACTAAGGCAGAAGCCACCGCTAACCCGGCGCTTTGTCCAGCCGGTGTAAATGCTTCTCCACCGGTCGGCAGTCTGACTAGTAATGATAAAACCGCTGCTCTGTTACCACAGCATGGTTCCAGGGCGATCGGACTAGGAGCATCCTGGAAAACGAGATCGTCAATTAACGTTTTGCCGATTTTTGTGAATTATTGGGTTGCTGCTTAATTAATTAATTTTTTGTTTGCTTAATTAATTAATTATTACGCATCGATCCGATAAGTTTGGAAATATTCGGAAATTTGGACGGGGCGTTCAAATGGAAAGACCCGAAGTAAAATTCTTTTTTTTTTTTTCCACCACGAACAAACTTACTTTCTTCTTCTTCCGGCAGTTACTCGAGTCCGTGGAGTCGCTTCTTTCCAGGCTCGTGCCGTTCTCGTCTCTTCTCTCGATTTCCACGAGGACTTGACTGAACGCACGACTCGCCATTTGTTCCATTTCGACGAACAGCCTCTGTCGCCTGCGATACATGTCGTACTTCTGCTTGATCTTCCAAAGCACGGCCGCGACCAGCAGTAGAGCAAGGAAGCACCTGTGCGGCGTCATGTATTCTCTAGTTTACAAGTTAGTACTGCCTGAGGTTTAGGATAACAGAAAGGGCTTCGAAAAGGAATATCGAATAGTGTTCGAGAAAAAAAAATTTTTAAATATGTACAAAAATTAATAAAAATCGTCGAAAGAAAGAATGAATAGATTTGCGAGATCAAAGTGTTCGTAAATTTGAAGGAAAAAAAAATGAAAAAAAGAAACAATTGTTTGATACTCACGTGGAAAATGTTATAAAGAATTGCTGTAAGTTGAGCTTGGAATATTGTGAAAATGAGATTTGGATCCAGAGCGGAGTTTGGAAGTCATAAACGTAAACGTAAAACGTCGTCAGGGTGTTGTTGTCCTCGCTGCCGAAGTTGTAATCCGCTTTGCTGAAACGGTGCTTGTAAGTTGTACAATTCGCGCCGACCAGTAACGACTTTTCCGCGCTGTTGGCTTTTTTAATCGTGATATTCATCTTCGCCAGGACCGAACACGTTATGGAGAATTCCGCGTCGATATCCGGTTTCGACGGTGAATTCTTGAAATTGATTCCCGTGTAATGGTTATCCTCCTTCTTGCTCAAGTTGAACGTGAACTGGTAGTCTATCGTCAGGTCATCTGGAAGGAAAAACGGACATTATCTCACCCGGTAACGAAAGAGAAACGTAAGAAATCTAAAATGGCAATGGAACGAGAAATTGGAATTCAAAAAAATTGACGAAAAATCGTAATTATAAATATTTAATTGAAGAAAAAAGATACTTACAGAAACACGTACCGGTCGTCGGATCGCCATGGTAAGTCCCCGAAACGTCGCATCTTTCGCAATGATCGCCTAGGATACCTTTCGTGGTACAGTGGCATTTCCCAGTGTCTGGGGTACACGAAGTTCCATGATTGTTGCAAAAACATTCTGTCGATAAAGGCAAAATTTATTTATCTCTTATTATATTTTTGATATCTTATATTTTTCTTTTTCACGCGGATAGGTGCATTTTAATAAGAATTTGATATTTTATTATTGTTGAAGAATTAATTGAATGGGTCACCTCAAAAATTTTTTTTAAGTTACAAATTGCGAATTGTCCAAAAAAAAACCCGAAAATAAAAGAAAAATTGATCCATTTTTAGAAAAAAAAATTGATTAAAAAAATCCATCCGGTTTTTTTTAAAATCATTTTCGGGGATTTTTGAACAATTTGCAATTTGTACCTTGCAACGTTTTTGAGGTGACCCATTCAATTGTATTTGAATTAAAAAAAAAAGAGAGATATCACTTACGTTGACAAGTTGCCCCGTTTATGGGGTTCCCATAATACCCGGGGACGCATTTATCACAGTGTGGACCGTACGTCAGATTAGCGCAGGGTTGAATGCAAGCACTGCTATTTGGAAGACACGTACTGTGACCGTTGCATTGACAAGCTAAGAAAAGAAAAAAAATTGTGAATCGACCATTTCCATTTGACCAACGAATTGGACAATTTTTTGGAAGTTGTCCAAAACGCGAATTTTCGACTTACTCGGGCAACTCGTGAAGTACCAGTTCTCGTGGGGACACTTCTCGATGCTTTTGCTACTGGGACCGCGATTTCCTCCCGGCAGGCACTGTCCCTTGCCGGTACCGGAGCCGTCGTCGCACCAGCCGCACTCCGGGTCGTACCTGCACGCATCGCAGGAGGCGTAGAAGCTGCAAAAATTCGCGGATTCCGTTGGATGGCACTTGGCGCGATCGTTGGAGGTCCATTCGCGGCATTGCCCGTAAGGGAAGGTCGTCAGATAGGCGATTTTGTCGACGCATTTCTTCTGACTCTGACACCAAATGCAGTCGGATTCGGTGCAATTCCTGCAAGACGTGTACTCCACGCACGGGTTTCGGCACGTCTCCATCGTCAAACGCTGACTCTGCGTGATCGCGGTCGAACTCGCACTGGTTTCATTGTTACCCGAGTTACCGATTATATTATTATTATTGTTATTGTTGTTGTTGTTGTTGCTGCCGCTAAGTTCACGGTTTATCTTCGATCGTGGCTTGCAACGATCCGGGCCGTTGGACCACGACCAGATGCAATTGGGATTGCTCGTGCAGGCGTGACACGTGTGCAACTGGAAGCATTCGACGCCCGAGTGCGGATCGCATTGATCGAGATGCGTGATGGCCTTCGTCGTCGGTGCGCTTTTGGTGTTGTCGCGGCAAATCTCGTGGGAGCAGCTTTTGCCGCACCACACGCAATTGTAGGACGTCTGCACGCAAGCGGTGCAGTCGTTGAGCAATTTGCACAATTCCTTCTGCGACGTCATACCGCGCGGACGGTTGTCGTCGACGCACTTCATGTAAGTCTCGTCGTAACGATTCTCGCGCAGGAAATCCTGGATCTTCTTCGTCAGCGTTATGCACCGTCCGTTCGTCGTGTTCCAGATGCACTTGACGCCGGTCGTGGCGTTCAGGCATTGGTTCTGCGTTCGGAATTCGTCGCATTTGCCGGGCGTGTACCTGAAACGACAAGTGAAAAAAAAAGGGTAATTGTTCGAATTGTTCAAAAATCCCGGAAAATTCAAAAAATAACTTGAAGGTGCAATAATGGGTCACCTCAACATATCCGACATCATTTGACCGTCGAATCCACCGTAAATGTACATGGAGCCGCCGAACACGGACGCGCTGTGACCGAATCTCGGCACGTCGCTGATATCCCGAGGCATCGGGAAGTGGTGCCAAGTGTCGCAGGTGACGTCGTAGGCCAGGGTATCGGCCGAATAGCAACGAGCACCTCGAGAGTGCATGGTGTCGTTGTGCGTGTTGCCGCCGAAGACGAGCATCATGCCACCGGAGATGAACGCGGCGGTGTGGAAAAATCGCGCCGACGGTGCCGCTGTCAGTAGCTTCCATTCCCTCAAATTCGGATGGTATGAGTACAAGCGACTCGTCAGAATGTGGCTGATCTGCGACTCCGAAACGTAACCGCCGTAAACGTAAATCAATTTCGTCAGTTGGTCGTACGCCGAACTGTGACCGAATCCACCTTTCACGGGAAACCCGATGGTGTCGACTATCTGCCATTCTCTCATGCCGAAGGAATACTCTTGCACGGTGTTCAAGTAACCGTACTGAGGCGAGTAACCGAAGATTACGACCATCTTGTCCTTCCTTTTTTCGTGGCCGTGCCCGGGTATCAAATTCGCCGTATGTCCGGCTACCTGTCGAACAACAAATCGAACGATCGATTAATTTCATTGTTTTCCCAAGTCACCTCCTAAAGACAATAATTTTTTTAATAATAAATATTTTCAATAGTAAATTTTTTTAATAATCAATTTTTTCAATAGTAAATTTTTTTAATAATCAATTTTTTTAATAATAATTTTCTTCAAAAATAAATTTTTTTAATAATTAATTTTTTTCAAAAATAAATTTTTTTAATAATTAATTTTTTCAAAAATAAATTTTTTTAATAATTAAGTTTTCTTTCCGCAAAAACAGAATGAAAAGAAAATTGTTGGTATTGAAAAAGGAATGAATTAATTGAAAAAAGTAACTCGTGAAGCAATTTCAAGCGATACTAATTGGGAAAGAAGGACTCACCTTCAAAGGACCACACATACTTTTATTATTACAGTTATCATGAACCGTAACGTTTTCCCAATCTTGCGACGAGATATCAAACGCCCAAATTTCGTTAGTGACCGTCGAGTTAATGATAATACCGCCGTACATGTAAATTTTATCACCGAACAATACACAGGAATGAGCGTAACGCGGCTGTGGAAATTTTCCTTCGACGTGCAAGGTTTCCCATACGTTTCCCGTGTAATCGTACACGTAGATCATTTTAGCTCGATGAAAACTTTCACCACCGACGATATAAAGGGAATCGCTCCACACTATGGAACAATGACTGGCCGAGCCTTCCGGTAAAATATCTTTATACGTTATAGTTTCCCAGAAACCGTATTCGCTTCTTTGGCTACAGTCCGATCCTGTAATAGTTCGAAAATGTAAATATAATTTTATTTAATTTTTTATTTTTGTAATAAATAAAATGTAAAGAACATTTTATTTAATTAGTTATTTTTGAAAGATTTCAAAAACCATTTTTCGTTTACCTCGAAATCCTGGTGTGCAGTCGCATCGATGATTTTCACGATTGCATTCGCCTTGCCCCTGGTGATACGAACAGTTTTCCGGGCAAATTTCAGTCTCGCAGGCGTATCCCGTCCACATGGCGTCGCACGTACAAGTTCCGTCGATACAAACACCGTGTCCCGAGCAATTGTGCGAGTCGCTGTGATAAAAAAAAATAAAAAACCATTGAGTCGATGTGAAATTTCAAAAGTCTCCGCCTTTCATAATTATTTTTTTCATTATTTTCCTACAAAATGAAAATAATTTGCAAGAAATTCCAAATCCCATGAAATTTTTTTGAAATTATAAACTCCATTGAGAAAAATGTTCGAAATTATTTCCAGACACTTGAAATTATTTGAATCGTGGTGATAAATAATAAATTACCTGCTGGGACAGCCATTGGCTTCGTAAGAAATGTTGAATCCACTCATGTTATAAGCGCTATCGGAGAAGAAATGTAAAAATGCGCTTCCCGATCGTGCCATTATCTCCGGCACACGGCGTATGTGATAATTGTCCTTATACATAAGTCCTGTAAAAACTGCTAGCAAAGGTGCTTCTACGCTATCGCCATCGTAAATATATAAGTGGTCCCAGCCACATTCCGTTGCGAATTCCTCGACGTGTAAACGTATCGTGGAATTGGGAGTACTCTCGATTAACCAGGTACACCTTACGTTGATGGTGTAGTTACCATGGCCATCGCGAATGCTACCTGATGGTTCCGATAACCTACGACACGGAAAAGACGGAACTTGTAAGTTTCATTCATCATTTTTAAATAAATGTAAGCGAAGCGTGGAACGCAAAGCGAGTCGTGGTTGCAACGGCTGAAAAGATAGAGGAACAAAGAAAAGCCCACAATTACGTTGAGAGGGAGATTTGTCCATAAAAGTCTAAAAGCTTATGATCCAACGACGGGCCGACAGGGTTATATAAAACTTCATTTCTTTTATAATCCAATGATAGGATCGCGTCGACGATTAAACACCCCGCAACCTACATACGAGAATAGCCTTCATAAAATATTTCAAATACTTGAAAGAAAGATTCAATTGATGACGTCGTCCAAGCTGAAGCAGGTAAATTCGTCCCCTGAAATTTCACAATTTTGGAACCTTCCGGGATAAGGTTTTCAGCACTTTCAGGAAATGAATCATAAAAAATGTATACCATCGAACTTTATCGAACCTTTGGGGCGGGTTTCCTTTGAAATTGCAAATTTCATTTTTTTACTTTGTGCCAATAGTTGCAGGTACGTATCGGATGTCATTAAATTTTCTTTCTACCTTGGCATACTTACTTATACAAAACATTGGGATGATTCATGGAATTACAATGAGATGTAAGTATGTGGGTTCGAATGAACTTGAATATTAATACCTACTCGTCTTTGAAACAATGTAAAAATGGGCGAAAAATAGCGAAAGTCGATTGGACCGAAATACTTAATAATATAAAATACATGATTTTGTTAATATTTTATTATTGAATTTTAATATTAATTTTGAAAAGCCGCGAAATACTGAAAATAAGAAAGGGTACGGATTTCTCAGCAAAAGCCACTTTGACATTTCTTACAACAGGAAATTTGTATATTTTTCTGGTTCAAATAGGAATTTCTATAATTTCAATAACATACTTTCCTCGAATTATTTCTATCGGTCGATACAGAAACTAACAACAGGTAATATCGCAAAGTCGGAATGTAATAACCGAAGAATTGTTTTGTATCGCTTTCCCGCAACGATTCACTTTTATTTACAAAAAGTGTAGTTTCCTGCGATAATTTCAAAGTTGGCGAAACCGGTCGGATTCTTTAATTGCAGGGGTAATGACCGTCGTTGCGCTACCTGTACGTATTTCGATATAAAACTTTCATGTACCCGTGCCACGATTGATTTCACAAAATTCTATGTGATGTTAAAAATTAAGTTTCTTTATTTAGTCGTTCGAATGTGCCTCATACTTCTTTGTTTATAATTCAATGTCCAATGAGCAAAATTTGTCCCTTTGAAGCCGATGAGGTAAAATCAGCACGATTAATACTTTTGTATGAAACATTTAACGAAATATATTCTTTATTCCAATTGACCGATTCCTAAAAAAAAACCATAAAAAAATACAATTTTTGTCGTTCAAAATGTGCACTTTCATCGAAATAAAAAAAATTTTAGAAAAATCTTATTTTTTATGGTTTTTTTAGAAAATGGTCAACCACTGTTACCTTTAACTCAAGTATTTCTATAAAATATGTGATTTTTTTATGAAGAATTAAGTATCGAGTATTTTTTAAGTATTCACTTTGGTACATTCTTATAAATAATAATAACAATTTGGGAAATCGTGCCGATTTCGTTGCACTCCTGAAAAACGTATGCAATTGAAAGAAGAAAAAAGGAAGAATGGAGAATTAAAAATGAGGTGTGCGTGTACCTGACTTTGGCGCCGCAGTGTCGACATCCTGTTCCTTGCCAGCCGTAGTGGCAGACGCACGAGCCATTGACACAGTCTCCGTGGAGGCAATTGTCCAAGTCGCAGGTGGAGGAGTCGTTGACGCTGGCGAGGCAGAGGGCGGCGAGGAAGAGTGTCCAAATGAAAACGGAAGCGAAGTCCAGTCCGCCGAACCCGAGGGCGATTGTTTTTCGACGGTACTTGGATTTATATAGGAACAAAAACATCTGCACGACCTCTGCCATTTTGGTAGGCTTCCATGTCAGAGACAATGGCCGACTGAGAAGTGCGAACGACAAGGGGATAATTCGAAACAATGGGATAAGAAATATAAGAGAGAGAGAGAGAGAAAGAAGGAAGGGAAATCAAGGAAAGACAAAGGGAGAAAGAGAGAGAGAGACTGAGAAAACGCGATGATTCGAATTGAAAGTTCAACTCAGCACCACCGGAGCGAGACGTCGATGAAATTTGTCGATTTCGTGCGAACGAAAACTCCCGATCCGCGCATTGCGAGACACACGGGTGTACTGACTCTGGTTGGTAGGAATACAGCCATCGATTACCTAGGTTATAGTCGAGAAAAAAAAAAGGGAATACGTCTTTCTCCCTCTCACGCTGTTTTCCGGCGAGTTGGTTCCAGGTTACGATAACAGATGTCGTTGAATGTAGATTTCCGATTGATTTTGTCCAGGAACTTTGCAAGGGGCGCCATCTATCGACCGTGTACCTCAAACAGTTGGGTACACGGTCGATAGATGGCACCTGCTGTCCGGGAACTTTGCAAGTGGTGCCATCTATCGACCGTGTACCCAACTGTCTGAGGTAGACGGTCGATAGATGGCGCCACTTGCAAAGTTCCCGGACAAGAGGTGCCATCTATCGACCGTGTACCCAACTGTCTGAGGTAGACGGTCGATAGATGGCGCCACTTGCAAAGTTCCCGGACAAGAGGTGCCATCTATCGACCGTGTACCCAACTGTCTGAGGTAGACGGTCGATAGATGACGCCACTTGCAAAGTTCCCGGACAACAGGTGCCATCTATCGACCGTGTACCCAACTGCTTGACGTACACGGTCGATAGATGGCACCTCTTGCAAAGTTCCCGGACAAGGCTCAGGCCTCGGTCGAGAGATGGCGCTGCCAACGCAATTGTTTTCAAAGCGAACATAACCTCCGGAAAGCAATGTAAATAATGTAAAAAATCGGAAATAATTACTTTCGCGCCACTTGAACGGGAAAAAAGCCGGTGCGAAAGAAGGATGTCCACGGATAAAAATGACAGTGATAATCAAGATCAGGTGAGTCGATAGGTACAAAAAAGATTTTTATTGAATATCGATGCTATATACAATTGCAATATAAATACACATATCAAGCATTTTTAAAATAATTTATTATATTTTTTAGTAATTAATTTTTTACAATTCATTTGCAAATTCATTAATTTCAGATTTCAAGTATCTCGACCGCGATTTGCAAAACCTGTTTGATCGAATGCCCTCAGAACGAAGTGAGCCAACACTTTTGTGTGCAAAACTATCAGAGGATCGTTATAGACGTCGGTGGTTATTTCTATGGTGACGATGGTGAGTAATTCTTAGCTTGGTCTTGCGAGCTTTCGCCCTAATTAGGGCGTTATTAGTTTCTGTGACCTCGAACGGACTTATATAATGTTTGTACTATTCGGATACTCCTGGAACTTTTTTAACGGACCTTGTACTTATTTCTTCGCAGTTGCGGGACTCGTCATTAACAACGCAGAGGATGAAAGTCAAAAGGTATCGAAACAATCATCGGACGGAACATATGCATACTTTTACCTTGAAAAGTACTCGAATGGAATATATCGTTAATCGATGGGTTACAAAAAAGTAATTTTTCAGGGAGAAACAATCTTTTTTTGTGAATCCCGTGACGTCGTAGATCCATCCTTGGAGCATGAAAGTCGAGATAGCGACAGAGACGTTCCTATGATACAATGCGATAACGAGAGCGACGATAATTTCGAACCGTATTCCGGTATGACAAGAAAATTTTAATCGAGTGTTCTTTCGTTCACCCCTTTTGTGTTTTAAATAATATACAATAAATGTTAATTATTTCCCAGACGAAGACGATAATACAAGCGGTTGCGAACTGGATGTGAAAAATGTCGAAGCCGAAATCGAAGTGGAAGGTCGAACGAATGAAGAAATAATTGAAAATATGGAAACGGAGTTTGAAGACCAGGGAGAAGCAATCGAAAGGAACGATTCCAAAGACGAGGACGCGAGAGTTTTTCAGCGATACGACACGTGGCACACCCGATGCATGCTCGAGTTAAATAGGAGAAAAAATATCATCGCAGCGGCCGCTGCGGCTATGATCGTTTCTCTGGACCACGAAGGTATCGCATACACTCTGGAAATCCGAATTTCCGTAAATTTACAGCTCCTCTGTATCATTTCAGGATTATTTAACGATAAACATGGAACTGTGGTGAACAAGATTATCGACAAAGTGACGGAAGCTGTATGCGCCCCGTTACCGGTACCTCAGCGTCCATCGGGTCCGTCGCGGACGACCAGCAACCCTGAAATCGACGCTTTCATCAATTTGGTGCGCGAAAAGTTGTTGAAATTCGACGCACGAACGCAAAGGAAAGTGATGTTGCAAATTGTGGAAATTTTGCTGAAGGCCGAAGAAGAATCTTGTAACTAAGTTAGATAAATGTAACACACGATGAACGAAAATATAAATTTTGGCGTAAAAACATGAAAACCTTTAATATCGTACACCATATCTCATTCGCTCAATATATACTATTTATATTCATATGAAATAGCATTACTGTACAATCCTCCAGGAACTCTCCCGAGAGGTTTACTTCAATTCGTGAATATCGTTCTTTTTTTTACAATCGATTCGATGATTACATCGACTCTAATGACTCTTATTCCCAGTTTATTAAAACTAAATTCCGTCACAGAACGCTTCATTTTTTTTTTATAACGATAGTCCGAAAGTTCAACAACGGTTAATTACAAAACTTCTCTTCCAATTCAAATAAAAATTTGGTAATTTGAAACATGGCTCTTCTCTGGGTGCGGACGTCCAACTTTTTCAGCTTTTCACTCGCCAGAGCCACAAAAGCGTCGACTTCCGTTTGTCCAGCGGATTCCTGCGGCAACTGGAAAACAGGCAGGGGTCTATTCACAGCTTCCGTAATTTTCTCCAAAGCCTCGCTAACGTCCTTCGTGCGTTTCTTACGTTGTATTCCTGAGAAAAAATATTAAGATGATTTTTTTTTATTAGAATTAAAAGTAATTAACATCTAATACAACCTGTAGGAGTTTTCGACGAGACAGTTGCCGATTTTGAGGTGGCGCCTATCCTCGTAGTCAGCGGTGGTGTATCGGATGCGCTTCTGAAAGAAAAAATTGTAATCGAGCCGGAATAAATAAAATATACATAAGCATATTTTTTCTCCATTTTATAACGACATTGACAAAATTTTCATGTACCTTCTTGTTTCGCAGTGTTTCAATAAGAAGGTAAGACGTTTGTAATAAGGCCAACGTTTCCGTCTTTTTTTACTCGCAATTTCATTATATTCCTGAGTTTCCGCTCGGTACAATTTCACGAATCTGTCGCGGAGAGACTTGAAGCGCTGCTTCGCTTCCAGTGCCGTCATCTTCCCTGAATGGAAAAAGTTATCGATTCTGTTTATTAACAAAGTGACTCGGATTTCAAAAGACACAATAGCTACAAAGTTTTTTACATTATATTATTGTATCATTATTAACTACAAATTTGTACATTTCCAGTTGTTGCCGGGGAAACGTTTTTTCAAGAAAACGAAAATTTGGAAATTCAAGAAATAATCAAATACTGAAAGTTTATTAAAAACTTCGAACTTTCAAGGCAACCAAGAGAGAACATGTTCGATAAAATTCATTCAATTCTTGCTGCAAATAGAATTTAAAAAAAAAGGAAAAAAATATTTTTGTCCAAAAACATTGTGATCATTCTTCATCCAATTTCGAATACCTTCCAGTTCCTCGGAAACTTCCTCCCATAGGTTCCGGGTAACTTCCTTCCGGTTGTCATTGGACGATAATTTATAATTATACAGCAGCTCCCGTCTTTTGACGGCGTCTATAAGCATCTCGACGATGTCGTCGTCGTCGTCGCCGTCGCCGCCGCCGACGTCGTTTTGCCGCTGCGTCATTTTCGCACTTTTGACGCGCGTCGAGTTTCCGACTTTGATACTTTATTTTTTAGGTTAATTTTTATTCATTTTCGCGAAAGAATACCTTATTTACATTCTTGCGATACAATAAACAGCGACTACACAAAATTGTGACTGTAAAAGTAAAAGCAAAGATATCAATCCCACAATGGGAGAAAAAACTCGGAAAAAAATCCAAGATGGCGAGTTTCCAGTTTCCGGGAGCGAAATGACGTCATTCATGAGATTCTGGAATCGGGAAGAGTTGCCGATCTCATAATCGTGTAATCTTTGCCGCGTTGTGAAGATAAAAGAACACACCCAAGAATAATAATAACAGTAATGAGAAAATAACAATAATAATAATAATAATAATAATAAGCAGAAGAATAAAAAAAGGTACCGGCCAGCTGAGCTGCGCAACAAGGATGGAAAAGAAGAAAGAAAGAGAGAGAGACGGAGAATGTGAAGTGGATCCTTGGTAGGGGTATTATTATTATCGCCGCGATTCGCGGGCGAGTGTGACTGTACCGTGCCGTGACACTATGACGTTATTGGAGCGAGCGTTTAAGTCATTTAAGCGAGCCCAAATCAAACCATTGACTCTCGGCTTCATGTAGATTCATTCCGTTTCGTTCCTCCGCGGCTACTACGCGCGGGTCCGCGTGGCTCCTCCGCGTTATTTATTAACGCACCGCTTCGAGTCGTTCGACGCGAAAAGTCGTGTGACCACCAGTGACTCCGAGACTCGCAATTGGATTGGAGGAGGAGGAGGTTCCGATAACCGCATACATACACACATATATATACCTAAACACGAATTTGTACACACACGCATACACACTTACGCACCTAATACACAAATTCATACATAGAAGCGCATAAATACGTGGAGAATATGTAAATGTGTGTGTAATACGCTTGCATACATGTAACACGCAAATTTGTACACATACACACCTACATACACACATGTGTAGGATTCTTGGAGGACTTGAAGATTTTGAATTCTCAGCTGGTAGATTTGAACAGGTTGTTTGTTTCAAAGACGGCACCTGAGACCTCAGCGATACAGACAAAGACGGAGAGAGAGAGAGAGTGACAATTTAATGTAAAGAGGAAGAGAGAGAAAGAAAAGAAATAAGTGTATCACTTTTTATCTTGGATTTGGAGGAAGAAAGAAAAAAGAAAAAGAAGAAAACATGGACACACTCGAAATGACTCAGAGCCCAAGCGGTCCTGGACGTCTGCGTGGTGAATTGACATGAGAGAGGATCGTGACCGATTGCGAGATTCGAGATGGAAGATGAACAGCAGAGCAGGGAGGCCAACAAGATCTGCGGCGTCTGCGGCGACCGGGCGCTCGGGTACAACTTCAACGCCGTCTCCTGCGAGAGCTGCAAGGCCTTCTTCCGCAGGAACGCCTTAAAAAATAAAGTGAGAAATTTTCTCGCCTTTTCAAATTTTCCTTTCTTTTCTAGCAAAGTCGAGCGCAAATAAGGTCTCTGGTAACGCAACGTCGATTCGAGACACGAATTTGGGTGTTCCGAATAACAGACTGCTCGAGATAAAAATTTCTCAATTTTTTTTTTCGACAGCGAAAAATTCTAGAAAAAAGAATCGACTTTCGAGCACCCGAGTAACTGGAAATAATCGTTCTTTCAGGATTTTCGCTGCCCCTTCACGGAAAACTGCACGATAACGCCGATAACCCGAAGATTCTGCCAAAAATGTCGCTTGGACAAATGTTTCAGTATTGGAATGCGCAAAGAATATATAATGTCGGAGGAGGACAAAGTCTTGAAGCGAAAGAAGATCGAGCAGAATAGGGCCAAGAAACGACCCACCCTGGAGAGCCAGAAACTACCGAAAATGAAACGAGAGAGCGTGGACGATTGCAATTTCGATAACGACACCTCCGTTTCGGTTACGTCGGTCGCGTCGACGGTTTCCGAGACCTACTTCTGGGAGTCGGACAAGAAATACGCGGATCTGGATGGGAATCGGCAACAGTTGGTGGATAATATGAGTCCTGTGGCAGCTGCCAGCGTGCCGAGTCCCTCGAGTCCTCCTGAAAACGCGGATATCGCCGGAAGTAAGACTCTGGATATGTTGAAGGAGCCCACTTTGCATATAGAGAACTTTGAAATAGGAGTCGGAGGGAGTTACGAGAAGAGCGAGCTGAGTTTGGTGGATAGGATAGAGCCGGAGGAGTTCGAGAACCATTGGGAGGGACGAAACAAGTGTTTGGAGAGTCGCGATACTCCAGAGGAGGATCCTTTGCGTCTGGACGAGCCTCCGAGTGAGTGTCCGAAGTGCTCGGTGCGATCCGAGAAGGATCCGGGGCAAAGAGAAGTTTTGGACGACTTCGAGTACAAAAAACAGTTCGAGAAGAGAAACTCCGAGAAGGAGTCGCAGCTTCCCAATATAGTGACGAGGCTGTTCGACGATCCCAAAACGCTGACCAGGATTTTGCAGGACGAGAGCGTGATCATGAAGATCATGAGCGACCCGGAGATCATCAAGAGATTGGTTTCCGATCCCCAGGTTTCGAGAATTTTGGATGAGAGCGGTCCTTCGAGGGAAGCCGAGCCGGAGGAGGAGTTCCAGGACACGGCGAGGAGCAGTCGCTCCCTTCCGGACAGGACAAAGTCGGCGTCAAACGTCGAGGAGAATCGGATCAACAATCCGATACTCACGAATTTGATCATCGACTGTAGCTCAAAGGAGTGCAAGAATCAGAGACCGGTGTTGAAGGAGGAGCATTCGGGCGAATGTAGCAAGTCTACGGAGGATGTGACGAAGGATGTCCTCCAGGAAGTACAAAGGTATCGGAGTTGGAATGTTTCGGGTGTACTTCGAGAACAATCTAATTGAACAATGTTCGATTATCGGTATTAATTAGTACCAATTAGACTGAGAATGGAAAAAAAATGGAAATAACTAGGATCTAATCTTGTCTTTGTACTCCAGGATACCAATGGCGGGGGATTCGATCGAGTCGATCCTTTCAGCAGCAATAAAACTCGAATTCTCAGCATATTCATCGCTCGGTGGCAATCGTAACAGCCGGGAGTTGAATGACGCCGAAAGAGCGAAGCTAAATGAATTGATAGTGGCTAACAAAGCTTTACTAGCACCACTTGATGACGATATTACAAATCTCGTTGGTGAGGATTGTCCGTTTAAGGTAAAAGTCCTCGCATGTAGTCTTAGAGAAATCTGAGAGTTTCGAAATAAGTAAATTTGTAATTACCAATTTATGGGAATGAATAATTTTGATAAGTTACTTTTGGATTTGGAAATTATAATTATTAATAATTTTCCAATTTTTTTTTTAGGATACCAGTGAACAATCGGATCCCGCGTTACTGGACGTCATCAATTTAACGGCGATCGCGATAAGGCGCATAATTAAAATGGCGAAAAGAATAAACGCTTTTAAAAATATGTGCCAGGACGATCAGCTGGCGTTGCTGAAAGGAGGTTGCACGGAGATGCTGATTTTGCGGGCAGCGACTACGTACGACCCCGACAAAAATATGTGGAAAATACCGCACACTCAGGAACGAATGTCGAAAATCAAAGTCGACATTTTGAAGGAAGTCAAAGGAAATTTGTATTCGGAACATGCGAAATTCGTTCGCACCTTCGATCCTCGCTGGAGGGACGAAAACATCATACTGATATTAAGCGCTATCGCTCTTTTCACGCCGGATCGACCGAAAGTCGTCCACAGCGATGTTATTAAATTGGAACAGGTACTTGGAATTTTTGGAATTTAGAAAAATAAAATTTGAGAGCTCGAAATTTGAGTAATTCCTTTTTTTTCAGACTTCGTACTATTATCTGCTTCGGCGCTACTTGGAAAGCGTCTATCCGGGTTGCGAAGCGAAATCGACATTTTTGAAATTAATACAGAAAATTTCGGAGCTCCATCGGTTCAACCATGAAGTCGTCGGGGTGTACCTCAACGTAAATCCATCTTGTGTCGAGCCACTTTTGATCGAGATCTTCGATTTGAAACATTGACTCACTGTTAGTTAGTTCGTAGATGATTAACATTCTGGAGAAAAAGCTTGTCGAGCAGAAGGCAGACATTCGATAGACTGGTCGAAAGAAGGGAAATTTTTGTTTGATCGATGAAATTTAATGCGATACCGGTTATTTTTTTATATTTTTTGTTCCATAATTTTTTGGAAGGTTCATGAGAAATTCATTGTTTCGAAATTACCTAATTATTTCCTGAAAATTCATTTTCTATCTATAAAATTACATTTATCGAAGATTTCTACCCCTTCTTTCGCCATCTTTTGAATTTACTGAAATGCGTCAGTGAACCCGAGGGTATTAAAAAAATACTAGAACTTTCTTAGCAAATTCCAATATTCTATAGTTAGAGGAGAATGAGGTAGTCGAAGAAATGATCGTTTCTTTCATTCTGAGAACTCGGTAATCCGGAAAAAGACAAAAAAGTGAAAATTCAGTAACATGGATTTTGTTGCGAAGAAAAGTCGTAGGTTGGACTAGAAATCTATTTATCGAATGGCTTCCATTTTTCGCAAATCGAGGGAGACTTCAAATTTGGCCAAAAAAAACTATCGATTTATTTTTCCACCACTGGAGAATAAAAAATAACCAGAATTTTTTTGAGTTCGACAGTCACTTCGAAGTCGAAATACAATATATGTATATTTAAATAGCCAAATTTCAAGACTTTTTTTCAGTAATTGGTACTGCAAGTTCTAGTTCCTGAGAAAGGCTATAAAATAATAAGGAATATGAAAATTTTGAGTTGGATCGAACTTACAAATTAAAAAAAAAAAGAATGAGAAATTCTTCTTTGATTATATGATCGATTGATTTTGCTTTCGATTATCGATCCCGATGCGATTGATGGCTCGATACAAATTGGTCCCTATTTAAATAGAGAATTAAAATGCAAAATTACTCATAATTGAAGAACAAATTGGCGACATTTAAAAAAAATAAAAAGGATTATCGTGTGAGTCAACAATATTGTTCGACTTCCAAGTCGACAACAAAGAGAAGCAGATAACAGCACGAATCCATCGAATTGATAAATTCGGAGATTGTTACTGTAAATTTATGAATATTAAAGAACGAAATATGTACTTGAAAGAAATTCAAGGAGCAAACGATATTCATGTAACATTATACCGATGAACCAATTGTGATATCCTGTTAAGAGAATATACATATATATATATTTGTTTTTCATATACGCCTCTTTTGCTGCTCCATTGACCCTTTCTTCCCTCGAAATGGTAAAATTTCGATTTATAACAATTGGAAATAATCATACTACTACTACGTGATTAACATATAATTATACAACATATATAATTTAAATATGAACTTCCGGACACCGGTGAGTTACCTTGCTGGAAACCGAGCATTTATTCGCTGGGTCCTTCGGGCCTTCGATGGGGTCTGGTATCCGGTCTCGGGATGTATCCGAAGGCGTAGAGGAACATGAGAGATGTCATCGTTAGAGTCACAATGAAACCGACGAGGCCGAAAAGTATCAGGAAGAAGAACCCCAGGCACTTGAGAGCCGTCGTGAAAGTCCACAGGATCCAGTCCCACAAGGATTTGGCGAATCCGAGAGGTCCCATTATTTGCGATTCCTCCAATTTTTCCTAGCTCTTGCCTCGTTGCCGGTAAAAAAGTAAACAGGATAATTTGCGAAGCTTCATTTTGTGGGACAAAAAATGCCAGTCCATCGCATGAAGTTAAATTCATAATTTTAAAAAAGAAAGAGAGATTTTCTTCTTTTTTTTCGCAACCTGAATTTAGCGGAGTAACAATTTCTCTGGAATTTAATTTTCACCCCAATTCGATTTTTGGTTCGTCAAAATTGTTCAATTCGACACGAAATTACTTCGCTTGTAATGATAGAATTTTTCTGAATTCGAGTCGTAGGTTTTCTTCAGGATATTGTAATTCATTCGCTCCGCAGCCAGGTAAGCAGCTCCGAGGGCAGCGCAGGTCGTCAATTGCAGCAGAGTCAGTTCGTCGACGACCTGGCTTCTGTGGATTTCCTCGACGAACCCTTTTTTCATGAACTTCCAAGACTTCCAAACGGATCCTACACAAATGATCTTGATGCCACCCTGTGCCAATTTCAGCTCCTGGAAAATTGATATTTTGCAATTTTCATTTTTTTAGAAAATGATTTTTCAGAAATAGAATTTTTTTACGATCCCACGGTAGTAATATTTTTTTTGTCGGAACTATTGGTCTCACATTATTCGCATTCTTCGAAAGAGCCACTACGTGTTGCGCCAACATTTTTCCACTTTCCTCGAAGATCCTCAAACACAGCGGGTCGCCCTTTTCGCAGCCAACGGCTACTTCCTTCGCGAATAGGGCAAACTTGCTCTTGTCGAAGTCCGAGTAAAGGTGAGGTAACATTTCAGTTCTGTTTGGAGTGTGAAAAAAGGCCCTCATCGCGGGCCATACGTAACTGATGGGCTCCGGTGACTTGTCAAGACCGTCCAGGTCGTCGAAAACGTATTTGCAAGCGCGATGCGCGATGCTATAGGCTGTAAATTAAAAAAAAATTATTTATAACGCAACTTTGCCATTTCAACAAATTTTTTTTCTTGAGAATAAACGAACTTTTTAGAGAGAAATCTCGAATTTTGATCTTACCACTTCCCTCGTCACCAATCATGTGACCCCATCCTCCGCAAGAATGTTTCGTCCCATCGGGGTTCACGAGCAACGCATTACTTCCTGTACCCGATATCAGGACGATTCCACCTGTTTCCAAACCGGTCTTGAAAGTTCCGACAGTATCGGAAGCAACGGAATAATCCTTCGAACTGTTTGGATATTTTTCCAATAATGTGACTCGGAGTTGCTCGTTGCTCTCCGATTCCTCGCAGCCGCTCAGACAAAGTCCCTGGTGATAATAAGTGTTTTAAATTCATTTTTAAAAAATTTAAGTGATTATAAATTGGCATTTATTGCCAAAATACTATTTTTTTATCAACTTCCGATAGAATTTTTCTGAAACTAATAAATTAATTTTCTTACAACGCAGTCCAAAGGTGTCGATTCTGGTACATTCAATTCTTGTTTGATTTTGGTAATCATTTCGTTAATTCGATTGGCAACTTCCTCGATACCAACTTGCTGCGATCAAAGAAAAGGACATTAAACTCAATTTTATTAGTATAATAAAAATACTTTTGAACTTAATATAATAAATAAAAGGTACCCAATGATTCGTGGTTGGGCCCTTCACTTCGGCGAGACGATTGCCATTGCCATCGATCACTATGAGTGTCGACTTTGTGCCACCTCTGGGAAAATATATAATAAAAATATGGCATTAGTTAATAATTATGATATTTATATGCTGCAAAAATGTAGCGTTTCTTCTATTTCATTACATTTATTTTCTTACCCTTCGACTCCACCTATTCGATAATCTTCGGCTCGTTTCATTTTATTCGTCTCCTTTCGCTTCGGTAGATTCGATGCTTCCTTTTGGTCCCTGCACGATAAACAAATGAAATCCTGATAATTGTAAATTATTTATAAACATTTTTAAAATTTCCTAAAATTTTCTAACATGAAATTTGTAAAAGCAGCAAATAGTTTTAAATATATTGTAAATATTTAAGATGAATGTTTGCGGCATAGATTTGTATCGAATAATTTATTTTTTTGAAGCAAAGTTCAACTTTAGAGACTTTCAATTGAATCGAAGTTAAATTCGATAAATTCTATACATCGAAGACCACAGATTTCCGTTGAATCCAAATCAAATTTCATAAACTCAACCTTTGTAATCGATTTCAATTGCATTTCACGAGAACATTGTGGATTCCAATAAAATTAATATACGACACCACGATAGAACACACATGCAATAAATTACGATGACTTTCTCGTTAGGTTCCTTATCGTTCCGATAATTTATTGTTTTCGAGATTACAAGTCGCTTCTCGATTACAACTGTATCGAGTCCACTCTCTAACAAATTTATAACATGGAGACATTTATTACCATTGTTATTAACATTCCGAAGACTAAATAACAAAATTTTCTTCCTTAATTTTTTACTTGAAATTTCGTCGAACAATAAAATTCAAATGCCATCAATTTCATTGCACCCAATTCACCAAAATCGGGAAACCCATAATTCCCAAACTTTCCATTTTTCTTTCTTACCCTATTAATTGCGAATTGCGAGTACTCCACTTTTTTCGTTACACATACAAATGCGGCAAAACACATATACACATAAAAAATATAGATACATATCAGTCGGTTGGTTCCAACATCTGCGACTGTCGAACTCGATTGTTCCTGTTCACGACGATTTCGTTTGTTGGAAAATTAATCGCATTTTTAATCTCATTGACAAAAGTATGTTTATATGTACCGATTAGATAAGCGATTTTTTACTTCCGCGAAATGTCATTTACGAACACGTGTACGTACATCTGTCAACAGATATATTATTGTTATTATCATTATTAGACTTCTCGTCCGCACGTGCGCGTCTCAAGTCAAGAAATGTCATCGCACACGCGTATGTGCGCTTTTACTTTGAATTGAAAGTGTAAAAAGAAAAAAGAAAGTGTCTATATATATATATTTATATAATATATAAAATTCGTTTCCTACTTTCGCCGTTCGAGGAAAAAAAAGTGGGGGAATTCATAGTCGTCCAGTTTCCATGCTTCCATTTTTGACGATTTCCTCATGACGTAATAATAATAATAATAACATTAATAATAATAATGGATTTCCAGTAGGTCCAATTTGATTCATTAGAAAAATGAAATTCGATGATTGTAATAATAAAGTTTTGAGTATCTAATTATTGTTAATTAACGGAAGAAGTTAAATACTAGAAAAATAAAAAATTATCTTCGCAAAATCGTGGTTCAATTATATTTGAATTTACCGCGCAACGACTGGTCACGTGGTATCGGGGATTCGACTTCGAGGCCCGCTGCGCAGGCGCAGTAGCGACAGCACCTCCTCTGCGTCGCCGGATGCCACCTGAAGTTTGAAGTCGGCGAAATGGCACGTCAGCAGCAGCAACAGCAGCAAAGCGAGATCGACGAATTGTTTGACGTGAAGAACCACTTTTATATCGGCAATTATCAGCAATGCATCAACGAGGCGCAAAAGATCAAAGTAAGCCGACTGTCCTTTTGCGATTTTGAATTTCATTGTCCTCCCCCACCCGGGGATGTGTTCGAATTTTGAGGTTAGGAGTCACACACCTACTGGGTGTAGATACATGTGTATGTGTGTATATTTATGTGTTGTATGCAAGGATGTGTGTATGTGTACGCATATGCAACCCATAGGGGATGGACTTTCTTGCCTGCAACTTACCTATAGATATACCGTAATCGATATTAATTTCATTTATACGTTGTTGCTGAGTCACATTACTACAAATGAGAGAAAGAGAGAGAAAAGGGAGAGATGTGAAAAGCAATAATTTTTGTTTTCATTGAGATTAAAAATGTTTTTTTATTGGAAAGTGCCTATTTTTGGAAATGCAATGTTTGTTTTGGTACACTTGGAAATCCTAAGTCACTGGAAATTGATTTTCGATGCACCTGCGAACCCTAAATTATTAGAAATTCAATTCCGACACTATTTCAATTATTTTCAGCCGTCGTCGCCCGCAGTCGCGATGGAACGAGACGTATTTCTCTACCGAGCTTACATCGCTCAACGTAAATTCCGAGTGGTTCTCGACGAGATCAACAGCTCGTCCCCGCCGGACTTGCAGCCTCTGAAGATTTTGGCGGAATACTTTGCCAACCCGAGCAAGCGAGAGTCGATCATCGCGGAGTTGGACCAGCAAATAAACAGCACCAATACCGACAACCACAATTTCATGATCGTCGCGGCCACCATTTACTACCATGAGAAGAATCTCGACTCCGCTTTGAGGATCTTACGGAACTCCGATCACCTGGAGTGTTTGGCCTTGACTCTACAGATTTATCTGAAAATGGACCGATTGGATTTGGCGAGGAAGGAGCTGAAGATCATGCAGGAGAAGGACGACGACGCGACTCTCACCCAGCTCGCTCAAGCTTGGCTCAATATTTGCAGCGGCGGGGACAAATTGCAGGATGCGTATTATATTTTCCAGGTTGGTGATTTTTGGGTCGTGTCTAATTTTTTTTTAAGGTCGCGAAATCCACAGGTTGGGGGTGAAATTCCTATTCCAGAAATTCCAGCATTTCCTCGTCACTTCCGTTACAAATCCATCACGAACCTCGAAATCCACACCTCGTGCACCTCTTTGAAGTTTCACTAAAAAATAGTGACGTATTTGGAGGATCTGGAAAAGAAATATTTTTCTTGCTTGCTCCGTTCCAGGAAATGATCGACAAGCATTCCAGCACCAGCATGCTACTTAACGGACAAGCGACTTGTTTCATCGGTCAAGCGAAGTACGAGGAAGCCGAAACAGCCTTACAGGAGTCTCTCGACAAGGACAGTAACGACCCGGACACTCTCATAAACATGATCGTGTTGTCGCAACACATGGGAAAGCCACCGGAAGTCGCGAACCGGTACTTGAGCCAACTGAAGGACTCACACCTGGAGCATCCGTTCGTCAAGGAATATCTACAGAAGGAGATCGAGTTCCAGAGACTCCAGAAGCAATATTCCTCTTCCGCCTAAGCCACCCGATCGACGAGACGAGTACTGACATTCCTCGGTGATTCGAAAAACCCCACAACCCAGAGAATCGGGAGTCGACTGCGAAACATGCACCGAAGACGTGTTTACCTCGAAATTGGATTTTCTATACGTTCTTCCCTCGAATTCAAACTTTGGGAAATTCTGTTGGATTCGGAACTCAGCCTCATGCCAAGTTTAAGTAGAACTTCGATGTTTGGATTCTCTCTGTTTTTGGATAATCAAAGATTCGAACAGGGTTTCGTTTCCGTTGGCTGTCTAATTTTTGATTGCACGTTGTTAGAAGTGAGAAACCACTGGTTTTTACTCGAGAGAAAATGATATATAGAATAGAACGATATATAATAATATATATTCATCAGTAAAACGGTAAAATCGCGACCCTGAAGATGCTCTCGACTCGAGAGGTCATCGAAGAAAGGAGTCGCAGGGTCATGAAATATTACGAAGTCTCCTATTTAAGCAAGTACCGATTATTATTATTATTATTATTGTGGAAAACAATAATAGTCCTTTTAAAAATCACATCAAAGAAATGAAAAAAAAAATCATCGGAAACGATTGCTGCCATTTTGTAATTGAGGTAGTGAAGAAGTATTAAAAAAAACAATATTAATACTAATACCAACACGAGTGGGGATTTATTAATTCTAAATTGTCTCGCTTAATTTGTTTAATTCCTGCGCAACATCTTCTACGGTTGATTATTTATTAAATGAATAATTTTTATCGTAAAATAATTAATTACAAATTTGTAATAATGCAATTATCTTAATCCATAGCCATTTATTTCAACTATTTTTGTTTTCAATTGTTTATTTATTAAATTAAATGGAAAATATTCAAGTTGATTTCAAACTTTCCCTCGTTAAAAGTGGAAAAGGAGGGGGAAGGTATAGCAGAATCCATGCTTATCCCATTTCGATAAGTCGATTGTGCATCGTGAACAACTCGAAAGTGCATTGCTGCTGCATTTATACGAGTTCGCGAACCAACCCTATTTCGTACCAATTCCGTTCATCCCCTATCATAGATATATCATAAATTCATTTTTAAATTGTCTTCCCAAAAAGTCTCTCCATTACTCCCCCGCGTGCGGTCTTGGTTTCGTCCGTTCGCGCTTCATGTCCCGTGCCACCCTAGTCCCCGCGATTTATTTACACGAGTTGCATCCCGTCACTAGGGTCTACGTATTAATTTTCTACCCTCAAAATTATTCTTGGTTACATTTCGCTAAAATTAATTAATTAGTGTCAATTCGATCTTCGAACGTTGGAATCGATACCTTGACTCAAAAGATCGATCGATCTCAAGTTCGACGTCCCCATCTCTCGCTCTTCAGTGACGTACCCGAAGGGAGCTGAACCCCGGGCACGAACCTGGCACAAAAGAGACCGGATTCCCCCACTTTCTTCCGAGACTGTAATTCTCGGTATAGTACATGCATAGTACATATGGCAGGGCTGGCTGCAATAAAATGACACAGTCGGTTAGTACCATCGCGTTGTAGCCCGTAGTTCGACGGCGACCTTTTCCTCGTTCCTATGTACTTACCGTCGTTCTTGTCATTGTCATCACCGGTACCATTATTATTATCGTTATTATTATTATTATAGTTATCATCCTCATCGTCGACATTATTATTATTATCATCATTATCGAAACGGTGCTTCCCACGACCATCGGACACTTCCCGTCGATTCGCGAGGAGGCAAAAGAAATTGTGCTCATCCAAAACGCTCGGAAATTTACATAACAGGAAACGGCGTCGATCCTAATGTCAATTATTTGAAATCACGGTGAGTCGCCGCATTGTTCCTTCAATAATTTTTTTTGTTCTCCAATTCAGGAAAAAACCATGAATTTTTTTCCAGGAAAATTTTACCGCGAATTTTTCTAAACAAATAATAATAATTCCGCTCTTGGTGCCCGCACGGGAACGTGAATTTCAAAAGGGCGTATGTGTACGCCCTTGGGACAATACGCGTAGTCACCCCTAAGGGCCCTTGATCCTGATTGGTCAATTGATAGTCGGTCCTTCCGGGACTCCAAAATGGAGGGAAACTGGTTTTCGCGAAGGTAGTCCCCTGGAATGGATCACTTCCAATGGGACCGGGGGGCCAACTGTGATTGAGAGTAGATCCAAGGATGGGTCAAAAGTGATCATGGGAATATGGATTTCTGTGTGTGCATGCATATGTGTGCATCTAGAGTTACATAAGATTAATTTATGACTCCTGTTTGATTTCCTTGTTGAAACGCAGAGTTGTAGTGTAAATATTTAAAGATATTATTTTCTCTTTCTTTTTCTCTTTTTTTTTCTCTTGGAGCCTTATCAGATAGGTTTCTTTGTCTTGTCTGCGGGCGGTCGATTCACTCAATAGCAGCTGCAATGAACTCGGCAATTAATCGTTATTTGCTTTTCTATGTGTGTGTGTGTGTGTCTGGATCGAGTCACAGATTTCCTTTTTCAGGATTTTCGCATTTCTTTTTTTCTATTTCCTCCATTTTTCCTGGTCCTTGTAAGATTTGGGATTATTAGTAATTAGCGAATCGGTGAGAGTTCCTTGGAAATTATTCGACTCGAACAACCTCGGCCTAAGAATCAGTAATTGCTTCTAGTACAAAAATAAAATAAGAAGTAATTCCTTCGGATAATAATTAGTAATTGAATCCAATATGAAAATTAGTAATCGATTAGGTTCGACTGAAAATTTAATTTTTTGACTGAAATTC
Organism: Gasteruption jaculator; assembly: GCA_949825005.1. Lineage (NCBI taxonomy): Eukaryota > Metazoa > Arthropoda > Insecta > Hymenoptera > Gasteruptiidae > Gasteruption > Gasteruption jaculator. Next base: position 12,417,297 of record OX463772.1, on the reverse strand, counting down.
TTATTTGGTTGCTGTTACTTCAAGGCTATTTTACTACTTTTTCCCAAGTTTTATGTAAACGTGGTTGAGAGACGAAGCACCGAATTGTTGAAATCTAGGAGTCGTGCACTCGCACGACTTTGCGATTCCTCAAATTTTGTCATTTTTGGGACTTTTTTGTTGAAATTCTTCGTAGCTTATTTGTAATAATTTGTAGCTCGTTTCAATATTGCAAAATATAAGGAAAAGTGTTGAGAAAATCTATTACAACTGATTCGTTGTAAAAAAAAAAATGTTGAACGAGTACCCATCGAGAGACATAAATATCCTTTATCTAATAGAATTAGTCAGAGATTTAACATATCTAAATTATATTGTAATTCAAACATAATGCCTAGTAGCTAATACATACTTAAATAAGCATAAGTAAATAATGTAGGAAACCTAGGCCGACAAGTTTATTTATCTCTTTGGATTAGAATTTCTCTTCGACCTTCGATGCTAATCGTTTCCATTTTCCATAAATTTTAACCACTCGCTTTTCCTAATCAGTCGAACAAAAATTATCGGTATTCGTTTCAGTGAATCTTCACCTTCTTTTACGAATTTTGATTTTCCATAAAAAAAAAATTTGTTCGCTTTGGAAGTACTACTTTTTTTGTAAAATCAGAATTAGTAAAGAATTTTAATATGAAAATTAATTTTTTTTCTTCGAGCCTTTGCATTAATTTTTATTCCCTCGAGTTACTTAAATAAATGAATTAATAAAATGAAAATTGAGGAAATGAAACTGAAAATGAAAATGAATTAATTAAATTAGAAAATTGATGAATCAACCTAATTCCTCAGAATTAAGTAAATGAAGGAATTACTGAAATGAAATTGGGGGAAAAATATGAAAATGAAAATGAAAGTGAATTAATTATTATAATTAAAAAAAATATGAGAAAGTTATTTTTTTGCTTATTATTATTATTTTTTTTTCGGTTGAAGCTCTTGCATTGATTTGATACTAGACCTCTAACAACATATCATCCTGAAAAGCATTCAATTTTTTTTCATTCTTTCCAATTGCCTCTCGTTGTTGCGCGTTAAGTGTTAATTAAAGCGAATGGATTCTTTGTAATTAAGAGCCGCAGAGTGTATTCGAACTCTGTATTGTACCAATATATGTAATGTAGACAAATGACAGATTATTCATCCCATTACTTTCTACAAATTTGTAAAATGGAGCTTTTCGGAGCAAAATACCATTTTTCTCCATTTTTCCCTAAAATAGAAATTCATTTTCTCTTCGAAGTCGATTAAATTTTTTTTGTGGAAAAGAAAAATTCTTATTTATTTATAAACCTGTTATTCACAATATATAAATATATATATACACATAAAAATCTATTATTTGTCCTCCGTGGTGGAAGGCTCTAGATTTTTTTAATCTCGTGATAACTTGGATCAATAGTAGTATTACGTGTGTATCGACATACGGGAAGAGATTTCGATAGATTGCGTCGATATATTTTAGTACATCCATGTATTATAAAATAATATTATTTTAGATAAGAACGATAAAATAAGAACATGGAAAAATATTTGATTGCATGTGATTTCAAAATCATCGACCAAGTATAGAGATGGAATCGAAAGTCGAGTAAAGGCTCCTTCGAGCCTTTGATTGATTTTTTTTATTTAATTTCGTTTTGTCCTTAATTTTGGATTTTTAGGAGTCAAACCGGAATCCCTGAATTATTTTCTAAAGATGTTGCTCAATTTTTGAGTGTTCGAGGTCAAGCTTCGAACCCATTGCGAAAAACTATTTCCCTTCTCTTCGATAATGGATGAAGTCATTACGATTCCTCTTGTTGCGAGTAATCGAGGGACTGATTAATTATGAATCAGCATTTATGTTTCACGTGAATTGCTGTTAATTCTTCTTTTTTTATTTGTTAAATACGGTTCTAGATTCACCGACTGGATAACTCTCAAATGTTATCTTTGGCTTCGATAAATACTTCAGTCTGAAATTTCGACACCTCGACCATGCATTGCGTATCGAAAGCACTTCACATTTCCTTTTTTTTTTCGTTTCAGGAAGAGAAGCAGAGATTAGGAGCCAATCAAAATGGACGGAAAAGTCCAAACTGAAAAACGCAAAAATCCAAGAGCCACAGCGAATCCCTTGAGTGCCTTAACTTTTGCGTAAGAATTCATATTTTTAATAATATTTATTTTTTTTTTAGTAATTCAGGAAAAGATTCAAATTTTGGATTTAATCGGTATCAAAATCGTCGGTGATTCCCAGTTTGAAGTGGGACGATTTTAAGAAATTTCATATCGAGCGATAATAAAATTGGAAAAAAGAAAACCATGCGTCACTGAGTGACAGTTAAGAGTAATTATTGAAATTAGTACTAATGAGTTCAATTGATAGCTACAAAGTAAACAATATTTTCCTCGAGGCAGAATTTTTTTTTTAACTATTTCAAATGTCGATCGATCGACTCGATATTGAATAATTATCGACCTTCGATTCATCCAAATTACAAATTATCCAAATTTATAGATTTTCATAAATTTGCCTTAATTAAAAGAAAATAAGTAATTAGATACATAAATAAAATTACAAAGGAAAAAAAATTACAAGTCGAACTGAAAATTCAGTAAAAATTTTAATCGATCCCGAAAAAGTGATCGATCTTCGAGTAACGATTACCTCAAAATTATCTTTTACATTAAATTCTTTCAAATTTATATTAATTTAATAGACTAAATTCCATTGAAAAGCAATCACCAATTCCATTCCAAATATAAACAAAAATTTATCAGTTCGACTGGGAATCTTAATCGATCAGCGAAAAAAAAAAATATCGATCTCCCAATAATCTTGGCGAACTCCAGGATTAATACAATTTCAGTGATTGAGGCTAATAATTAATGCGCATGTAAATCACTGGTCTTACGTAATATTCGTAATTCAGTGTAATTTGCTGAAAGTGTGTCGGAATTAAAGAGAACAGAGCGAGTGTATATGCACAATCTACTTTCGCACAAGGAGCCGCTACTAAATTTTTTCGGATGTTTTAATAACACAAAATTGGGAGACAAAAAAAAAGTACATCACTTCCTTCTCGCAGACACAGTTTATCTGATAAGCGGCTTTACATAAACTTAACTTAGATAAGTTCGAGTCTTTGAAAGTTTATGAAACGGTAATTCCGTGTGGATTTAAAAAATGTAGGTGTGTGAGTGTGTTTCTTTACACGCACTCACACACACAAGGTAGATTGAATTTCATTGTAATAATAGAAAAGGAAAAATTTTTTTATAATAATTATCTGCTCTTCTAAGGCAATAATTGCAACAACCAAAACAACAATAGCAATCTTTACAAGTTGATAAATGGAAAACAATGATAAGACGTTCTTGTACAATATTTTAATTTAATTTATTTTTTCAGTTCTGTATTTTTTTTTAAGAAAATTAGTGGGAAAGAAGAATAATATTTTTTCTAGATTATTAATGATGCAATTATTAATAAAATGTATTATTTTATTAAAAACCAAGAAATGATAGATTTCATAATATAACAAATTTTTTTTAGAAATAAATTATTTTTAAATATCAAATAAAAATAATATAAAATGTATCATTTAATATATACCACAAATATATAAATACTATTTGATGTTATTAAATATATATTTAATGATATCAAATAAATGACAAACCCCAGAACCGTAATCTCCCCAAACCGTAAAACGTGAATCGATAAGACGCCATTTATTGCACCTTAATTTATTTTTAATAAGCTTCATTTCGTCATTTTTATTTTACAGCACGACTGTGGATTAAAAATTCTTGGATTTGACGGAGAAAAAAAAATGCAATTAAGGAAACACCCGTCGCCGATAAGGCTCTCGAGTTTACGGATAGTTCCAAACCGATAAGAGCCCCCGGGGTGGAAAATCTTTTCGGCAAACAATGCAACCGGGCGATTCTTTTTTTTTTTTTTCTTGCACCCAGGGAATAATGCATTCCGTTTCGCTGCATGATGCAGTCGGAAAATGCGCGGCTGATTAATTAAACGTGATATTAATTTTTTCGCTGCGTCACTTCAGATCACGGCAATCAGGCCCCTTATGCGAGAGTCCGACTTTGTCGTACCACGTCATATGTTTAATCGAACTCAAAATCGTGTCGGCAAATTGCAGGAAAATCCGCTATTTGTGCCGAATAACGGCGGAAATCGTAAAAGGGAATTCGTTTGTGGAGGAAAAAAAAAAAAGAGTAGAATTATCGCGAATTCTCGCAACGTCATTTCGAAGACCGTAGTTATGCTCCTCGAGTGATAGTTGATATTTAATCCCAACTTATCTCGGCAAATGACTCAAAGATCCGCCTTTTTTTTTTTTCTTTTTTATCTCGAGTAACGGCGAAAATTATGCGAGTAAAATTCGATTCCACGGGAAAAAAATATAATTATCGGGATTTTTTTTTCGCACAGTCATTGTAGATAGGTTTTAAAGAATGAGAGACATTTCGCGAGCACCGGTATTAAAAATTGTAGGCATGGATTTTATAATAAATGGAATATTTATTAAGGAAAAAAAATAGGAAATGTATTTTCGCGACCCCGTACGCACTTTCATGCGTGGGAGTACATCCCAAGTATTAATGCTTCCTAGTCCCACTAATCTAATTTAAGAAACGCCAATTCCGAAGTTTTTCCAAGACCAGTTGTTTGCAAGGAGAGCCTCTATTCTTGTAAATTTACGATATTGTTACAATATTATTTTTTTAGCCGTTCCCCAGGTGTTTTTTATGCTTCGTTGCGACTAAGAAAAAAATGGAATTCGCATGAATTCGATTGCAAGAATTTTTCTAGCCTCCTTTACTTATTCCTTTCTTTTTTTAATTATTTACAGATGGGTCCTGAAAACCTTCTGGGTCGGATTCAAGCGGGAGCTGGAGATCTCGGATCTGTGTTCACCCTTGAAAGAACATACCAGTGGATTGCTGGGGAAAAAAATATCCTCGTTATGGAGCAAAGAGTGCCAGAGAGTGGACAGGAAACAGAAGCAAAGGTCCAAGAAAAAGGACGAGTCCTCGAAGGATTTTGACGTTGCAAAGGAAAAGGAACCCGAGCCCAGTTTGTTGAGAGTCTTGATAAAATGTTTTGGGGCGAAAGTCATGGTTTATGGAATTGCATTGGCAATCATGGAAATCATACTCAGGTAATAATTTTTTTTTTTCGACTTTTTTCCATCAAGAAAAAAAATTGTCTTTCAATATATTTTTTTTATTTCCATTTTAATTTTGTGGAAATTTCAAATGGAAATTTTTCCTATTTTTTCATTTTTTTTTCCAATTTAATTTCCATTTTCATTTGATGGAAACGAATCACGAGGTTGAAAATTACAAGGCGACTAGTCTCAAGCTCCTTTCATTTGCAAACTTTTTTCAGAAGCGTTCACTTCTCGGTTTCAGTAATTTTCAGCTGCATGATTGACGCAAAGTGCAGAGCAATGAAAAAGAACAAAAAAATGATAATGATTAAATCCTCTTTGAAATACGTCCAGATTAAACCAACCGTTATTTTTGGGACTCCTGATACGATATTATTACCCCATCAAAGTGCGTTATACGCCGATACACGGCAGAATGTACAACGTTTCTGATCTGCATAACGTCAAGAAGGAAGATACTGCCAGACCGTTAAGTCTCCAAGTCTCTTTTGAACCCTGTACCTATTGTAAAAGTATTCCATAGAAAATTGCAGTTCCTAGTTAGCAAATAACAAAAAAAAATTTTTTTTTCACGACTTCTGGAGGAAAACACTTGAAACCAAAGATCCAAAACATGAGGAAATTCATGTTTCTTCAATTTTATCAATTAATTTTCAATTCGAGATTTCTTCAAAGTCCGTTGCTTATACGAAAAAGGAATTCTTTACCTTTCTAAAAAAAAAATAATTTTCCCGCAACTGCAAATATTAATAAATATTTTTCCTCCTCGAGCGTCCTAGAAATATCTCCATACAAATTACCACGTTAACAGCATTTTCAACAGCAACGTTGAAACGTTTGCCAGGACTCGTTGCCATTCTTTTTCTAAAAGGCTGTGAAAAGTCTCTTGATTTTCCTTCTTAAAGCACTAACTACTCTGATGTTTCTAATTTTTTCCTTACAGACGATAAAAAAAATGCGCATCAACCAGTTTCTTAGATAAAATACATAATATTTAGGAAAAAATAAGAAGTCCTGAATTGTTAGTTATTAAAAACTATTAAAATTAATTCCAAGTTTGTTATTTTCCAGACACTAAATTTTGCAAATTTAAAAAAAATTTATTTTCGTTATTTATTTATAAATCAGGATACAAGTAATTGGAGTTAAAAAAATCCTTACTTGAAAATTCCATTTTTTCCAAAATTCTCAATTCCAATTGTATCTTTCTCTTTTTTTTCTCGTGTGACCCCGATTTCTTTGCTTCCTCCTAATCTCGGATTTTCTGAATTAAAAAAAAATCCAGAATTTCATGAATTAACTAATTTCCATTTTTCCGATTTTTTCAGGGTTTTGCAACCGCTGGCTCTTGGACGATTGCTGAGATACTACAGTGCTGCGAATGCCGAAACTCAAGAAATTTCACAAACGGAAGCTTACCTCTATGCAGTTGGGGTGATTCTGTGCTCAGGAATCAACATTTTCGTCGTGCATCCTTACATGATGGCCATCCTGCACATGGGGATGAAAATGCGAGTCGCCTGTTGCTCCTTGATTTATCGCAAGGCCTTGAGGTTATCGAGAACCGCCCTGGGAGAGACGACGATCGGCCAGGCTGTGAACCTCCTCTCGAACGACGTTAACCGATTCGACGTTGCCATTATTTTCCTTCATTATTTGTGGATCGGTCCTTTGGAGACCCTGATAGTGACTTATTTCATGTGGGCGGAAGTGGGAATTTCAGCGGTTATCGGCGTCGCTTCCTTGCTCCTGTTCATTCCCTTGCAAGGTAAATTTTTTTTAAATCAAAAATCCGTTACCTTGGAATGGAACGAAAATTATTTTTTTTATTTTTTGAGGCATGGATTTTGGCCTTTTTTCAAATTAAATATTTGATATCGTCGAAAATCCATGATTCAATAATAATCGATCGTTTATTTATTTTTTTTTATTTATTTTCAGCCTGGTTGGGAAAAAGATCCTCCATTCTGAGATTAAAGACTGCCATTAGAACCGACGAGAGGGTTCGTCTGACGAATGAAATCATTACCGGAATTCAAGCCATTAAAATGTACACGTGGGAGGGGCCCTTCAGCGACCTAATTCAAGAATCCAGAAGGTAACGCCTCGAATTCTGGTTTTTTCTGAATTTACTAGATACTTTTGAGCCCTTTTCCTTGATTTTTTGGGGAAGAATTATTTTTAAAAAATTGTTTTTTTGAATTTCAGGAAAGAAATCAAAGTCGTCTCGGGCACTTCTTACATTCGAGGAGTGACCATGTCCTTCATCATGTTCACCACGAGGATGTCCCTCTTCCTCACCGTGTTGGCTTACGTCCTCCTCGAGGACTACATTACAGCCGAGAAAGTGTTCATGCTAACGGCGTATTACAACATTTTGAGGCAAACCATGACGGTCTTCTTCCCACAAGGTACCCACTCCCTTTGGACTTCTTTCGTATCGACGTTTTTTTTTTATTATTATCTCGCCACTCGACTTCCCGTTGTATCACTCTCCAAAGCAAACATTCCATTAAGGAGTCAGTCAAAATGACGTCAATGCGAAATTTAAACCGAATCGATGTTCCAGGAAGGCTCTATTTTTTTCTCTTGGTTGAAGCATAAAAAAAAATTGATTGAAAAGCGAGTCAAAATTATGATTCTGACGATTCCCTTGGTTCCAGGTATCACCCAAGTCGCGGAGGCGATGGTTTCTATCAGAAGGTTGCAGAAGTTCATGCTCTACGAGGAAATCGACCGCAAGGATGGCAAGAGCACCGACGAGAAGGAGGAGACGGCGAATAGCATGAACGGGAAAATGAACAGCAGCAGCGGTGGGGCTCCGGAGGACAACGAGTATCAAGTTTGCCTGGAAAATGCATGTGCGAAGTGGGTGTCTTACTCGCGAGAAGACACTTTGCACAATATCACGATGCGGATCAAACCCGGGGAGTTGGTGGCCGTCGTCGGACAAGTTGGTTCGGGGAAATCGAGTTTGTTGAACGTCATCCTCAAGGAGCTGAATTTGCACAGTGGCAGCCTAAAAGTAGGTTTTCGTGGGACTCCTAAAAAAAAAATAATTAGGAATTCTCTGAATGCAAAAAGGAGCCCTTGTTCGTGAAAAATTAATTAAATTAGGTTCCAAGGGATTTTTTTTATAGAATTCCGAGTTCCATGAAATTCCAAAAAATTTTTAATGAACGAGGAAATGATTTTTTTTTTTTTTTGGAAATTCCTAGTAACTCGAATTTCGTTGATTTGATCTCCAGGTAAATGGAAAAGTAACATACGCTTGCCAAGAACCGTGGCTTTTTGCCGGCTCGGTCCGGCAAAATATTCTGTTCGGTCGGAAAATGGATCACCTTCGGTACGAGCGGGTCGTGAAAGTGTGCCAATTGAAGCGAGATTTTACCCTACTGCCGTACGGTGACAAAACGGTCGTCGGTGAACGAGGTATAAGTCTCTCGGGTGGACAACGCGCCAGGTGATTTTTTTTTAGCCGTAAAGATTTTGCGAATTTTCTTTTTTTTCCTAAATTTTAGAAGCGAAAATATTAATAATTAAAAATAAAATTGTTTCCGTCTCGAAACAGGATAAATCTAGCCAGAGCTGTGTATTCGGACACGGATGTCTACCTTTTCGACGATCCCCTGAGTGCAGTCGACGCTCATGTTGGGAAACACATGTTCGAGGAGTGCATCGACAAGTACCTGAAGAACAAGACTCGTATCCTGGTGACGCATCAGTTGCAGTATCTTCGAAACGTGGACAAGATTTTCCTCCTGAAGGATGGTGTAGTGGAGGCTGAAGGGTAATAATCCGAGGAATCGAGAATTTTTTTGTTGTTGGAATTAATTTATAATTAATTAAATTCTGTCTTAATTTTTATCAAAATCAAGAATTTTTAGGAAATTTTGAGAGAGTGCCAATTTTGAAATTTTTTCATTTTTTTAGAACTTACGACGAACTCGCAAAAATGGGAATTGATTTTGGAAGATTGTTGGAGCAAAAATCAGAAGTCGATGAAAAAACGGCTTCAGCGCCAGTTAGTAGAAGCACCTCGCGAAATCCGAGTATCAGTTCTTTGAATTCTTACATGACCGACACTGCGGTGCAACAGGAAGACCCGAACGAGGTAAGTTTATTTGAAATTTTTTTTTACCGTTTCGAAAAGTGCAAAAAAAAATTGAAAATAAAATTTTCCAATTTCCAAATTTCAAACTAACCGAGAATTATTTTTTCCCAGGTCGCCGAAACACGATCGAGCGGCAAAATCTCGGGGAAAGTTTACGCAGGTTACTTCCTAGCCGGTGGCAACTGGTGCATCATCTCCTTGGTGCTGATGTTATGCATTTTGGCGCAATTAGCAGCCAGCGGCGGAGATTATTTCATTGCTCAGTGGGTCAACATGGAAGAAGAATCGGTAGGACATTTTTTCGTTGTTAATTTTGATTTTTTTTCCGCGATAATTCCGACTAATACTTGGTTTCTTCTTTTTTTTTCAGGTGAAACAGGTGAACGACACGGTCAAGGTGGTAGAATGGAAAGGTCCGATCACACGGGACGTGTGTATTTACCTGTACACGGGACTCACGATTTTAACGATAGCGGTCACTCTCATTCGATCGTTCTCCTTCTTCTCCATGTGCATGAAAGCATCGGTTCGACTCCACGATCGCATGTTCCGATGCATCAGCCGGGCCACCATGTACTTCTTCAACACCAACACTTCCGGACGTGTGCTGAACCGATTTTCCAAAGACATGGGAGCGGTCGATGAATTGTTACCCGTGGCTTTGATAGATTGCGTCCAGATCGGGCTCAGTTTGCTCGGTATCATCGTCGTCGTGGGTCTCGCGAATCCCTGGCTTTTGATACCGACCCTCGTGATCGGTATTATTTTTTACTACCTTCGAGTATTTTATATCGCCACGAGTAGGAGCGTGAAACGACTGGAGGGTGTCAGTAAGTACAAAGTCATTTCAAATTAATAATAATTAATTTTTATTATTACCGATTTTTCATTATTTATTTACTTATTTCATTATTTTTGCAGCTCGATCGCCGGTTTTCGGGCACTTGAACGCAACCATGCAAGGTCTGGCGACAATTCGAGCCTTCGAAGCGGGCGAGATCCTCACGAAGGAGTTCGATCACCACCAGGACTTGCATTCCTCCGCCTGGTACATTTTTATCGCCACTTCCCGAGCCTTCGGATTTTACCTGGACGTCTTCTGCTTGATCTACATCGCCCTGGTAACCCTGAGTTTCCTCATCATCGGCGATGAGACCCAGGGTGGAAGCGTTGGACTGGCGATCACCCAGAGTATCGGTCTCACCGGCATGTTCCAATGGGGAATGCGTCAGAGCGCGGAGCTGGAGAACCAGATGACCTCGGTCGAGCGCGTCCTCGAATACAGGTTCGCCTCGATTCTCAAAAATTAAAAAAAAAACGAAGAATCGAAATGTACCAATTTTTTTATTTTGCCCTGAATCGAAATTAAAATTGTTTATATTTAATCGTTAAAAAATTATTATTCGCGTATTCGAATTTTCTTTGGAAAAAATTTCCTGATTTTTTTTTACAATCTTTCGTTTCTTTCACAGCAACATCGAGAGTGAGCCGCCATTAGAAAGCGCTCCAGGCAAAAAACCCAAGGAGGGTTGGCCCCAGGAAGGAAAGATCGAGTTCAAAGGAGTGTCCCTACAATATTCCCCGATGGACCCGCCTGTCCTGAAAAACCTGTACTTCACGATTCGCCCCAAGGAGAAGGTCGGCATCGTCGGTAGAACCGGTGCCGGGAAGTCCTCGCTCATCCAAGCCCTGTTCCGATTGGCCAACATCAAGGGGCCGATCGTCATCGACGGCATAGACACGACCGAGATCGGCCTGCACGATCTGAGATCGAAGATCAGCATCATCCCGCAGGAGCCCTTCCTCTTCTCGGGCACGTTGAGGCGCAATTTGGACCCCTTCGATTCTTACACCGACCACGTCCTGTGGCAGGCCCTGGAGGAGGTGGAGCTGAAAGAGATGGGCCTGGAGGCGCGCATCAACGAGGGCGGGACCAATCTGAGCGTGGGCCAGAGGCAGCTGGTTTGCCTCGCGAGGGCTATCGTCCGGAACAACAGGATACTGGTCCTGGACGAGGCCACGGCGAACGTGGATCCTCGCACCGACGAGCTCATTCAGAAGACGATCAGGCGCAAATTCGCCGATTGCACGGTTTTAACGATCGCCCACCGATTGCACACGGTCATGGACAGCGACAGGATCTTGTTGATGGATGCTGGGATGGTTGCTGTGAGTGGAAATTTAAAAAAAATTAATTTATTGCGTGATTATTAATTTAACAGTTCCACAAATATTAGTTTGCGTTAATTTTGCGATGAAAATTTCGTCATTTATTTATAATTTGAATTTCAGGCTAAAAATGGTAAATTTCGCGTACCGGAAGAATTACCTTTTCCCGGAAAAAAAAATAGAGAAAATTGAAATATCGTAATTTTCGAGCACTAGAAATTTTTTCTATGGGTTTGTTTATTTATGTATGCAATTTTTCAGGAATTCGATCACCCCCATTTGCTGCTGCAAAGTGAAACCAGCGCCTTGACCAGCATGGTGAACGAAACGGGATCGGCAATGGCCAAGGCACTGATCAAAGTTGCCCGGGAAAATTACCTGCAAATGACGGGAAATAACACAACAACCCTTTAGAGGAAGGAGGAAATTCAAACGAGGAAACAATAATTAAAGAACAAACGCTAAATGAGTTCAAACGTAAAACACTATTTTTTAAAGTTCCTTTGCTTCGCGGATTCAAAATCCGCCCGAGATTTTTGAGGGAATCAACTTTTTTCTTTTTGCTTGGGATTCTTCTTTGGGATTCAAAATCCCGAGAAGAGGCAAACGAGAAGAATTTGTTTTCTTTATTGGCGGGTGGCAGCGAGGGGACGGTGACGTAATTTTTTCGAAATTCTCCGATTTTCGGGAATTTCCGGGAAAAAAAGAAATCGCGACGTTTCCTCGCCGGCCGCTGATTTCAAGCTGCCATTTGAATGTTACCGAATACATGTGAACAATCCTCTGGGTATTATTACCGTTATTGTCGTCGTTACTTTTTTTTTTTAAATAATATACATACGTTCGTTTGTTATTGAAATTTTCACGAAACCGCGGTTCACCGGTTCCTAGATAACGTAGGAATGGAAGGAGTGTGACAAAGGCAACAAAGCGAATCATTGTTCACCCATAGGCTGTCTGTCCACGCAGTATTATTTATATTTTTTATATACGATCCAAAATTAACAAAACTCGAAAGTACTTGTTGCTCAATCAATTTTTTTTTTTTTTTTTCATAGTGGAATCCTTCACTTGAATTTTTTTTTTTTTCGTCAAATGGCATTTTTACTTGTTTTCGAGTATAAAGTAAATTCATTGTGAGTTAATGAAATTAATATTATAATTGTTACTATTGATATTGTTTCAGTGGAAACTTGAATTAGTAAAAATTTGAATTTCGACTCGGAGTCCCTCCGATTGAAATTTTTGTCGATTAATTTTCCTCGAACTCTCCAGCCTTTCGAGTTTTGTTAAATCCATAACCATTATTTCTTGGTACTTAAAAACTCAATAGTTAGCAAACGTACTTAAGATACTACTGCTAAAAAGAAATGATGTTATCACAGGAGTTTTTTCTCTTCGCTGCGTGAAACGTATATTTAAAGTAAAACAAAAAAAGAAAAAAAGAACAGGCGAATTATCATCAACGCGTTCATCGTAATTACCATTATCATTATTATTATTATTATTATTTTTAATTTGAATACGATACTTTTGTATTCAGGAGAATTAAATCCTAAAAAATAGGTTTCATTCCATTTCCGAAGATATATAAATTTTCTTTTTTTTTGGATATTCGGAAACTGGAAAATTTGGAAAATTTCGAAAACAATGGAACAAAAAAGATTAATCACAGGACAGTGTGGTGATGAAAGAAAATCAAGCGATTACTCATAATCGAAATTCAATTCGCCGGTCGATGAAAAAAAAAGAGAGAAAACGAACAGGAAGAGAAATTCAGAGATGCTACAATATTTTATCTACGTTTTATTATATTTAAAAAAAATATATATAAAAAAATGAGGCTCGCGTTTTTTTGACGAGGAAAAATAGATATAAGCCATTTTTTTTTCCAAGTCGATCGATTTTCCGGCAAAGTCGATCCCTTGCGAATTTTAGGGAAGGAGTTTGTACATTGGATTTTAATGTGAAATTTTGTTCCTTCACATTTTGCAAATTTTTGGTGCTAGAATTTATGGGGGAGAAAAAAAATATCCAGCCCTTCCGGTTTTTTTCCCCTTAAAAAGGTGCCCTCAAAGTATGAATGAATTTTGAGAAAATAGAGAAAGGGTGACATTTGTGTAATTTTAAGCCACCGAACAACAATATTGTAAATCAAATGTTCGTCAATCTATTTTTGTTAAGAAACAATTGTTATAGAGAATTTATTGTAAACGAAAAAAAAAAAAAAAATCAACGAGCAGGGAAAAATTGCCTTAAACGTAAATAAGTGCCTACATTGTAACAATTCCGTCGCCAAGCGATTGTTGATAATAATAAAAGGAAAGAAAGAACAAAAAAAAGTAGAATTGTGATAAAAAAAATGTCCAGAAAAATTCTTGTACTTTTTTGGCCATTTTTCATCTTCGATGATCAACGACCGTGATTAATCGGCAAAGAAAAATTTATTATTTCTTTTTTTATTGTTACAGTAATTCGCATTTTTACAGTCATCATTTCTTTCTTTTTGTGGAAATGATTAAAAAAAAAAGAGGAAAAATGGATACAAATGAAAAATATTTCCAGTTTTACATTTTCCCTTCCATTTTACACTAGAATTAACATTTCTTGATAATATACAAGAGAAAAGGAGTACACATTTTCATTATCATCACATTTTTTTTTCGAAACTGTATTTATATATTTTGACATTTTTCCTTTGCAAAATTGTACGTATCGCGTTATTTATAAGTTTTCTCGTCGTCTTTGCGTTGCGTCGTTTCAAAGATTCTTCGGAATCCTCGAATTCATTCGTTTTCTTTATCTCTAGATTTTCTTTTTATTATTTATACATTTAATTATCATCTAAGAAAAAATAACGAAGCGAAGAAACAATTTTTCAAAATCGGCCTTTCTTACAAAATCGAAGATTCAAATCTGCATTTCTTTTCTTTTTTTTTTTTTTACGAACTGTCCATCCGATTTTTCGGTAACGTAAAAATACCGATTTTTCGGGGGAAATCGCGTACGGCAGTGACGTATTTTTCGAAATTTCAAAATTCGAAAGCGAATGAAGAAAAAAAAAATTGCGCATTTTCAGGGAAACGAAAATTTTAATGAAAATCCTCGGAATTTTGGAGAAATTGAAAATTACGTCGTAAATTAATTAATTAATCCACAATTATGCAATTTTTTTTCTCTAGTTCATGGAAAATCGAATTTTCGGGAAACTCAAAATTACGTTGTAATTAATTAATTAATTAATTAATTAATTGGCAATTTGAATCTTCGGCGCGAGAATAAAAAAAATTACTTTGTAAGGTCATAAAAAATCGGGAACGGGGAGCGAGAGACCTCGATTTAATTAATCGATCGATCGATTACTCGAAAATGTGCGTTGGGGAGAGGCTGCGATTAATTAACTAAAACTGGCTGTCCCCTTTAAAAGAAAAATAGTTTGAATAATTCATGCTAAAAACTATACTCTGCTTACTCATCTCGCAAAATTTGAATCGTTGAACCGGGAAAAAAGAATGACTTTCCTTTTTTTTTGTTTTTTATCTCGGAAACATTTTATATTCCACTTAACGTTATACTTTCGACTTTTATTGAAATAAAGAGAGGAAATAAAAAAAAAAGGCTTTGCAAAGGAGAAGTCGACTGTGAAAATTCAAGTACACGCACTTGGAACTTAAGATGTGTTATAAGTATACGCTTTTCTCTGAAAAACCGCTATTTCAATAAGAAAAAAAAAGAAATAAAATAAAATACAGTAAAATATTAAAATACTTTTCCCATTTTTTTTCTTGCGGTGCAACGATTCAATAGCTTTCAATATCGCGATATTTTTTTTTTTTCCCTATCGACGTCGAAAGCAAAGCGAGACGAATACTAGTGTATTTTAATACTGGTAGTAAAGAGAATTACGATTAATTAATTAATTAATTAGTAAAAATGAAGCTCACTGTCTTATCAGTTTGCGCGTTGGTTTTGTAAAATCGCTGACGTCATAGACGTTATCATTAATCTGATTTTCCCATTTTCCGTGTCATTTTCATTTCGTTTTGTATTTTTTTGTTTGGTTTATTTCGTTTTTTTTTTGTTTTGAGAAACCGAAAGGTACATTTTCTTGGAATCTCATTCGACAGAATCTATTATTTTATATTAATCGTTATTGCTAATGTAATTATTATTATTATTATTAATATTATTATTATTATTGTTATTAGGAGTTAATTATGAACGGTTACAATAACGCTGAAGGGGGAATCGATAGTTATAGTAATTTTTACCATGTTGAAATTGTACCTCTAATTTCAATATTAATGGGAATTGTTACTATTGAATTTTTTTCTCAGCGTCCCCTTGCCGAAATTTCGCATTAATGAAAATTATTATTATTGTCGTTACCATTATTAAAATTCCAATTGCAATTTCAACGATAACAAAAATAATAATTGCCCACCCCAAAATTGGCTCCCTCGACATAGTGAAAAATACCATACCACCGGTTCCTCCTCCAAGAGAAGGAAAAAAGAAATACTTTTCTGTTTTTTTCTTTAACGCTTACAGTGTTTCTCTCTCTCTCTCTCTTTTTTTACTGATATACAAATATTTCCGTTTGCTCCTTTGTTTATCCATTATCGACTGTATAAAAAACGTATAAAAAGGAATTTTACGTTACACTCGAGTGTGTGTGTGTGTGTTTATGTAGAATGTGGAAATGTTCGCATATTTATAATATATTTCTTTTTTTTTTGCGTCCTTCGTTTTTCCGCTTTTGTTTAAAAAGAAAAAAGAAAACGACAAATAACGAAATCGCTGCTTTTCCTTTTTTCTTTTTCTTTCGGAAAAGACAAAACAGCGAATCCTCGCGCTATAAACAAAATATTACAGGATAAATAATAACCGTAGACCTACGCCAACTAAATAAATAAATGCAATTATCGCGCGTAATTGCTACATTGTTGCTGCAATTGTTCGTCAACTTCGAGCGCTAATCGCACGAATCGTCACGTAACTTCGAGTATTCATTATTTACAGTATAAAAAAAATATTAAGCAAAATGTAAAAGAGGGTGTCAAAAAAAAAAAATGAGGAATCAGTCTTGGCAATTCCGACGTGGAAAAAAAAATTTTCCCTCCTAAAAAAAATTCCAACAAAAAGAAAAATATTAAAATTCCTCCGATTTTTAATATTATTTTTCACTTTTTTTTTTCTTGGAAATTTCAGATTCAACCTCGAAACCATCGCGACTTAGACCAGCACCTCGAGGCTCTCGCGTGACCGGGCCTTTTGCTGGCCACATTTCCCGTTTCCCTGGACGATCATGGCCACGGAGTGGCAGCTCATCCCGGAACTCGTGGGCCTGATCGGGGGCATCGCCAGCCTCAGCTTGTACCAGAACTTGTGAGACCCGGTGCCGATTCCGGTGCCGGTGCCGGAACCGGTACCACCGCCGCCGTTCCAGCGAAGGATCTTGAGCGAGTCCAAAACCGCCCGGGTGCTCTCCCCGTCCTGCTTCGAGCTCTTCGCCATGGTCGTGGGACTTGGCAGGTCCTTCAGCGTCACGACGATCGTCGTGACCGGTAAGGACGTGAGTTGCTTCAGGACCGACGCCACCGTGGAGTCCTTCCAGACGTTGCCGAGGGACGCTGGACTCAGGGTGACGATTATCCTCCGCGCCGACGACGAGTTCGCGCCGATTTCCAGGTTCCCTGGAGGAAAAAATCGGGGTGAGAAAATGTAAATGTGGAATTTTGGCATTTTTTTTGGAGAAATTCGAAATTTCAATTTTTTCAATTTATTATTATTTGAAGAAATTATTTTTTTTTCTGGGTTTTGGATGATTTTGTATTTTTTTTTTGGGATGAATTGAACATTTTTGGGAATTTTTAAATAAAAATTGGGGATTTGAATTTTTTGGAGAAAAATTTGAGATTTCATTTTTTATTTGAGGAGGAATTCGAATTTTTTTGTTCAAGTTCAAATTTCTGGGAATTTTTCATTTTTTTTATTTTATAGGAATTCGATTGAAATTCATAGAATAATTTCTACTATTATTACATAAATGATACTTTTCTTATAAATTAAATTTCCATATTTTGGAAAATTTTTTTATAAAATCCCGAAAACAATTTTTTTTTAAAATTTGCTCTGCTTTGCAATAAAATTTCCAAAATTCGTGTCCTACAGTAGACTTGAATATTTTTATTAAAAAAAACCCACAATTAAAAATAACAAGTCTGGCTGAAATCTAGATCAAGTCTCGAATTTTGAATGTTTTATTGCAATTGTTATTGGATAAAATCGAGGGTTGCCTTACGCCAAAGCGTGGGGGGCAAAAAACAATTTGTTGTTATAATTCGAGGGGCGAAATTGATTGGACGAAAGAGAGAAGGACTACAAATGTGCAATAAATGAAATTGAAATGCTTTCGAACGAAAGGGTGTAATTGCACAAAATGAACACTTTCGAACGAAGCGATTGTTCGGTATTCCAGTTGTTTGCCATTACTTAGCGTATTTGTTCTGCGCCAATTAACTGCTCAATTAATTAAAAACTATTTATTAAGCAAACATTTCCAGGCGGACCCACCACCTTCCATTTACTGGGACGCGGGCATGCGGTTGCAGCTGACTTTCACCAGTGGCGGTCTTCCGCAATCGATAACGTTTCGTTTATTGATGGAACAACACTTGTAATTTACAGAAAGGACAACTTTTGCCCGCAAACCGTCCAAAATTTGGCACCCGAGTCCCCGTCGTCGACTTTGGCTGGCAAGTAAAGGGCATTTTTCAAGCAATTTCGAGGGTAACTCTTGGTAGAATTATTATTTTTGTTATCCAAAAATTGGAAATTGAATTCCAAGTTGATTTTGGAATTTTTACAATTTTTTTCAAAACTGGGGGATTATTATTTTTATTTTTCAAAAATTGGAAATTTAATTACAAGTTAATTCCAGTATTTTTTCGCAGAATTTTTAGGAGCAAATTTGAATATTATTTTGAAAAATATTCGAAAATTTTCCGAATTTGCTAGATTTTCTTGGGCTGGTGCATAATTAATGACGATTTCTTTGCACCTTCGGTCACCAAAAAAATCGTCGTTAATTACGCACCGTACTTCCCGGCCACACTTTCCCAAAATTATCAAAAATTAAAAAAACAAATAATTTCCAGCACCGACGAGACACTTACAATTGTGATTCAAATGCGAGAGTTCCAGGGAATTGCATTTGTATCGGTACCTGGACTCCAGGGTGGGTATCAAAGTGCCAACGACCAGACTGGAGTCCTTTTCGTGGTAACAGACCAAAGCGTCGCAGTCTTTGCCATCTGGAAAAAACCAAAAAAAAAAAGTAAATTATCAATTTTTTTTCCTTTTTCTACAACTTTCGCAATTTTTGCAATTTCGCCGCAATTGCTCTTTTTATTTTCCAGTTGCACCCGAAGGATGCGACTACCAACAAACTCGAAAGGCGGTAACTCGGGACACCTTGTACCCGGGAAATTGCAATTGCAGAGACGGTGCATAGCGGCGCGTAGCGATAATTACCATTCTGTTCCAAGGGAGCGAATTTGTCGCGACAAAGAAGCACCAAAGGTAACCAGCATCGAGCGTAAAAGGCCGCAGCCGAGACGAGAAGCAGCAACACGAGCACCGCAAGCAGCAGTGATCTCCTCCACGAGCCGTTCTGCAATCCCAAACCGAATTGTGGTTCTGCAAGAAAGCAACGATACTGAGTGCAACGGACGCCCAAGATGCGGCAATTTCGGGAGAAAAATGGAAATCATTGAAAATGCGGTTTTTCTCACCCTGACGGTAAACGTGGGCCAGCAGAGCGATTTGCTCGTCGACCCCGTTGCTGATGTCGCACCTGTACTCCCCGTAATCCTCCAGGGCGATGTCTTCGATCTCCAGGTACGAGCCCACAATTTGCTCGTTTTCCCTGAAAAAGAAAAAGAAAAAAAGAAATATTATGGGTTTAGAATTATTTGTCAATTTAGAATTTTTTTTTCCAAATTTTCTATTTCTATTTTATTTTATTGTTTCTGCATTTCGCCATTTTTCTGTATTTCCATTTTTTTTAGAAATCGTGTGATTGCATCGAATCCACTGGTTTTGGACAATACTGACTCTTGGCATACAACCAGAAAGACACGTTTTGGAGCATTCACCAAAAAAAAAAAAAAAAAAACAGGGTCCACAATTGGTGCCAAAAATTCTCCATTTCCAGGGGAACCCGATGGATACAACCGAAGGGCGTTTACGTTTAGGGCGAGTCGGTTCCGGGAACGAGAGCCGAGACTTGAGACTCTCTTCTCTTCTCTTGTTTTCTCTGTTCTCTTTTCATTCTCTTTGCAGCACACGCCTGCAGGTACCGCGATTAGTCTTTTTGCCGGGGATCCTGTAGGGCATTATACAAGTAATAATGGGAGGACAAACTCAGGGCCAGCCAGCGAGCCAGTCAGCGAGGCAGGCAGCAAAGAGCAAGAGCAAAGCCGGCCGGATGATAGCGAGTCGTCGGGCTGTAGTCAACCAGGTGAGGCAAAAGTCGAGGAGAGTCGGAGCTCTCCAGAACTTCGGACAAGAACTCGGGAGGAATCTCTCTCTCATCGCTGCTGAGCCGAGCTCCGTCATTACTCTAATGATACCTTTGCCTCTTCGTTCCTCACTTCTTCCGCTCTCTTCACCGATCTTCTCTTCCATGGGTTACCCACACCGACTGCGAGCCGAGCCAAGTCGAGTCAACTCGAGTCGAGTCGAGTCGACTCGACTCGACTCGAGTTGAGTTGAGTTGAATCGAGTCTGACTCGACTAAAGAGCACAAAGGAAAGGAGCATTGCCTGACTGGCTCGGTTTTGCTTCTCCAGTGAAATCAAACCATGCCTCTTTCGCTGCTTATTCTGTTTCTTCCTGTACTTTTGTCATTCTTTTGCAGGATTTTTGCTGGTTTTATGACGGCACTCTTTTCATTGCAGATTATGCAGTTTTGGATTGACAATTTCAGTACCAATGCCAAGGCCAAGGATGGATGCTGATGCTGATGCTGATGCTCCTGGAGGCTCTTGCAGTTGCAGTTGCATTCGATAAAAGATCAATGACAGGAAGAAGAAAGCCTTGGACGCGATAAAAAATAGGCCCAGTTCGAAGTAATGTGTTAAACGATGGTTCCGGGATGGTGTCCTATGACAATACCAAGTCCAAGTCCAATTCCAATTCCAATGCCAAGGCCAATTCCAATTCCAATGCCAATGCCAAGTCCAATTCCAATTCCAATGTCAAGGCCAATTCCAATGCCAAGGCCAATTCCAATTCCAATTCCAATGCCAAGGCCAATTCCAATTCCAATGCAAAGGCCAATTCCAATTCCAATTCCAATGCCAAGGCCAAGGATGGATGCTGATGCTCCAGGAGGCTCTTGCAGTTGCAGTTGCATTCGATAAAAGATCAATGACAGGAAGAAGAAAGCCTTGGACGCGATAAAAAAATAGGCCCAGTTCGAAGTAATGTGTTAAACGATGGTTCCGGGATGGTGTCCTAGAAGACGAGGGACTCCGGCACTTGCTGCGTAAATGCATTTCACATCTTCAAGCTCAAAAACAAAAAAAAACTGTTATTTGAGCACCCCCATTAACAACAACCCCATTAATTGAGACATTCCCTGAGAAAAAAAAAAGGCAAAGATTCGTTAGGGGCAGGAGGCAATGAAAGTAAATAAGATTGTAATTGTATATACGTATGTAAACCGTGTAAACAATAATTAGGATTATTATTATGGTTGCACTGCCCCTGGTTTCTGGTCCGGTGCATGTTCGGGTGTATATATATGTATATGTAGGTATGTCATACATACATCCCTCGCCGCTATCTTGATATGCAAATGTACATATGAATTTTTCAATGTTGCCCGATTACATTTGCCTAATTAAACAGTCACTTAGCACTCGAAACATTTCGCCATGCTAATTTCATTACGCGAGCGAGCGCAGGCAGCCATGGCTGGTATACGGCGAGTGCAACTTACACACTATTAATTCCCGGCACATAATTTAGTTTATTCCACCCTTCGTACCGGGTACCACCGCCGCCGTGCACCTCGTGCTTCCATCGTAACACACGTAGTAGTCTCCCATATACTCGGTGCATTCAATTGCATGCTTGTACAATGCACATGTTATATGGTCCCATATTTTATATACATATACATACATATATATATCCTTCTTCTCCTTGGTCGGTCGTTTTTTTTTTATATAATAACAATTCTCCAAATTTAATTTCTGTCACGGCCCTTTTATTTACCGATAAATTATGACATAGGTATTTTTTTTACACGGTAAGAAATTTTTGGTGACGGTAAGAAAATTGTAAAATTAGTATTTCTGACCGGTATAAATCTTTATGCACGACACCAACGTGGTGCCACCGGCGCCTGCCCGATGGTTTTCGCGTGGCACCAACCTGGTGCCACCGGACGGACGAGAAGGACAAGAAAAAGTGACTATCGTTATTATTTTTATTAATTTTCCTCTATTTCCCCCCACCCCCCTATCAAAAAAATACCATCCCCTCGACTTTTAATTTTTTTTTTTTCGGAACCTGGCAAAAATGAGGGGCGCAATAAAAACCACCGCAACGCGGTGGGATATCGTGCTTTTTCGCGATGGTATCGCCCTTCCTTCCCCCTTTTTTTTCCTTTTTTGGTTGAAAAACCTCCTTTTCCTCGCTTTTTCCCCCCGGTACACCGCACCGGTGTTACTATCATACGCTACTCATCTCGTTGAACCCCAGTGGTCGCACATTGTAGACAAAGTCTCAGTCAGCGAAACTCCTTTTTTACTTCTCCGGTGTCTTACATGTAACCGTACCCACACATACACACACACACACACGCGCGCGCGTGGATAGCTGTCCGTGTATGTGTACGAGTATGTGGGTTTCGTGTGTGGCTGTGTAAGATTACAGCTGCCGTAGCAAGTATCGGAGAAAGTCTCGCTAAAGGAAGAGAAATAGTTTGAAGGAAGGGAGAAATCTTTCCCGCAGGAAAGCTTTCCCTTATTCTCAGTTTTTCCTCATTCCCTGCCTCATTTCCTTTTCCTACGTTCGCTGGAAAAAGAATTTTCCGTGTCTTCTTATTTTCGAGCTTATCTCGTTTGAGAAATTCCTCGCCATACTTCCGGGAGACTTGCGATTTCACCCTGTAACGGCATCCCACGAATTTCGAAAAATTTCTTCTTTTTCCCCAAAATTCATCAATAAACTATTTTTTCAATTTCCAAAAAAAAAATAAACTTTCAAAATTCACTCTTTCTTTTCAATTCATTTTTGTTCCTTTTCTAACTTTTACTTCCGACACTTTTTTTTCGTATTTATTCGTTTTACTTGAGTTTTCGTGATTATTTGTTTCATTTGTTTTTTCTTCTTCTTTTTTTTTTGGAAAATCGTCCGAGTGAATCGTACAAATCCGCTGCTTTTCCACCCCCTATTTTCTCCCCTTGCCTCGAAGTGGCAAGTCTTGGCGGGTATTTTATAATAACCTTGGCTTTGTTTCCAGCGGGAAAACTGCTGGAACACAAAACTGCAGGTAAATACTACGTGTGCAGTATTATTGTTCAGCGTATCTTTGAATTATGAGTAAATAGTGCGAAGAATAATGGCCTTAAGCCGCGCAAAAAGGGGAAATATATATATATATATATATATATATGCGCGCGGCACAGATAAAATCCTTTATTCCTCGCTTTTTTTCCCTTTCTCTTCCACGACCGAGGAAACATGGAAGCTTTCGTTTAATTGTTTGATCAAATTTACCATCGCGAGTAAAGAAAAAAAAAAGAAAAAAAACAACAACCGAAGAATTCGCTCGAAAAACAAAAATGATCATATAAAAAACCCCCGTGACGTCACAGTACCGGTGACTCTGCAAAATTTAGTTTATTTTATTTTCATTAATTCCATTTGGTTGCGCAATAATTTTTTTTTGCTACTTTAATAATTCAATTAAAACAATTCTGTGACGTAACAATTTTTTTAGACTCCTTAATAATTGAAATTAAATTTTTTTTTGGGTTGCAACGAAAAAGTGCAACGGAGAGTCGCGGGTCGGAAATGCAATAGCAGGGGGGGGGGGGGGGTTGGTTTGTTTCGATCGCATCCTCGAGCAGGTACGAGGATATTAATTAGTTTCGCAGCCGGCTAATGACAAGGTAACCGTTTGCTTAAGTGACACTGCGGTAATGTTACAAAGTGATTAACTTACCGAGAGACACTATGTTGAGCCACTCTGCCGTGATTCGGTAATGTGACGTTGCTATCTGATTTCGACCACGTTACGGAATTCCGAGCATCGGGTAAATCCACCCTGCCGAGATAAGCCTCACAGAACAGCCTCGCCGTACCCCCGAGGGGCACTAATTGCGACGCCGGCTTGTACGTCGGCAGGGGTTTGCCAGTATATCCCCCGGATTCTTCACCTGCAATTAAAAAAAAAAATTACAATTTTTAAAAAATTACGTTTTTTTCCGAAAAAAAAAAAAAAAAACATTGTCAATTTCAAAATCGTCGTTAATTATGCACTAACCCAGTATTCCCCAGATTAAAAAAAAATGATTATCAAAAATCTACAAATTCTCGTTATTTTGAAGAAAAAAAAAATTATTTCCCAAGAAAGGATTTTTAATAACAATTTTTCTATTACAGAAATAATTTTATACATAAATTCCAATAGTATTAAATTCCTCAGGAATTTTTATTAATAATAAATAACACCCTTACCGAATTTTTGCTAAATAATTACCCGACTCACACACGCATACACACACACACAGAGGCATTCCTACGCCTACGTTCCCAGGGATCCCAAGAGAGGATCCCAGATCCAATTCTCACACACACACACACACACACACACCCTCGGGGATGACTACAGGGTGAATCGTAGTTAATTATTAATCAATTACCTAGCTGCGAGTGTCTCGTTACAAGACGCTATAGGCACTCGTCCCGAACATAACATAACGTAGCACAACAAGACGAGGCCTGGGCAGGATCACAGGGACTAGATCCTGCCTGCCTGGCAATGGAACAGAAGCAGGTACTATTAGAGTTTGCAGTTAAGCATTCCGACTGTTGGATTAAACGATAGCGATAGCTTGCGAGCGAAAGGGTGGAGGAACGTGGACGGCAAAGGGTGAGGAAAACCACCCTTGTAGTTCCATCGGGTCTTCAATCCGCCCGGAATTGGCTCAATATAGCCACTAAGTGGAGAATGGAGCCAATTTAGGCTACCAAGAAGCCCCAAAGGATTTATATATATATATATTTATTTATTTATTTATTTGTTTATTTATAAATTCGAATTATTTTTAATTCTTTTCCGGTATCGATTTTTATTTATAGGGATTTTTTCCCTCAGCGGAGGTTCTAATTATTATTATTATTATTATTTTTTCGAAAACGAACAAAAAAAAAATTCCGCGTGAAAATTCCAATTTTTGGGAAAATGTTTCAAATCAGAATTTTGATTTTTCAAGGAAAAAAAAATATACACGAAGGTTTTGAAAATTTACCGAGTAAAAATTCGAATTTTGGAAATACTCCAGCAAAAGTATCACGTTCTCGAGTGAAAAAATTACAATTTTTGAGAAATCCCGATAAAAATAATCCGACAGAAAAAAAAAGTTTGTTTTCAGCTGCAATTTTTCTTTTCTCCCCGTAAAATCTTTCATTTCTATCTATTGTATGCATTTTTGACGAAATGCAGTATCCGGTACTGGTAGGAACCGATTCTTTAATCGGAAATAAATATATATATGTTGGTATCGAACTTTTCTGCTGAAAAGGAGCTTTCTTTCCCCCTCCCCCCTGACTCCGAATTTTTTCCTGCCGGAAAATTACCGATTTATATATATATATTTTTATTTTCTCGATACATACACATACACACACTCACATGTACCATGTAAATGACGGATACGTACGTGCAAGGGTACTAAAAGCTCAACAAAAGACACTCTGATTATGTGAAAAGCGAGTTGGCCGTTTTCACGCTCCATCAGAATGTTGATTGCAACACTTGTCTGTAAATGCAGTATTCAGCAGTCTCCCTGTGTCTATAGTTGACCCAGTCTGTTTCCACGTACCATAATAGCATTTCAATGAGTCGTCAAATGCGGAAACGCTCGATTCTTCAATTATAGGCAAATTTAAGACGACCAGTCGATACTGTTTATTTTCGGTCTTCGCGAATGAAAAAAAAAAAAAAATCCTTGAATCGTCAAAAAAAGCCTGAATGAATACCTCGACCCGACGCTTCCGTTCTCGCGAGCAATTTAAAGAGACTTCATGAATTTTTGAAGTCCCAATCAGTCGTTTCCTTACTCGGTTTTCAAAAGTGTCAATTTTCCTTGTTTCGCGGATAAATGCTAATTAAAGAATTCAATAAAAGGTCGATCGTTATAAATCGTTCATTAAATAACTTTTTTTTTTAATCCGGGATAATTCGTTTCCGGTTTCCTGAATTTTCAAAATAAATTCATGAATTTTTCCAATTGCCTTTTTTTAAAAAATTAATTGAGGTCGAATTTATTTGCGAAAATTGCATTTTTAAAAGTTGCATTTTATTGGATTGTCATTGCAATTTTTCAAAAAAATTTTTTTCTTCTGTTGTAGAATTTTTTTTTTGGGGGTAGGTAGAATTTTTTTGTTCCCTCCCTTTGTCTCGAGGAACTTTGGACTTGAGTCGACTTTGCAAGTCAGTCGTAAGAATTTAACAATAAATGAAAGCTACTCGCCAATTACCAAGTACGGCACAAGAACTTTTCGCGTAACACGATTTGGCTCTTAATGAATGGCAACTTCTGTTACGTTCTTCATTCCCGTATTTTCGAAACTCAACGCAGAAGAGGACGCTCTTAACACGTCGCCGGACAGATAACGGAACGAATTCGCGGCAGCGTGAAGGAAGAAACTTCTTCAAATGCTGCAAAATCTGTCCGCTCTTCCGTGGAATTCTCCGGAAAGCAGAGAGAAAAGTAAAAATTATCGTAACGTGGGGAAAATTCATTTTCCACCCGACGCGAAGTTATCGTAGCGCGGGAAAATTTATTTTCCGGACGGTAAAAATTATCGTATCGCGGGAAAATTTATTTTCTAACCCGGAAAATATTATCGTTACTCGGGAATTTTATTTCTAGACGGTACAAATTATCGTAACGCGAGGAAATTTATTTTTCAGACGGAGAAAAATTATCGTAACGCAACAAAAAATTTTTTCCTAAAGGTAAAAATTATCGCAAAGCGGGGAAACTTATGTTCGGACGATAAGAATTATCGTAACGCAGGGAAATTTATTTTCCAGCCGGTAAAATTCATCGTAACGCGGCAAAATTGATTTTTGCGGGCGGTAAAAATTATCGTAACGCGGGGAAATTGACTTTCTACGCGGAAAAAAGGATCGTAACGTAGAAAAATTATTTTTTTTTTTTCGCAACTTGCAATTTTCTGCGACACTTCCTCCTTCTTCGCTGCGGGATAATCGAATACGGGAATATTCGCGATAAATCAGTAACAACAACAATAACCATTACTGGAACAACGTGGAAGGCGAAACAAAAATGGAAATAAATTAAAAGAGGGACGGGTACCGTTTTTGCCGGGACACCCACACACACACATATTCCCTTTTTCGCCAATAATTCGCGCGCTGTGAGAGAAATAGTGACGCGAGGCGAAGTTTTTCAAATTGTGTGGGTGTGTGTGTGTGTGCGCGCGAGCGTGTATGTGCGTGTTCCAGGATGGGAAACCCAGTGAATCATTCCCTCGTCAAATAAAACTCGTGTTACTCTGGAAGCTAACCAACGATTTTGCTATAATTCACGAGAAAAAAATTGCAGCTGGTAGAAAATAAAAAAATAAATAAACAAAAAAGTGTCTCTATGCGCGCGCGTGTGTGTGTGTGTCAGAGAGGGTAACAACACGGGACAGGATATAAAAGGATTCCTCTCCTCGTGATGCAAATATAGTGCGACTTTAAGGCTTCCTTTCCTCGCCTCCTTCTTTTCGGGCTGTAACGCAGTCGAAAGTTCCTTCTCGTTCCATTTTATGGTAATGCCACACGGGGCCACATCCTCCTCCACTTCCGCGAAAAGTGATATATCGAAAGCTTTCGGGTTAAATCCCCCCCGAAACTTGTTCGGTTCCTCGTCGCCCGCGATTTTATCTATATTATCTTTTTATCCCGAATCTCTGGTGCCCGTGTACCGGCAACACGGAGGGTGTGTATGTAAATAGGTGTGTCCTATATACACCGATGATTGTAAGTAGCTTCATAAAAGGAAAGGCGACGGGGGAGGGGGAGGGGGAAAACTTTTTAAGTGCTTTTTCGACACACGCACACAAACACGAGCACACCAACACACAGAGCACGCACAATGCGCACAAATACGAACACACGCGCATGCACGCATACAAAGACGGATACATACACACAAACAGAAATTCACACACACACACACACGCACACACGAGACTGTACTCTTGGAGGAAAGAATTCGAGGAAAAAATATTGCTCGAGGTGGAAAGTGGATTTGTTGCTCCAGGAGGGATCTTATTTTATTGTATTTTATTTTATTTTAGTTTTCGCGACATTTTGATTTTTTTCTGGGCCACGAGACTCATTCTTTTTTTGTTTTCTTCTTCTTTGGAAGCCAAAGGGATATTTTCCTTTTGGAACTTTTCGACGTATTTTTATTTTTTTTAATTTTCAAGCGAAAAAATATATACGAGAATAAATAATTCTCTTTAAAATAAGCCTCCTTTGGTTTTTTGGAAGGGACGAGAAAAATATAGTGCCGGTAATTTCTCCCTTTTTTCGGCACCTGTAGCTTCCTTTCTCTCGCAAAACTCGCTCTTAATCCCTGATAAGAGTGATTACGTGTAAGGAGATTTACTCTAAGAATTGAGAAAAAATATAAGTTGGTAATAAAATTCCTAAATAAAGTGAGTTTCAGCCCCCGAGCCTATTTTTCTCGCGGAGTTGGTTTTCATAATGGAGATTTTTTTCATCAACGGGAAAGTTGCAACATTGCAATTAATGATAAAAATAATAATAATAAAAAAAAAGAAGAAAAAAATCCCAAAGTAACGCGAGGAAACGGTGTTTTCATCAACGTTTAATTCAGTTTCACCCCCTTGCCAAGGAAAGAAAAAGGGTGTAAAAAATGTTATTGCACCAGCAAATGAACACTATAGTAACGAAAACTTTTCCTTTCCCACTATACCGCGATTATATCGTGCGGATGAAACTTTCCCGGACGAATCAAAAAACTTTTAGGTTTAGCTTTCGTTAGTACTTTCTTCGCTATGACGGTAATTTTTGTTTTCTAATTTCTCGTTCTCCTGCTGCAAGATAGGAAGAACGAGTTGTGAAATTTCCGCCGTGAAAAAAAAAACATCCCATTTGGAATTTTCGAAAATTTGGGAAATTTCGAAGTTTCCAAATAATTTTCAAAAAATCGTATCTCTGGAACTAAAAATCGCAGGAGCGTTTTCAAAATCGCATTTTGAAGCTCCAGAATTCTCCATTAAACCCTGAAAATTTCAAGCTCCTAAAAAATTTTCCCGCGGACTTACAAATTTTTTCATGAAAAAAATACTTCTTGCCATTTCCTAAAATCCCAAAGTTTCCAAATAATCTTCAAAAAATCGTATCTCTGGAACTAAAAATTGGAACTTAATTTCCAAAATTTCATTCTGGAGCTCTAAGATCCTACTCTGGATCCCAAAAACTGCAAACTCCCCCTGGCTCTTTTTTTTAATTCCCTTATATCCCAAGTCCGGGCATCTGCTGTACCGAAATTCAAAGTCATTAGCAAGAATGTTACACTAAAACTAAATGTCTCATCTACATACACCCCCTTCCCCCTAATTTCTCTCTCTCTCTCTTTCTATATACATATATATACATATACGTCCATATATATTCAACTAACAACTATTATCATGAAGGTTTTGGTATAAGGTCTTTACTAAACTGCAAAACCGATAATGTAAACTACAATTCATATGGGGTTAGTTAGCAGTTTGTTTGCCTTCTTGCCATTCCCCCGCACATGCATATATGTATACATCCGCATACACACATGCACCAACTTGCAGGTGCATACATGCATGTAGATGCATTTCTGTAGATGCACGGCACGCTGTGAGCATGGCAAGGGCAACCAGAGAGAGGAAGCTACCGTTCCGTGTAACACACATGACCCATTACAACGTGTGCCCACATAATGGCTGTTTGTTGCAGGCCTATATCCGAAACCAACACACGATCGCACACCCGCTACACAGACACGCGTGTGATACCACAACGGTATCACAAACCGGGGGTTTGTACATATTGCAGTCTTGTGGTTTTCCCGAGGAGGTGGTGGTGGTAGTGGAGGTGGTGGTGGTGCAGGTACTACCTTGCAGTTTAGCGTGAAATACGTTTTCCTGCAATTCAATGCCGCAGTATGTCAGCGTATATTTGTAAAGTTTCCTTCCTCGGTTGCATTTACATGCACACATTTACATTTATATATCAGTGTGTGTGTGTGTGGATCCACACAGTTACGATATTTGGTGGCTCAAGGAATTCGAAATCCGCTGCAAGTTCGGGACTCGCGCCTTTCCGGGGCTTGTTGCGTTTAAAGTATGAAGGAATTCTGCATCCTTGCATTGTATGCAATTGTATGCGTGTGTGTGTATGTGTATAAGGGAGGGGGGAGGGGGTAAAAATGGGATACGGGATCCAAGTAGATCGAGTTGCGCGCCCTTTTGGTTCTCAAACGAGAAGCAAATAACTTTCAATATCCGGGGTACAAATGTATGAGTGTGTATGTGTGTATATGGGTGTGTGTGTGTGTGTATGCAGAAGTATTGATGATAAGCATCTTCGAATCTTACACACAAATCTCTGGTAAAGGAAAGAAGCAGGGAGGGTTTCTAAAGTATTACCTATGTACATTTTCCAGTTGAACTTTAAGAATTCGTAACTCCGCGAGGAAATATCCTGAAAACTCGCCCAAGATTGCATTTTGAAGATTAAGAAGCTTCCTTTGAATCCCAGAAATTTCAGGTTCCCGAGAATTTCCGCTTCGGAGTGACGCGTTTCGAAGCGAAAGAGGGGTTTCGTT
This sequence comes from Gasteruption jaculator, assembly GCA_949825005.1. Classification (NCBI taxonomy): domain Eukaryota; kingdom Metazoa; phylum Arthropoda; class Insecta; order Hymenoptera; family Gasteruptiidae; genus Gasteruption; species Gasteruption jaculator. Next base: position 12,386,635 of record OX463772.1, on the reverse strand, counting down.
TTTTTTTTATTTTGGCTTCAAGTGGAATTGGATATTTTGTGGCTTTGGAAGGGTAGGTTTTACAAATTTTTGGAAACTCGTATTCTGAAGAGCAAGAATCCTACTTTGAATCCTACAAATTTCGAATTTTTCCGAATATTTTATCTGAAAGTTACAAATTTCGAAGTAAAAAAGGTGTTCCAGCATTTTTCGATAATTCTCGAATTTCAAGACTGTCTTTAAAAATTCGTATCTCTGGAAGAAAAAATCGTGGGAACCTCAACGACATCTCATTTTACTGCTCAAGAATCCTACTTTTACCTCTGAAAATTTCAAAACCCTCAAAAAATTTTCCCCAAAGTTACAAATTTTAAACTAAAAAAAGCACCTCCAGCATTTCTCGAAAACCCTCAACCTTCCAAAATAATATTCAAAAATTCGTATCTCTGGAAGAAAAAATCGTAGGAACCTCAACGACATCTCATTTTACTGCTCAAGAAATCTACTTTTACCCCTGAAAATTTCAAAATCCTAAAAAATTTTCTCCCAAAGTTACAAATTTTTAACTAAAGAAAAACGTCATCCAGCTTTTCCCAAACCATCTTCGAAAATTCGTATCCCCGGAAGGAAAAAAAAAGTTTACGCATTTGCGGGCGTTTCGATGAAGGCGTTAACACAGCAAAAGACGAGCGCGAAGCGGCAAAAGTTGAAATACAAAGTCGAAGTTAACGTAACATCCTGTCGCGCGTGACTGGGTAATTGTAAAAGACGAGCGATAACAAGAATAGGTTCGTCATAAAAAGTCTCGGTGGAAAAAGTCGTAGCGAAACTCGTAAAAGCACTAACGAAGGAAGCTTTAGTATAACAGTTAGGTACTTAACTCCTTCGCAACGGGATACTTCGGAATCCATATGCCTATAATGGCAGCCTCCACTACAGACGCGGACACCTTTTGCACCTGCACGTGCAACTGCCGCTGCATATGTGGAGCTCTTTACACCCTTTATCATATTTTTCACGACGTTTGAGAGGTTCGTCCTTTACGGGAACGAATGAAATTGCCTCCGGTTGCCCGCGTATTCCTTCGGAAAAAGTTCACGAATTTACGAAAGCTCTGTTGGAATTTTTTCCCTTGTGACTTTTTTTTCTGTTTTTAGTTTAAAATTTGTAACTTTTGGGGAAAATTTTTTAGGATTTTGAAATTTTCAGGGTTGAAAGTAGGATTCTTGAGCAGTAAAATGAGATGTCGTGGAGGTTCCCACGATTTTTTCTTCCAGAGATACGAATTTTTGAATATTATTTTCGAAGGTTGAGGGTTTTCGAGAAATGCTGGGGGTAATTTTTTTTAGTTTAAAATTTGTAACTTTGGGGGAAAATTTTTTAGTATTTTGAAATTTGCAGGGTTAAAAGTAGGATTCTTGAGCAGTAAAATGAGATGTCGTGGAGGTTCCCACGATTTTTTCTTCCAGAGATACGAATTTTTGAATTTTATTTTGGAAGGTTGAGGGTTTTCGAGAAGTGCTGGAGGTACTTTTTTTAGTTTAAAATTTGTAACTTTGGGGGAAAATTTTTTAGGATTTTGAAATTTTCAGGGTTAAAAGTGGGATTCTTGAGCAGTAAAATGAGGGTTCGTAGAGGTTCCTACGATTTTTTCTTCCAGAGATACGAATTTTTGAAGACAGTCTTGAAATTTGAGAATTATCGAAAAATTATGCACCCGCAGCCACTTCTCATTTTTTTTTTATATATTCCTTCTACTTTTTTTATTTTTGTTACCGCGTATCGCCGGTTACAGCGTCTCTCCCATGCAACGCAACGTGCGAAGCTTTTATAGAGGAGACCATTTCAAGTAGAAAAGTCGATACTTTTAGTACGTGTTGGCGGTAAGTCTATGCAAATGCACGTATAGCTGGCATTTGAAAACACAGATGCACATGTGGTGCATATTCCCAACAGAATGTTCTCTTCATTCATCCTATCTTACTCCCTCGATACGCGAGGTGCATTGTGTTGCATACTGTTGCCACTTCCGCAAAAGTCACAGACGTCCCGTCCCGTTCCGCCCCGTCCCACCCCATCCCGCCCCGTACCTTTCTTTTCATTTTCTTCCTCTCACCCTTTCTTTCAATACCTCCTCCCCCTTCCCCTTTGTCGCGTCCCCCCTCCTTTCTCTTTCTTACCGCGTGCATAATGAACTCAGAAGTCAACTATATAAGGAACTTATGGAAAAAAGGGGCATAAGCACACCAGAGCAAACCTCGAGACTTGGTTTAACTTCAGTTGTTACATAAAAATGTAATTTGTTTCATACTGAGCTTTTTTCCCCCATCTTTTTATTATTCTTTCCCTTTTTTTCTCCACCTCTCCCTTCTCTGCCCTGCCCTTCCATCCTTTGTGCAGCTTTCTTTTGTCTCTGAAAGTTGAATTGAGTAGTTTCCAGTGGGAGGTGAAACGGCAAATGGGGAAATTTCATTTTTTTACCATTTTCCAGGTGGATTTCGAAAATTCGTAGCTTCGAAAGGGGAGGTCCCAGGAATTCCCGCAAAATTGCGGATCGTAGGTTGGAAGTCTCCCGTCGAAATCTTGTAAATTTCACGTTTTGGAAAAATTCCCTCTCGAATTTTTATAAGCGACGAAAGGTGAGGGTCTCCAAAAAAATTTGTAACTTCCGAAGGAATATATATACTCCACTTTCCAAAATTTAATTTCGAAGCTCGAAAATCCTTCTTTGGAAGCCAAAAATTTCAAATTGCTGAAAAATTCCCTTATGACGTCACAAAAAAATTTCCAAAACCTTCGATCCCGCGAATCGACTCGAGGGAGTCCTATCTTTGGAATCGACGATTCCAAAAAAACCCCATAAAAAATCAAACGCACCCAATGAAACTTCTCATCCACGAACCTCTCGACGTCAGGCGGCAGAATTCACGAAAGCTCGGGTTCCGTGAATCCTCCTCCGGTGGGGGATGAACGGGAGGAGGACCTACGGGGAGTTCATGGGATTTGTAGTTTAATCGAAATTCCAGGAAGGTTGGAAGCGTAGAAACGATACGAGTGACACTTATTTGCAGAAGTTATCGCGCCACCCCCAACAGTATCCTCTTGATAAACGGCTACGTGCTCGTTTAATCTGCGAGGCACGTTGCGCAGCTTCCCTATATCTCTATCATTTCCATTCATGCATGTGCATCTGAACTTTCACATATCGGCCGTCGACGATCAGAAGGATGCATCCTCGGCACTCGAGAGCCGCACTTGCGTCCCTCTGACGCTCGCTGGTTGCAGTCTCCGGTGCAACGCAGGAGTTACGCACGTTTGCGAGTGCAAGTGCAAGTGCCATTGCACATGCATCCATCTGGGATCCATCCCGTGTGTGAGTTTATGTGTGTGTGTGTGTGTGGGGTTGTAATTACTATGCCAGGACTCGGGAAGGATGTCGTTGCATTGCGTTGCATTGATAACGGATCGCTTTCTAGCTCTTATCGGCTTGTTTGCTACCTTTGCCCTGCAGAAACCCCCGATCGAGGCTTCGCTTGGGCTCCTCTCGTCATTCGTTATGGTCGTTACCCCGCGGAAATGCACGAGCTTGCATCATTTGATACTCCCGAGTGCAATCTGTAACGCCGCACCTGCATCGAGCCTCGATGCGTTTACGGCGAGATTGCGGAAACTTGCATTTTCAAGCGCGACAATAATCCTACTTCGAATTTTGCGAATTTCGAATTTTTACGAACGATCTTCAAAAATTCGTACCTCTGGAAGAAAAAATCGTAGGAACCTCAACGATATCTCATTTTACTGCTCAAGAATTCTACTTTTAACCCTGTAAATTTCGAAATCCTAAAAAATTTTCCCCCAAAACTACGAATTTTAAAGTAAAAAAAAGACCTCCAGCTTTGCTCGAAGATCCTCAACCTTCCAAAATAATATTCAAAAATTCGTATCTCTGGAAGAAAAAATCGTGGGAACCTCCACGATATCTCATTTTACTGCTCAAGAATCCTACTTTTAACCCTGTAAATTTCAAAATCCTAAAAAATTTTCCCCCAAAGTTACAAATTTTAAACTAAAAAAAAATACCTCCAGCTTTTCTCGAAACCCTGAAACTTCCAAACTACCTTCGAAAATTCGTATCTTTGGAAGTATGTGTGTGGGGTAAACGCGTACGTGTGTGGGTAAATGTGGGTTCAGGAGGGTGTAAAAAAAAAAGCTAAACGGGTGACTTCTGCTGGTATTGTTTCACCCCAGGGTGAGCTTTTGCCGAGGGGTTGGGCGAAATGGGGAACTTTCGAGCACAGCTTTTGCGAAAGTTCGTAGAAAAAAAAGCCCCTTTTTCCTCTTCCGGCATCGCGGAAGCGGATTTTTTTCAATGAAAGAAGCGGAGAATGGGGCAAAGAAAAAAAGGAAAGGGGTTGGAAAAATTTTCGGGGACAGAATTTTCACCCTTCCAAGGAATACTTTCCCTCAGGCTGAAATTTAGGGGATGAAAGTGGAATTTTTCGTCCTCGAAGAACTTTCCTACTCAGAATAGAAATTTTTTTTTTTTTCAAATTTTGGAGCAAAGTGAAAATCTATTTTCCAAAATTTATCGGTTAAATTTTTTGGGCATCATTAAAAAAAAATTCTCTTCTTTTTCGAGATTCAAAGAAAAATCTTTTTTTTCAATGGAATTTTGGAAGAAAGAAAAAAAAGAAACTTATTTTCCCGCTTTGGAAATGAAAAATGAAACGATCGGATTTCAATGGAAAATTCTTTAATATTATATTTCTTGAGTACGTTGACCTTAAAAGAAAATTCGATTCAATATATTTTCCTTCCACCTGCAGCGAATGGTTCCGATGAAAATAAGTTCCAATTTTTCTTTCCTCGTTTTTCCCCCCTTTTTCGCTCTTTTTTTCGAAGTCAATGTTAATACATCCACATGTTCCATATGCAAATCGCGGATGAGATATTGCTCCCCGAAACACATGTCTCTGATCGCTCGATTTCAAACCGTGTGTGGGTTATTACTTAAATCCTGAAGAATCGACTTATTTTCAGACGCTCTTTAACCGGAAAATTCCGAATTTCCATATCGGAATTGAAACAAAAGGAAAATTTCGATTTCAATGGAAGTCGAAGATTCCCTTTTCAAATTCTCGAATTTATAAAAATAAAATTTTGAAATTCGATTCTCAAAAAAAGAACATTTTTTCTTTGTCAATTCCAAGAGTCCCATTTTTGGAATTTTAATTTAAAAAAAAAAAGGATCCCGAGTCATAGAAAAAAAAACATTTATATTTTTTGAAATTGAAAATTTGCATTAAAAAATCTCGAATTCTAACAATTTTTAAAAAATGCATTTCGAGGGGGTCGAAAATTGCAATTGACAAATGACGATTTTTTTTTTTTTTTTCGTACTCGAGTCGATATTGGGTATCCAACCAGGTCACGGTTGGGTCAATATTTGATTGATAGCCGTCACAATTTCTACATTTTTTTATGAAATTGGATTGCTCACCCAAAACTGCCAAAGTTATGTCCCCCTCCAGCGTGGTCGTGTCATTTCTCGCTTGACAGGAGTACCTGCCGGCATCGGACGTCCGAACTTCTTGGGTGTATATCGTTTGATTGGCGTTTTCGGGGTACAGGATGAAATGACTCTCCCCCCCTGGCCAAGGGTAGGCTCTGCTATCCTTGAACCTGCAACAGGAAAATTTAAAATGAAAAAAAAAAAAAAAATTAATAAACGACTACGAGGAAAATTCCAGAAATTATAAATTAACTATTTTCGAAATATCCTAGTTACTCCTGGAAATTGAAAATTGGTCTAAAAAAACGTCTCCCTAATTGGAAAAAAAAATCGTAGTCTCGAAATTGGATTAAAAAAATTGGGATTTAGAAATTTCGCGATTGGATTTAAAAAATTCGTAGTTTTCCAAAAAAATTGCGGCTGAAAATTTGAGAGTCCTGCTTTTGAGAAAAAAATTGTCCCATTTAAGAAAAAAAAAATTATCTCGCGAATGATACGAGGGCTTTTCATCGGTCGCAGTAAAAATAACATCCATTTTCTTTCCCTGCGTCATTATCTTCGCATTATTCTATTATACCCAGCGTTTTTTCAAGGGAACGACTCGAGTATTCCGAGAATGGAAGACGTTATCAAGCATAATTCAGTTACTGAATGGTATCCGCTTTCCGTTTGCGCACCGGATACACGTTCAATCGCTCCATACCCTCTGTGAAATGAATAATTAATTTCACCGGCGAGTTCACTGATAAAGCGACTATGGCATTCGCAGCTTAATCGTTCGGTAAAAATCCTCAAATGTGGCGCGTGGGTGGCATATCGATGGAATCGCAACCTTGTCGTGCACGAATTCGACACCGGGTAGTCGGATTAAAAAATTCGAGGGGACAGAATAAAAAAAAAAACGTTTTAAAAATTGAAAATTGCGATTATTTGCAATTTCAGAAAAAAATTCATATCTTTGGAAAAAAAATATCGTGGAATTTTTTGCAAAATCGTAATCGAAAGCCTGAAAATCCAAATTTCAACCCTGAAATTTTCAACTTCCTAAAAAAAAAAATATTTCTTCATCCCACGAATTAAGGGATTCGAGGGAAAAAAGGAAAAAAATAAAAATGTCCCGATTCGTCGTTCCTCGACCTCATAAATATTTATTAATTTTGTAAATTTTAAGTATCCGCGACTTTAACTAAAAGGCACTTCGCTGATTCTTTTTCCGACGTTGCAGCAGCAGCTCTATGCAAATATTCGAGCATTTTTATCAAAGAAAATGGTAATTTCTAACGTCCCTAATGCAGCCGGCTCCGGCTCCGGAGCGGTTACGGGCGGAAAATCGTACCGGTAATCCTGCACTCGTTGGAATTTTTATGAACCTCGACGAGAATATGAAGAGGAAATTTTCAAATTATTTCATTTTCAGCCGAGACACAACCGTTGGGATATTCATTTTTTTTTTATTATAATTAGCGATAATTAGTAATTTTGCTTGGATCGAAAAATTACAAATTTCTCGTAACCAAAAGTCTGATATATTTTTGGGAATTAAATAGGCGAAAAAATTGATATTCCACATTCGAAAAAGATAATTCTGACAAATTAAAAAAAAAACCCTAGTAGAATTTTTTGGGGATTTTCCTTTTGGACGAGAATGGGATTAAAAAAATGCGTAAAATTAAATGAAAGCAATTTTTTCGAGAAAAAAAAAGTGCGGCTACTTAAAATTCTTCGTCGTCGTCTCTTTCCCTCTTCACCCTTTTCTTATTTTCCCTCCCGCTCTCATGGGGGCTTTTTTTTTTATTTGCCATTCGCGTCACAGGTAGATAAATATCTTCTGAATTACAATTGCGAGTTTATCTTACACCGAAGAGTGCCACTTAGAATATTACCTGTCGTAATTTGCAGTCCAAGAGGTGCTAAATAAAACCTGGAAGTCCGGGGAAGAAAAAAAAATCAAAGAAAAATCCCTTTTTTGGGCATTTATTTACCGTTTCGATGGCAATTATTGAAAAATCGTCGCGAAATCAATCGAAATTTAATTAATTCCTACCCTAATTGCATTATCCCATAATTGAAAAAAAAAATAAATAAATTTGTCTCGTGGAATTATTATTATTATTATTATTATTATTATTATTATTATTATTATTAGCCAGGAGAGCGAATGAAGATGAAAAAAAAGGAAAGGGGAGGGGGAAAGAGCGAAGAAAAAAAAATATATAAAAAAAAAGAATATAATAATAAAGTATCTGGAAAGGAAATCATTCCGAGTAGGTCCGGCTGTTCCGCCTGTATACCCAGAGGGTAAAGGATATTAAGACGACGAAAGACGGATAATACGTTTTCTATTTACTCGGAGTATTTTTCGAAGCAGTTTTCCCGGGTTTTCCCCATTTTTTGTTGCCCCCTTTATTCGCGTTTATCGAATATCTACCTCCGCACACACGTACACGAGACACCGTATTAAATGTGTGCACGATATATTCCTGCAGGCGATGTACCCTTCGTGATTTACAAAAAAAATGGAAAAATGTATGTATTTTTTTTTGTACCATTGTTTTTATACGAAGGGGCTCGAAATCCTTCGAAAATTTACAAAAAGTTTCTTAATAAATATAAAAAAGAATATTAAAAAAAGAAATTACAAAAAATCGGAATTTCCATTTTCTTTCACGAAATTTTCTAGTTCCAAAATTTCTCCATTTCACAAATAAATAAAATAAATAAATTCCCTTTTACCCTGTTTCCCCGAAAACTCGTTTCCTTGATATCCCGTGGACTTCGGACCACGCCGAACCCCATAAACTCCACGGGGAGAAATAAATAACGTTTTGCAGGAAAAATCCTCGCCGACAATTTGCACCTATAACGAAAAATTCGTTTCCAATTTTCTCGGTTTCTCTCTGCCGCCCCCTCCCCCCCCCCCACTCTTTCTCCCCGAAAATCAAAACTCCGATATATGACTATTTTCCAAATGACAAATTACAATAGCCGGTGTAACGGTGTGTCGGTCGGGTAACACTAGTTGCAGGCGATCGCAGCAGCGACGGGGGAGTTCATCAGGGAGTTGACGAAATGAAACTCAATTGTAGTATTGAGTTTTCATGTACCCTCTTTTTTTTATTATTATTATTATTTTTTTTTTTCAAATCCATTTTTTGTTGGACCCATTGTTCTTTCTCTCTCCATTTTTTTTCCTTCTCCGCGTCACTCCCCCCTCCCCTTTCATTCTCGTTTTTGCAGTTATACGGCTTTTGCTCGAAAAGTAAAATAAATATTGTTTCAATATGTGTTCCAGGTTACGTATACGTAATCGATAAAAACGGGGAAAACCCGAGGTCTCATGAAAATGTTGCTTTAACCTATCAGAGCCTTCAGCTTCTTCGAGAAAAACCAATTTTTCCGGTAGAACCCGGAAACGCGGATTTATTTTGATTTTATTGGATTTATTTTTTAAACGAATTTTAAAAAATATATATGTGACGAAATCTCATTTTATCTACTTTTATTTTATTTTTTTATACAATATTTATCGGGTCACGATCCTTTTTGGGCAAATAAATAAATAAAAAAAAAATAAAATTTCCTCTTCGTGATTTTGACAGACAATTTTTCGGAATTTTGAAATTTACGGAATCGAAATTTTTCATTTGTTATTTGTATCTTTAGATTTATTTTTTTTCTTTTGAGCGATTCGAGAAAAAAAAATAGCGAACAGAAAGTGATATCACAAAATGACACGGTCGCAAATAAAAAAAGTAAAAAAAAAGAAAAAGTTACGACGAAGGAAAGTAAGTGTATAGTTTATTCATTCCGCGAATTTTTTGTAATCCAGTTTATTACAGGTCTGACGGTGGATGTCACTTTTGCAAATGCAATTGCACTCTATGCGTTATTTTCCTAAACGTTTCTAAGAACAGAGCGATGGAAGAGGGAAAAATGCGAGAAAAACTCGTCACTGGTGTGCATATAAATATATATATATATATATATATATATATATATATATATATATACACGGTTTCAGCAATCGATGGAAAAAGGCGTAATCACACGTAACTGTTTACTTCGAACAGTTATTCCGTTTTTGCCAAGTACTTCTTATTTCAATGGGTTCCGTGAAAATTGGAAATAAGTATTATTTGCCAATATACAAATTTTACAAGGTAAGTGTCATTTACTGCTTCCTGAAAGTTTGCGATTTCCCAGTTAGACTTGGAAAATTCGTATCTTTGGGAGAAAAAATCGTGGAAGCTTTTGCAAAATCGTAATCGAAAGTCCAAAAACCCTACTTTCAACCCACAAATTTTCATCTTCCTGAAAAATAATTTCTCCGAGCCACGAATTATTCAAGAAAACAAAAAAATTTAATCTCGAATTTCGAAAATTTCCAAATATTCCAGTTTTTCTGAAATAAAAAAAATCCTACCTTGGAAAATAAAAATCGTAAAAACCTTTCCAAAATTGCAATGGCGCGTCGCAAAACTCTACTTTGAAATCTCCAAATTTCAACTTCTACAAAAATTCTCTTTCCACGAAAAAAAAAAATAAAAAAAAATCGTATATTAAAAAAAAAAATCCTAGATATTTTTGTAAAATCGCGATTTATTACCGAGACTCCTTTTCTCCCAGAGCATTATTATCCCAACATTTTTTTTTCCTCCCGCGAATGAACTTTCCGACAATACGATAAAGTTTGATGAAAAGCGTATCATTGTCCTTTATGCACTTAATCTCTATACAGGGGCACCTTTTTCCCTCGACGAAGCAATTCCACTGCAACTTCCTCTCCCCTCTCACCCCTTTTCTTTTGAGTGTTTGTTTGTTTCTCTGTTATTTCTTTTTTTTTTGTAATTTTACGAAGAGTCGGAACGAAAAAGAGGTTCATTGAAGTATATATTTGCATCGCAGTTGGTGCCTCCCTTGCAGCGGCTTGGTAACAAAGCGAAGTTCCCCTTGTTTTTGTTGAAAACCAAATGACTCCATCAAATAAACATTTATCTTTATATGCTCCTTGCGGATTGCGAACCTCTTTAATCCCAACGACACCCCCTTTTTTCCACGTAAATGCAGTTGCAGTTGCAGTTGCATCGCGATTATTTCGAATCTTTTAACGGACGCTTTAATCGGAGACGAAGCGAAAATATGTTTTTTTTTTCTCTCTCCTTGTCGATCGTAAAAAACACTGGGGGTATTCTGGACCCCAGAGTATTATTTATGAAGTATGAGACAAAATTGGGAATTTCGATTTTAAAAATGGAAAAAAGAAAATCGACAAAAATCTCTTCCAAATATTTTTTTTTTCCTCCAGAGAATTAAATTTGCAACTGGAGCTTTCGCGAATCGTCAGAGACTTGGAAATTCATTATTAAAATTGGGACGTGTTCCTGGAAATCGTACGTTCACTCGGATCTCGATTGACGCGAAGACGAAGCGTCCACGATGCATCGAACCATGCATAGTATATTAGAATGCACCATGCCACGGTACAATTGGGGTATGTATGTGTATTTATATATTACACACACGTGTGCCTTGGATGCACCATCTGTGGAGATTCCGCAGTACACGGAACGACCCTATGCCAATGTGCAGTTACACAGGACCTTGCATGCATAGTGCATGCATGGGGGGTATGTAGAGCGCATCAAACCGTGTGTACATGCGCTGGCTCGGATTCTGCGAAAGCGGATCACTGCAAATTGCCGTGAAATCTACTGCCGGAAGTCCACGGCGTGATGGTTTTCAAGTGGAGACCCTCTCGCATTTGATACATGGAAATCTGCCCGAAGAGTTGGAATTTTTTTTTTTTTTTAAGAAAAAACAAGAAATTAGGAGATTCCCACTTGTAGCTTTTTGTCTTGGAAAAATCGTAACTCTTGAAGAAAAAATCGTAGCATCTTCCACCTGGGCTGCTTTGAAAGCTCGAAAGCTCTATTTTCCACCCTGTAAATTTCAAATCTCGAGGAAACTTATTTTTTATTCTACAGATTTTTCAATGACACGACTGTAATTTTTGTTTCCCAAAAATCGAGAAATTCGGTTTACGGATTTGATTTTGGAAAATTCGTAACTTTGGAAGAAAAAGTCGCAGCGACTTCCACCTTAGCTTGTTTTGAAGCTCGAAAGCTCTGCTTTTTACCCTGTAAATTTCAAATCTCGAGGAAACTTATTTTTTATTCTACAGATTTTTCAATGACACGACTGTAATTTTTGTTTCCCAAAAATCGAGAAATTCGGTTTACGGATTTGATTTTGGAAAATTCGTAACTTTGGAAGAAAAAATCGCAGCGACTTCCACCTTAGCTTGTTTTGAAGCTCGAAAGCTCTGCTTTTTACCCTGTAAATTTCAAATTTCTACGGGACCTATTTTCGATTCTATGAATTTTTAAATCGCAGAATCCCAAGTTTAAAAATTCGAAGGACCCATAATTTCGAAAATTCGCACTTTCCCGGAGGGAAAATCGTACGTGGGGGGTAAAATTCCGTGGAATGGTTGAAAAATGACGGGTAGATAAGAAATCGCATAACAAACTGTAAACTTATCGTTGATCCAAACGTAGTAGAGCATAAAGGGGAGGATTAAGGAGGAAATACGTGTAACTATATCTATCGGAGCGCGAGCATAGTGGCGCTAGGTGGTACCTACTGCGGAACCTAGTAGGTAAGAAGTAGGTAGTAGGTAGTAGGTATGTACCTATTGCAATACATCTTCCGGGAAAGACCGGAGGAATACGTGGATAGAAGATTGAGTAATGTTCGAGCGGGAAAAGGGCTTTCCTTGAACCCGTATCTGAGGTTAGGGGTTGTTTGACCTCTTGCACATTTTCCTCTTCGTTTTCTCTTCTTTTTCCGAGATCACATTTGTCCATTTTTCACAGATGCCAAGGAAAGTAAACGCAAAAGAATTGGTAAACGTGAAACTTATATGCAGTCTAATTTCGAATTCTTCGCCGGCTGCCTCGAACTTCTCATCCTTTTAGTGCATTGTGACAGAAATATTTCCAGCACGCGCGTATGTGTGCATACGTGTGTCCCGCAGTTTCCCCGAATTTCCGAAAATTTCGATCGAGCCTTTTTTGCCTTTTCGAATTTCAAAATAATTTTAGCGAATTCGGTACGAATTTTTCGAAAATTCGTAAGTTTGAGTAACGGATCGATGGAATTTCGAAATTTATAGGGTGGAAAGTAGAGCTTTCGAGCTTTCGAATGAGCCCAGGCGGAAGTCGCTAGGATTTTTTCTTCGAGAGTTAGAAATTTTTCTAGAAAAAAAGGAAGATGAGGGAAATTTGAAATTTCGAGGAAATGGAACTTAGGATTTGGGGATTTAAAAATTCGTAGAATAAAGAATAGGTACCGTGGAAATTCCAAATTTACGGGGTATAAAGTAGAGCTTTCGAGCTTTCGAATGAGCCCAGGTGGAAGTCGGTAGGATTTTTTTTTTCGAAAGATAGAAATTTCTCTAGAGAAAATTGCAAAAAGAGAAAAATTCGTTCTCGGGAAAACAAAAAAAAATATAATTGGCAAATTCGTGGCTTTTGTGGCGGTTTCAAATCTTTTGGGATTCGAACTAATGAGAATAGCGGCGATAGCGTTAACGACTTTCCGGTACTACAAAGCTCCAGCTGCTTCTTTGCTTTCCAGCGAAGATGTTATCAACCTCATTGTTGTTTCTAGTGTAGTTTCTCATAACAATACAAGTCGGGTGCATGGGAGGCAGCTCCCAGCTGTTTATTTTACCGTTCCAGGGAGAGACAAATGAAGAAAATCGTCTTGCTCAAATCGGGAAAAAAAAGACAACATCTCGACGATGTTCAACACCTGCGTTCAGCGGGAAAAGCAAAAGGCGGAGAAATTTGTTGAGTGAGCGGGACTTTCGAAAACGTCGAATTTCGAAAATTTCGCGAATTTTGGAAAGGTCGAATTATGAAAATTCTGCGAATTTTCAAATTATCGAATCAGAAAAATTCAGCGAATTTTCGAAATTCGCAAAATATCAAAAACACTGAATTACAAAAATTCAAAATTTCAAAATTCCGGGAAATTTTCGAGATCGGCAAATTGCTTTTTTTTTCTCCTAAACCGGAAAAATCTTGTCTCTCTTTCCGCGTTTCATTGTCAAGGGAAAAGTCCTCGTTCCGAAGAAAATAGAAACAAAAAAAAAAGAACCGAGACGTTGCGGGCAAAGGAACGAAACGACGGCTTATTCTTTCACGAGGGACTTCGTCTCCGTCCTCGCAGCTTTTTAATTATACTATCAACTGATAACAAATAATGACATTTCTCGGGCTCTCCCTCGCCAGGGGAAACCTCTTGAAAGCGATAGAATGAGGTTTTGATAAAATCAATTTTACAGCTTTCGGACGGTGTACAATAGCCTTACGAGCTTTTCAGAGAGCTTCTTCCTTTTGCATCGCTTTAACGTCATTTCCTTATGTCCATTCGTGCATATAATTAAACGTCTACGGTCTCTATACATGCGCGTAATTGAGCAGCAGCAGCAGCAGCAGCAGCAGCGGAGCTACGATTTCACGGATACGCTGGATACAAAGAAACTCCATTCGAATTTCAAAAACTATTTACCCGCATTTTTCCGACTTCTTTCGCATCAAAAGGGATTCGATACATTCATAAAAATAAGAACGTTATTGGTAATAATGACATCGATGGAAATTTTTGAAATTGGAATCGACATTTTTCTGGATTTATTCGAATTTGGAAAATATTTCTTTTCTTTTCTTGTTGTTCTTTTTAAAAAAAATTGATATTGATATTAATAATAATAATAAATTTCTCGATCCCGCTCGTGAAACGAGAGAAAAAAGGGAAACACGTGGAAAACGTGTCCCGTAATTACCTTCCCTGCCGTTTTATCCCGCGGAAGTTTCGATAAGAAATCAATAATAAAAAAATAAAGAAGGAAAGAGGGAGGACAGGGGGCGAGACGGGGCGGGAAAAAGAGAAGCATCGCGTCTCTCAAAGTTTTTCATAAATTGCGTTATGATAAGATTGAAAAAGTAAACTCGCGAACGCAAGTTTCTTAGAAAGGAAATATTTCCTTTCGCATTATTAATGCCTCGATAACGACTCAACTTCCGGCGGACACATTCTTTTTTTCTTCTTATCAACCCTAACCCGTTTCTGCTTTTCAAAAAAAAAAAAAAAAAAATTTCTTTAGCGAATCTACGAATTTTCCAAATTTCTCAAATTTCCCAAATTCCCAAATATTCCAAAAATTCCAGATTTCCCACATTTCCACAATTTTTTTTCTTCAAAAATATTCGAAAAATTCCAAATTCCCCACATTTCCATAATTTTTTTTTCTTCAAAAATTTCGTTTCCTTGCTTTCTGCGTGAAACTCGCGATGGAAGGTGAAACACGAGAGAGGATTTCGTGTCGGCGCTGGAAAAACGGGTTTCTTACGCAATAACGGCGTTGCACTAATAGTTTCCACGGAATTCACGGTACGAAAGTTTCGAGCTCGGTCGAGAGATAAAACTTGCGCGCAGACAGCCAACTTAGCAATAAAGCAATCGATCCCTTGATAATACATGTCGGTGGTGGCCAGGTACTATACGTACGTACGTACATACATACATATATATATATATACATATGTATATGTATACACACCACGTGGTTTGCTTGCTCGCTTTATGCTTCCAGGAAATATTACCTTGTAGGTTCTCCGAAATGCTTATGGAAAATCAATGCGGGGGATTCTTAATATGCAAATGTCATGACGAACGACGCGGACTGGCCGCTTTACTTTATTTTTCGCTCACATCGCACACATAAGTGCCTATACGCTTATTTCGCGCGGTTTTACAGCCACACGTAATCAACGACTCCACTTTATTGTCGTATCGGAGGACTTTCCTCACCCCTTTCTTCATTCACCTTTTCATTTTTACGAATTATTTTTTTTTTTTTGACGTGACAATTTCATCCCCATTTTTTTTTTAAATTCCAGAATCAGTAAATATAATCCATCAGAATTATTTTTCCTTTCACTGGAAAAATATATTTTTCTCGTCAATCACCATTTCTATCAATATTATTATTATTATTATTTATGCTATTATTACTATTATTATTATAAAAAAATTCTACAGTATAATAATAATAATAATAATAATAATAATAATAATAATAATCGATCGGGTCATTTTCTATCATCGTAGTTAGAATTACTGCTACTACCACTACTACTATCATCATCATTATCATTATTGTTATAATTATCGTGATTCTAATTATTACATACTACACGTCGTCCATTCCATCCGTGACTTTTATCATCCGGTTAATTTCATTCCATGAACGTACGTATGAAGACGATAGAGGATAACATGAACTCATCGTTTCTTTCATTCTTTCTTTCTTTCTTTCCTCGTCCGTCCGTTCGTTCGTTCGTTCCTTTCTTTCTTTCTTCCCTCGTACTTCTTTCAATTCTTTCTTAGAATAATGCGTATGTGCTCGGCGACGGTCACGAGTGAAGCAATTAAAAATGCTTTGCAGTCTCATTAAGAGGTGTGCTTGCCTTGCCTCCGCTGCCTCTGCCTCTGCCTCTACGCTCGGATCAAGTACGACGAGATTCCAAAGTTTCTATGCACTTTACGGCGCAGCTTTCATCCCCGGATAGTTTCTTTCCTCCATTTCATTCTTCCTTCCACTGATACCGATATTTTATACAAAGGCCGAGGTAAAAATTGCGTTCAACCGTGGATTTTTTTGGGTTTTCCAAAAGTCGATTTTTTTGGGCACACCTCCCCTTCCCCCAAAAATGGGGTAAAAATTAAAGTTTTAAAAATGGGGTTGGACAAGTCATTTCTAGGGGTAATTTTTCCCGTAGAATCGATTCCAAGGGTCAAATTTAGTGAAATCCCAGCGGAAGTTGGAAAAAAGTAGGTTTTTTGAGGAAAAATCCTATTTCCCGTTGGATTTTGACAATTTTGACAATGAAAATGGATTCCTCGGAAAAAAATACATCGGATATGGGTCTCCCGGAAGTTAAAAAAAAATTTTTCCAAAAGTCGATTTTTGGGCATGCCTACCCCTTCCCTCAAAAATGGGGTAAAAATTAAAGTTTTGAAAATGGGGTTGGACAAGTCATTTCTAGGGGTAATTTTTCCCGTAGAATCGATTCCAAGGGTCAAATTTGACGAAATCCCAGCGGAAGTTGGAAAAAAGTAGGTTTTTTTAGGAAAAATCCTACTTCCCGTTGGATTTTGACAATTTTGACAATGAAAATGGATTCCTCGGAAAAAAATACATCGGATATGGGTCTCCCGGAAGTTAAAAAAAAATTTTTCCAAAAGTCGATTTTTTGGGCATGCCTACCCCTTCCCCCAAAAATGGGGTAAAAATTAAAGTTTTGAAAATGGGGTTGGACAAGTCATTTCTAGGGGTAATTTTTCCCGTAGAATCGATTCCAAGGGTCAAATTTGACGAAATCCCAGCGGAAGTTGGTAAAAAGTAGGTTTTTTTAGGAAAAATCCTACTTCCCGTTGGATTTTCACAATTTTGACAATGAAAATGGATTCCTCGGAAAAAAATACATCGGATGTGGGCCTCCCGAAAGTCCCAAAAAAAGTTTCCAGAAGTCGATTTTTTGGGCATACCTTGGCCTCCCCCAAGAATGGGTAAAAATTGAAGTTTCAAAATTGGCGATGGAAAAAAAAGGAAAAACGAAATCTTTGACGCACAGGTATTATATCTATAACTACCTGACGGTCGTATACCTGGTATTACGTGTCCATGCCTCGCAGCCTTCCTTTTTTTTCTCCTTTTTGTGGGAACAAACCCAGTCGCGATTCCATGACACTTTAGAAAACGCGTAATTGTCTTCTGGAAAGGAATAATTGGCTTGCGTGCGAAGCTGACTGTGCGCTGGAGAATACTTGGAAACACGTTGGAAACTAGTTATACTCGGTTATATGTACTTACAGCGTGGGCATCACGCCCGTTTAGATCGAAAACACTCGATATCAATCCGGCTGAAAGTGCAACGTTTATGGCCTTTCTTTCACTTTCTCCATTCGCACTCGGATCACTTTCGCACCTGCTTTTACCAATTTTTGGAATTTTTCCTTATACTTTCTAAATTTACTATTTTATTTATTTATTTTTTTTTTACATAAAAAACAAATTCATTAAAAAAAAAATTCCATTATTGGTAAAAATTTCATTTCCGGCCTTTTTTTAGTCACACACTTTACCTCCAATAATCGATTAATGCTTTTGAAAAAGAAAAAAAAAGAAAAATAATAATAATAATAATGAAAAAAAATAAACAAAATAAGCAATCTCCTAAAAGGCGATTGATTCGAAGCAGAAACGCGATAAACGCGGCGAAAGGAAAGGACCAATGAATTTCCGCCGGCTTATCGGCCACGGGACGACTCGAAAGCCCATATGCCGTTTGTTTTCTTCTACCTCTTGTTGTTTTGTTTGCTCGTCGACGCAATTAGTACGAAAGCTTCGATAGGATCGAAGGATTTGTACGTACACACACGGACGAGAACGGGAGAGGAAGATGAGATCGAAAGGACCATTAAGCCACATTCTTCTCACGTAGAGAGTAGACCCGGAGATGTGTGACGCTTGCCCGGAACCGCAAGGGCTCATCTCGAATTTGCAAGGACCGGGAATCGCGGCTCTTTCGTTCTCGAATATTGCCGTAGCCCCTTCCTTCTCTCTCTCTCTCTTTTTCTTTCTTTTTTTTTTAGTGCCTTCGCGGTATTATTAGGACGACGATTTCTAATTCACTCGGTCGCGAATGCATTTCTGTCGATTGCAGAAGCGCTTTGCAATTCTAAGCACGGGAATATCATGGAAACTATATCGGGAAACGTCGGGTCTAATGTCTGCCATCGCCGCGGATTCTATTGTTAAAATTTTATGACCCCTTTCCCGAATAAATCCAATATATCGGACCGATTTCAAATCGGAGCTTTTAATGGGCAGCCATTCGCTCAAGCACATTATTTATTTATTTTTTTTTTTTTTACATTTTCCCACTCTCGGGGTTTATGCACCTCTCGCGCAGAGAGAGTCTCGATTTACCATTTTTCTTTACAGCCAATGCATTTTTCGAACCGCGGAGGAGACGAAATTTCGGGCCTTGAATTTTTCAAAACGGAAGATGACGATTTTTTTTCCGGTATGGGCCCTTAATTTAATTAAAATTTGAAAAAGCAATTTCTTTTTTTCGAATTGGGCCTTAAATTTAATTTGGCAAAAATATAAAATACCCAATTTTCCATCGAATGGGCCTTTAATTTAATTAAAATCTAAAAAATCAATTTTTTTTTTCGAATGGGCCTTAAATTTAATTTAGCAAAAATATAAAGTACCTTATTTTCTATCGAATGGGCCCTTAATTTAATTAAAATTTAAAAAATCAATTTTTTTTTCGAACGGGCCTTCAATTCAACAAAAAAGTGTCAAACTACAAATTTCAAATTCCAAATTTTCTCCGAGTGGGCCAAGTTTTAATGGCACCTGATTTCCCATCGACGATTTTCCCCAAATCCGAATTCCCTATAAATTTAGCAATTTTCAAATTTGACGTTGGAAATGCATATAAAACCGCATCCCCTGAATATTTAAAGCAATTCGACACATTTGAAAATCACATTCGGCGCGAGATACTTCTGCTCTGCCTTTCATTTTTTTTTTTCTTTTTTATTAACACAATACATTTATACACACGCCAATCCCGGCTATGGCATACCTTATTTGAAATGCAGCAACGTCAGTATACCGATGCGCATAATAAATACATAGAGTCAACAAATACCGAATAAAGCGGACAGTTCATAAATAATAATCGACTGTTTATGGTGTTATTCGTTATATAATAAATAGGGATGATTTAAATATACATATAAATGTATACATGGTAATTTGTTGCATTACCGTAAACCCTCCTTTATTGTCTACACCGTGGGAATTTCGAAACCCTCCTTGTTTCTCGGTTCTCGGATGGATCGAAATCCACCCCGTGAACAAATTTTGAAAAAAAAAAGAAAAAAAAAGAGGGAGAGGAGGAGGAGAATAGCGATAAATAAATTGAAGAAGAAAAAAAGCCCCTAAAAATATGAGGCGTCGACTCGGTTCCTTTTCAGTTTCGGCGACTCACCCTGTACATAAATTTGATATAACATTTTCTCGTAAATTTCGAGTGAAATTGAACGGTGATATAGTGTGCAACATACTAGATTTAACTACACGCATAACTCGTATATTTAACGCTTACATAAAGGCAACCCCTTTGAACGATTCGAGTTATCCAATGAAATATTCATAAATAATCGAAAATACCCGGTTCCCGTTACACGCTGAAACAAGGGTGGAACAGGGGTGTGGTGCGATTTGGTTTGACCTTTCCCCCGTTTTCCTCCCCTTCGAAAATAAAATAAAATATATATAAAAAATAAAAATTGAAATCGAGTGGAAAAATTAGAAGTGTCAAAAATGGGGGTGGTCGAAGTCATTTTAAGGGATGATTCAATGCCTGCTTGTTTTTTTTTGGTCACCTTAGTTCAGCAAAAATTTGGGAAAAATCGTGGAAACGATTATATTAAAAAAAGTTATAACAATAAAAGTAAATAATAAAATAATTTTCCTGCATTTTTCTATTTTTCTTCTTCGAAAAAATTTTTTAAATAATAATAATAATAATATAGCGATTCCGGAAATGCTATTTTTTTCACTTTTAATTCGATTCCAATTAATTCATGGCAATTTCCAATCGAAGAAGAATTTCCACACACACACACACACACATACACCCGTTGGCGTATCCGTGAAATGCGAAATGTTGGGTTGCGTTATTAAATTTCGTTAAATATATACATATATATATATAAAAAGAAAGCCGAAGCCGAAGATCGACGAGCGAGAGTGGCGGGTTTCGAGAAACTTGTGCTTCTGGAAATGTCGCGGATGCTGTGCTGGGGCAACCCATTTTCATCAGAGCGTAATGGCTATTAACTGGTCTACCAGGAAGCATAACCCGAGGAAACAACGCGCGTAACACACAGTCTGCGGGAAATATGGATGAGCAATGTTGCTTGCTTACTTTCATAGCCGTGCCGGTGGGAAGCTCAAATTGTGAAAAACGCTTTGTAGATTAGACACACGCAGACACACACGGACACACGGTTGGAAATAAATACGCTCGTGAAAGAGAAAAAGACGCGAAGGGACGGCAAAGTGGCAAACGTTAATTTTTACGAGCCGGAAAACTTCCGCAATTCCATAACCACCGTATTTTTCCGGCTTTTTTTCTATAGAAAATTCCCCGAATCCCAGAGCGACCGCCCCTGAGATAAAACAACCAACCCGAGTTCCGGTGGAAAATGGCTAAAATTTCCAAAAGTCGAAATTCCGAAACCCGTATTTTTTTTGGTCCAAGTTCCAAAATTGGGGCCCTTCAATTTTGCGAAAAAATTTTTTTACTTTTCCGGATGATTTCAGGTTCCCAAAAAACGTCCCATTTCTTTGCCGCGCGTTTATGGGGAAAAAATACCACACGAGTCTCGGGATTCGCTCATATTTTGCATCCCCGGGGTATCGGTTTCCAATCATGCGGATCTCGAGGCTCCGGCCGGGGGTGGAAGACGCGACTTCTCAAAGGAAGGATTCCTTTTGAATTCGGGCTCCTTTACCTCCGATGATTTGTTTTCTCTGCCAGAAGTCGTATCTCGGTGCATCGGGGAGGGGAGCACCCTGATAAGTGCCATCAAGCTCGATTCGAAATAACGGGCTTTGACGGGATTCACGGTTTTAACGCTCGCTCGGGGTTCGTCCGGAGCTATTTTCTCCAGGGAATTGTACAGCCGCGTATATACGTGTCGACAGGGAGGAAGAGCAGATAAACCATTCGCGCGTTCGGCATCGGAGTGACATTGACTCATTGTAAAGTGGCATTAAAGTTTTCCAGTTGATGGAGTGGTTTGTTCCCTCGCAGGTACGTTGCGTTCGCACTCGCTCGCTCGCTAGCTCGGCGTTAGTTTACGAAATTTGATCACGCGTGACGGGTGCAGAAACGACGGTTATGTTGTCTGCATACAAACAATCTGCACTTTATACCGCATTATCATGGCATAAACCAACTACCTACCTGCCTACACCTACCTTCCTACCTGCTGAGAGCAAACACCGGGAGGTTCGGGTCAAACGAGACGAGTGACACAGCGCGTGCGCGTCGAATCAGAGGTTCTCTACTCGAGCGCGGAGAATTTTAGGGTGGGGAGTAGCTGAGACCCTCGGCAGGGTCCGCGACGTTGATGGGAGAGACACTGGTGCGGTCGCTGGCGCTTGCCAATGGGGGAATTGGGATTGTTATATCGCGTGGTCTTTCAGTTTGAGCGTATTTTGGGGTATATTCGTGCCACTGGTACCGTTTGAGTAACATTTGAGGGTGGTTGGGGTCAATAAGAGGAATCTGAGTCGAATAGAATTCGGCCCGACGCGAATTTGATCCAACCAAAATTCAATTTTGCTGGAATTCGACTACGATTGTAAATAATAATTGAAATTTTATCTGACTACAATTTTGTCGCGACTAAAATTTGATCGGTCCAAAATTTGGTCCGATTGAAAATTTTTTTTTCTAACGTAACGAATTCAAATCCTCGAAAACGAGTATTTCAGGCGTCACTTAAAAATAAATCCAACTCCTTATATTTAAACGGAACGAACTTTATGAAACTTGAATCCGTGCCAGGGTCTCTCGAGCCACCGATAATTTAATCTAATTCAAATCTAATAAATTCCAAGCAAGCGTTATATATATTATATTATTATATATATAAAACCCAATTTAAAGCTAGACTGCAAATCGATCGAGAATCGATTTCCTATTAATAAATCGATTAATAATACATTGATATTTCAACAGATTTATGTAAAATAATATATTTTGTAAATTTTATCGATTTTTATGTAACAATAAATTTGAATATGGAATTCTTACCCGACAGTCGTGGAACCCTCGACCCAGGGGATGGGGGTGGTTCAAGAATTCCGTTTGGACGCAACAACTGCTTTGTTTCAGGCGAAGCAGAAACCGAGGAAATTTCCTTAATCCTCCCTCGTTCTTCATTTCATATAATAATAACAGCAATCCTTGCCACCCCCACCCCCATCCCCCATTTTTTTTATTTCTCCGCGGCGGGGATGATAAATGTGAAAATAAATTTAAGAATTGGAGATAACGTTGAATCCGCCATTTATAAATCAGGTTACATGGCACATGGCGAAAAGGGCGCCACGAATGAGGACGTAAGGGGAAAACGGTCCAAACTGCTCTTAAAAATATTGGACTGTTTACAAGGTATTAATCTAATTTACCCCAACCCTCTTCGTCGTCAATCTCCCACGATTCGAAGAAAATGCGATCGAGCAAAATATTCTTCAATTAAATTACCAATTTTATTTTTTATTTATAACAATTACGTGGTACTCGAATATTTTATTCCTCGTTGACGGGAATTTTAATTGAAAAAAAAAAAGAATTTTACAATAATAACAATAATGGTAAAGTAACGAATGATTATTTGATTAGAATAAAAATAATTTCAATTTTATTTTTCAACATTGGAATAATTTGTAGAAAAGAATAATGTCAATATTAAATTTCCGTTTCAATGATTTTTATTGAAAATCCGAGGAAACCCTTTGTTATAAATAAACTGGTCTACTTTAACATTATTATTTCACAGTTCCGATAGGTCACGATGGTGAAAGGAAGAAACTAAAAAAAGGGAAGAAAGATATTTCGGCAGGGGGTGAAACCACCCCGTGACATACTTGTATTTGTTAACAAATATAACCTATAATAACACTTTTAACCCTTGGCAGTCAACGTGGGGTCTTTGGTGTCCCGTGACAGCGAAAATTCGTGGCTCCAAATTGTAGGTGTTTCCTAGAAAATTGTCAATTCGCGAAGGTCACGATGTCGCAGGTGATTAAATATGTTCCGGTAACGAACAGGTAACTCCGGTGTATGGAAAACACCGGTGGGGATGGGGTGGAGGCTTGTTTGAATAACAAAGGACTTTCGCAAAGTGTGTTTAAGATACGTTTTAAGGAGTTTCGAATACAAACAGAGGGTATGTTAATAGATCTCCGTCGAGTATATGCATAATTGGTAAGATCCGTAATCTTTCGCGGAAATCGGGAGAAAAACGAAGCGGGTATATTAACTTTCGAATACTTGAAAATTAATTTGAAACTTCGCAAAGACGTTCGTGAAACTTTCACGACGTCGCGCGCTCGCGGACGAGTCGGGAAAACCGGCTTTTACTCGTACCGATGGTAAACTTTACGAGCTTTGCCTTCTCTCTTTCTCTCCCCCCGGTTTTTTTATATTACTTTCCGGGAGGGAAAACACTCCGAGGCAAAGAGAGGAGGATGCCGGAGGATTACACGATCTATCCAACCTATTGAACACAGACTTTTCATCTCCTCCGGATTATTCCACTGTGGGGGAAATGCTCGCTGTTTATTTACATATATTTACAACTCGTGTGTATGTAGCAACCGAGAGAGAGAGAAAGAGAGAGAGAAAGCTTTCCTTGTGACGCGGGTAATCCGTCGAGATTTTTACGACTGGATTTATTATTCATTATTACGAGATGCCTCCGGATCGGTTACGAGACCTTTCCACGTGGAATAATAACCCAGGGTACTTATGGTTGCGATATCGAATCGCTGTTAAGGAAATGGTTTACTTCCCGAGGTACCTGGTGTATGGGGCATGCCCAAAAAAATCGACTTTTGGAAAATTTTTTTTTAGCATCCGGGAGACCCATATCCGATGTATTTTTTTCCGAGGAATCCATTTTCGTTGTCAAAATTCTCAAAATCCAACGGGAAATTGGATTTTTCCTCAAAAAACCTACTTTTTTCCAACTTCCGCTGGGATTTCGTCAAATTTGACCCTTGGAATCGATTCTACGGGAAAAATTACCCCTAGAAATGACTTGTCCAACCCCATTTTTAAAACTTTAATTTTTAGCCCATTTTTGGGGGAAGGGGTAGGTGTGCCCAAAAAAATTGACTTTTCAAAAAATTTTTTTTAACTTCCGGGAGACCCATATCCGATGTATTTTTTCTCGAGGAATCCATTTTCATTGTCAAAATTGTCAAAATCCAACGGGAAATAGGTTTTTTCCTCAAAAAACCTACTTTTTTCCAACTTCCGCCGGGATTTCATCAAATTTGATCCTTGGAATCGATTCTACGGGAAAAATTACCCCTAGAAATGGCTTGTCCAACCCCATTTTTAAAACTTTAATTTTTACCCCATTTTTGGGGGAAGGGGTAGGCATGCCCAAAAAATCGACTTTTGGAAAAATTTTTTTTAACTTCCGGGAGACCCATATCCGATGTATTTTTTCCCGAGGAATCCATTTTCATTGTCAAAATTCTCAAAATCCAACGGGAAATTGGATTTTTCCTCAAAAAACCTACTTTTTTCCAACTTCCGCCGGGATTTCATCAAATTTGACCCTTGGAATCGATTCTACGGGAAAAATTACCCCTAGAAATGACTTGTCCAACCCCATTTTTAAAACGTTAATTTTTACCCCATTTTCGGGGGAAGGCCAACCCAGTGGAAAAATACTAAAAACGAAAGAACCGTCCCCATTCTCGGGAAAAGCCGGTACATGGTGTCTCTCACTGCGGTTCATAGGTGCATCCCTGTGAATGTGCAGCAGCGAGAAGAGTAAGTACTTGCGTACGTACACGAAAAAAAAGAAAAAAAAGGTGAGTATGTATGTTCGCGGGTATACATATATACATGTATACACGCTACGGATACACCGGTCGGTGGAATTAAGCTTCGAAAGCTCGGCTCTTTTATTCCGCGGAGTTGTAGAGTAGACAAAGGATTTCCGCTTTGGAGCCGGTGAAAAGTAGCGCTTGGAATCAGCTAAATCTAGAGAAACCCGTGGAAAGACTTCTTTTTCAACGGCCAAAAAAGAGGACGAGTCGCTTATCCACGTTATACGGATGCTGTATCTGCGGGTCTTAAGAAAATACCGCCTTCTTATAGGTATTCTTCTGCCATCTCCCCCCCCCCCCCCCACCCTCCCTTTTTTTCCTCTATCCTCTTCAAAGTAAGAGCCATTAACTTTTTGGCGGAGCCTCATCTGGATCTGTCTTCTTTGGGATGATTCTTCTTCAATCTCTGCCCGGTTCTTGAATTTTTCTGACTTTTGCCATACTACTACTTGGAGCGTGGAAATTGGAGATTCCGAGATTCAATTATTCTTGATGCCCCAGTTCCAAAAAAAAAAAAAAATTTCCAGAATCGCGGAATTTCGAGTAAAGCTTCGTTCAGGTGCAGACCGTGGGGTTTGAAAGAGACACGGTTTGAAAGAGTAGGTACTTCTTCGGGCTTTGAAAATTTTTCTAAATTTCAGGTGTATGCAATTTGGTAACGAAGGTAAATGCGGCACACGGCAGGGTTCTGATTTATGTACGGCTGCAGGTTTCTATCAAACTATGCAGTAACGTCGTTCCTTCGCTCGTTTGTTACTGAGTGTACTTAGGCATGAATACCTACACCTACACCCACACACTAATATATATATATACATATATATTTCGTAATTTAGGGAGCCATATGGCTTACGTCAAGTTTCTTAGTAAAGGCTTTACTTTGAGAGATGTATGGTATATAGTTCCATGAAAGCCAAAAGCTCTTCTCTCTCTCTCTCTCTCTCTCTTCTCCCTGCCAACTGGTAATCGTTGTCTTGACAACTTTCTCAATTTCTGTCCAATCTCCGGTCTTCTGTTTTATAATAATGATTTTGTCGTAGGAACTTTACACAGTTCATATATCCTTCCAATTAATCTCCCTGTGAAGATAAAGACGAGACGACAGAGAGACAGAGAGAGAGAGAGAGAGAGAGATAGATAGATAAATAGATAGAGAGAGAGAGAGACTGCGTCTTATCCGAGACATCATTTCCCCGCAATTTTCCATTTCCATCAAAATTTCTCTGGATGTATACGTTCATTCGCCAGATTATCGTCGAGTTTGCCCAAGAACGTTTACCCAATAACGATAACGAAGATAAAGATAATAATTATCATGAATCGTGGAATTACGAATTTTTTTTTTAGGGATGAAAATTACCGTGGCAATCAGAGAAATCACAATTTTTCTCATTTCGAAACCATTGTTATTATTATTATTTAGAAAATTTTTTTATTATCAATATTATTATTATTATTATTATTATTTTGAAAATTAATTTTTACAAATTTAAAAAATACAATCCCGATATTTTATTTATTAAATCCAACAAAGTTCGTGTTACTGTCGCAATACATGAAAATTAATATATTAAAAGCAATGATTATTAATAATAATGACAGCATATAATAATAATAATATTAATAATAATAATAATAAATAAAATCAATCGCGAAAGTAATTCGTCATCGAATCCTTGAAGAACCAAAAAAAAAAGAATAAACAAATGTCCTCCACTGCAATTCTTCGTCATTACAGTGCATCGAAGAGAGTGTATGGGTGCAGTGGCGGTAGCAGTTGCAGCAGCAGCAGCAGCAGCAGCATTTATAAAGGTTGCTAGAGTCAGGGGTGAGGCAGAAAAGGGGAGGGGAGGAGGATAAGGTGCAAGCAAACCAGGTGTTTCCGTGCAGTATGAGTTTTATTGAAAAATATCGCCTTAATGCGTTTCTTATACACACGAACACGCCTGCATCGTGCCCGTGTAGGTATAGGAGGAGGTGCATGAAATAACTGCAGCCCGCCTGTATCTTTAGTGCATACGCGCACATGATATAATGCTCGTAGATTGCGCAAACTTCATGCACGGCGACTGTACGGTAGGTATCTTTTTCATGTGTACGTATACACACGCGCTTTTTTTTTTCTCCTCCACCTTTTTTATAAGTATATATATAATATATGTGTGTGTGAGTGTGTGTGTGTGTAGCTACAACTGCATTTTTCTTCATACCCTTTACTACTTCGTGTGTAAGAATATGAAAGATATTTACGAAAGTATTATGAAAACGGGTTGATATGTACAGGGTGATTCGCCGATGGAGGATTTAGGAACAATTTCTGGGCAATTTTTAGCGCGAATTTTACAATTTTCAATTTCGATGAAAAGGAAAATAAAAAAAAATTGACAGAATTATGCATCGCAACGGAATCGCACCTGAAACCGGGATTTCAACTGGAATCGAAATTTCCTAAAGAAACTGTTCCTGCACAAGACACCCCCTTCCCTTCTCTCGCAGCAGCAGCAGCAGCAGCAGCAGGAGGTAGACCCACCCTGCACTGGCTGGCTGCAGCAGCAGCAGCAGCAGCATTATATCATTTCCATCCACGTGAAAAGCTGCTCCCACTCATAGCACTGTAATGTACTAATTAATTAACTAAACTATATAGAACCTCGAGCTTCGAGTGAGTGCGAAGGTTCCGACGAAGAACTCTCAGATTCGACGTATTTTCAGGAATTTATGGTCCCGCTTTGCCGTTGCAGCTCTTAAATGATACAATTACGAACAAATTTATTTCCTCCCAGCAAGTAATTGCATAAAAACGGGGAAGCACGGCAGTTGTTTCGCAAGGAGAGGATGAAATGCAATTAAAAGGGAGGAGGATAAATATTAGCCATTCTTTCTTTGGCATTTTCATAAATTAATGGATTTCATTCCGTGGATCGACTAAAATGTATAATAGCAAATAATAATAACAGCAATAAATTTAAAAAAATAGAACTAAGTGTGTATGTGTCATATATAGGAAGACCTAACGGGACCATTTGATGACGTACGTAATTATTTTCTGACGTTCAACGCGCATCATTTTATGTGTACAGGAACAAATCCTATTATTAATGCCTCTCTGCCGGCAGTTGGGCTCTAAAAGCATTCGCATCTAATCGTATCTGTGTACACGTACATGAGCAAATACGCCTTACACAAACACAAAAGCTCACGTTTACGTGATGAAATGGAAATTACTCTTCAGGCCGGCTCCCAGGCTTTGCCATCGAGAGGTGTTGGCAGAGGTGCATACGTGCAGGGAAGCGTGTATGGCACTGTTACGTTAAATATTGAAGCTCCAGAGACGGGTGACGCTAAATTTCGACTTTTTTTCATTTTATTTGTTTATTTATTTATTTTTCTTTTTTCGCGTCACTCCAGAGTATTCTTCTTTTCATTCCTTTCCCATTTTTCGAAAATTTTCTTTTTCATGCAATTGCAATTTTTCGGGGCCATCATTTTTAACCGGTGCAATTTTCACTGCACCTGCAATTTCTGCGCATTTTGGGGGAGTGAAAATCGCGGTAATTGAAAAATTTGTCCGCGAAATAAATTCTAGTTGCGTAACAAAAAATTTTCAAAAATGAGAAAGGGGTGAAAAAAAAAATGCAACACGACTGCCGCAATTTTGGCTGCACCAGCAGCGTCTGTGCATTTTGGGGTGGTAAAAATCGCGGTAATTGAAAAATTCGTCCGCGAAATAAATTCTAGTTGCGTAACGAAAAATTTTCCAAAAACGAGAAAGGGATGAAAAAAAAAAAAAAAACTGCAACGCGACCACAGCAATTTTTACCGCACCCGCGGTAAAAATTCCAACAATCGCATCGGTTTCATCGAACTTTCGACCTTCCGGCTCCACCAACGGCGCTCTAATTTATGCACTCGCATTATTTGCCACCGGAGAGGCTTTGCAAAGTTCGTTGCAATTTCTAAAGCGACGTGTAATTCGCAAAGAATGACTGTGGCATCGACAACGCCAGGCGCTCTCTCTCTCTCCGCTCTTTTTCACGTCAAAGATTAAAAATTCTAAAAGTATCTCCCCCCCCCCCCCTCGTTCTCCACATTTTTTTTTCTTCTTTATATCGCTGCCTTTGAAAAAATCCCACCCATCCACGCCTTTGACCGGATTTCAAATTAATAAATTCGCTAACTACACGTATAATGCGATTCAATTTCCTTTTTTTCCCACGCTTGACTTTTCCCCCGTTCGTTTCCAGCGGCAGCTAACGCGTTTCTTTTCAACCCTAAGCCGGGGGGGGGGGGGGAAGCTCGCTAGAGTAATTTATTTTTATCCAATTAATTTATGAATATGTTCTTTATCGCACCGCGAATGCGGAGATACCTGCAGACGCACCCCCCCTCCCCCTCCCCCTCACCCCCTTCACTTTCCACCGCAACCGCGGGAATTTATTTACCGGGTGAATGGGGTGAAATTTCGCTGGGGGAAATTTTCCGGGCTCGCCTAACGAAAGAAAACCACCGCTTTGGAAAACGAGAGCAGGCAAACCGGTTGCGCGCATTCCAAACCTTTGCACCGAAACCGCATTGGAAATTTAATCAAGTCATTCCTTGGCGCGCGCGTTCGGTTGCATTCGATATACTACATTCATCGCGCCGGTAAATATATATTTGATCGTAATTATTGCAAATATAAGGCGGACAAAGGTAAACCGAAGAGCAACAGGGAATTGGGATCCACATTTTCCCCGGTATGCCCGGTACCACCTATATTTATGCACCACAATTATGTGTGCGCGCACACAGAGGCACCGCGCACCGTGCGCACGTGTATGCACCGGCACATCAGAGGGACTATATCCGCAGCCGAGGGAATATTCCTTTGATCGACCCTTGATACACATTCTGCATTCTCGGGGTAGTTCGGGCGTTTAGTATTTTCATAGTAATTTCATTCAACGGCGTACGTCCGTTTCGTCTCTGTTGGATTTCATTCGGATCGCCGTCTCTACCCAAAGTCTACAACCAGAGGGTAGTCTATAAACATCCCTAACTTCGTGGAATAACGAACGAACGAACGAACGTACGCGGTTATCAAAGAGCGAGAGAAAAAAATGTTTTTGGAAAATTATTGCGCGAGGCTGTTTTTTTTTAATTAGTAAAAATCAAGATTTTATTTTTTTTTAATTACGTAACGTGTGCGGGTAATTTCCCTTTTGTCTTTTTACAATTTTTATTTTGTGTCGAATTTTCGGAGGCAATAATGAAGAAAAAAAAATTGAGTTAAATTAAGAATTTTTAGAATTCGGTTCTTTTTATTTATTTATTTATTTTATTTTAGAGGAAATATATATTTGCACCCGATTACCAGGAATTTGTTAATTGTCAAAATAAAGAATTACTTAGAATCGGAATTTTTGCATTTATTGTAAAGAAATCTAAGATTTGGAATTTTTGTTTGTTATAAAAAAAAGAAAATCGTTTCGTTTAAAATAAATAAATAAATTGAATCCCATGTAAATTAATATTATGTTGGAAAATAAAATAACACAAATAATGAAAACGAGAACGAAATGTAAAATAAGCAAATGAAGCCGAAAAATTTTTATTATTTTAAACTTGTAATTGAATCGTGGAAATTTTATTATTATTTTTTCTTTTTTTCGTCAAAAGCGAAATTTCATTATACAATTTTCCCCGGGAATTTTATATAAATGATATTTTTTTTTTTCTTTTCTTTCGGTGGATATAAAGCTTTCCGCAGCTTTGCCGGCATGAACTCGCGA
Organism: Gasteruption jaculator; assembly: GCA_949825005.1. Classification (NCBI taxonomy): domain Eukaryota; kingdom Metazoa; phylum Arthropoda; class Insecta; order Hymenoptera; family Gasteruptiidae; genus Gasteruption; species Gasteruption jaculator. The sequence goes on along the minus strand of OX463772.1, from coordinate 12,355,575 downwards.
AAAATGGGCAAAATAATTATGTCCGTAATAAGAAAGCTGCTCTTCTCGCTTCCGGCGATGGATGAATATCAAGTTTGGAAATTGGAAACTTCGCAAGAAGTGTTGAACTTAGCGTACAACTTGTTGACGAATGATGCTGCTGTTGCTGACAGGATGGCTTATATGCATCCATATAGCATACCGTGTCTATGTATATATTTACACACACACACACACACACACATGTGTATAAACACATCCGTGTTTAAGCAGCTATATATGCAGTAACTTGAAACACGCTTAGACTGAAAACTATTACTAAACTCCTTTAGACGTTTCGAACGAACTGCTAATCCTTAAGTTAGTATGTATATCCTGCCTCGCAAACGAATTTACGAATAATATATATACATATATACACACACATAGATATTTCGTGTATTTAAAAGCTTAAAGTCTTCAGTCTCGTTTCATCTGAATTTCCAATTTCCATGAACTCGGCAAATCTGATGGAAAAAGAAAAAAAAAATCGCACAAGAAAAATAATCGTAGGTAATACGGAAGTTTTCCGATTTGAAATATATAGTAAATAATATTTTTTCAATTTCCGCTTTGCTTCAATAAAAAAAGAGAAAAAAAAGTAATATTCAATTGAACAAAAAATTGCTCCAACTTGCAATTGTTTATTACGAATATTAATACAATTATTTATTATTGATTTTTTCTTTCAGTTCGAATGGAAATTGAAAATAGCGTCGAGCGTTTGAATTATTTTGTAATTAATAAAATTTCCCGTTGTTTTTTTTTTTCTTACCCGTGAGGCGACAAAAAAGTGCCGTCTTTGACGCGACGCGACGTGGAAAAATCGGATAATGGGTAACGACAGAGAGAGAGAGAGAGAGAGAGAGAGAGGGGGAAAAAAGGAGTATCGGTTGGCACGGAAAGCTTCTTTTTTTTAGCGCTTCGCGTTTGAAAGGCGAGTCGCAAACATTTGTTGAAATTGTTAGCAATCCCTGTAGCGATATGTGCGATGCATGTACGGGTCACTTGAGACAGTTGCTTACTCGGGAGGCTGCAGCGAACTCCAAAGTCTCATGTTTGACGTTAAGGGGAAGAATATCGTGAGCAGGATGTTATCGCAGATACTTTTTCCACGGCATTGAAGAGGAGACTTATCTCACGCGTACGTGTGTCTCACACACACACACACACATATACCGATTTTTCTTCTCTTTCGAATAATAATAATAATAATAATAATAATAATAATAATAGTCGCAGGAGGAAATTTCGAAAATTCAAAACTTTCTTTAGAAAAATAATAATAATAATAATAATAATAATAATAATAATAATAATAATAATAATAATAATAATGAACTTAAAATGATAAAAAAAAATAATAAGAAATCGATAAAGTAACGAATCGAACTGAAAATTATTATGACGCGAACCACGACAAAGGATGAGAGAATGGTCCAGAACAGGCCATACCAGGACGTGGGAGAAGGAGAAGATGCCGCTGGACCAGTGGAAGAAGACAAAGAAGAGAAGGATGACGAAAAGGGCATTTATTCGAATCGTGAGTCCGGGACCTGAACCTGACGCCGATTCTGAACCCGAACTCGACTCCAGCCTCTCCTCGACTTCTCTCCTGCCTCGTCTGTACCAGACGAGGAGGCGCTTCTCTCTCTCTGTCTCTCTTCCACGGCGAACTTTTGCCCTTCGAGACAGGATCCTATCCCGTTGTCGGTTAAATCGGTATGACAAGTAGATATATGTATGTAGGTGGTACGTATGCATGTAGAAATGCACACCTCTCTTTCTCTCTCTCTTTTTTTATTATTTATTTCCTTGGCGAACTCTCTTCCTCTTTTCTCGCGGTCATGCGAGCCCGATTTGCGTGAATTAAATAAAGTGGTTTTTAGTGATATATTTTTTTCTCTGTGTGTGTGTGTGTGTGTGTTTTCGGTATTTAGATATTATACAGATTGTGTTATTTTTCTTTTTTTTGGAAGATTGAAAATTAAATTTTCTTTCCAAACCCTCCGTTTTTAAACCGAACAAAAAAAAAAATTCCTCTCCATCCTCCAACACAACCTCCCGGGATCTCTGCCATTTTCGACTGGTTTCGATTCTTCCTCTGCCCATCATAATCCTCTTCCTTCCATTATGCTCCCGCTGGCTGCAGTTTTCTTTGAAACGGATCTTGGCTCGCTTGTTTTAACCCTCTCTCGTGATGTTGGTAAAACATCGGCTCGTTCTCGTGCCTCCTTTCTCTCCCTTTCCCATTCAACCTTATACCTTTCCTCGCTCGAATATTATCACGGAGCAGAACTTAAGAACTGCGGTGTGCCCTTACACACACACACACTGACACACATACGTACACGTACACGTATATGTATAATGCACTTCTGCACCAGCCCTCCTTCGAAAGTCCATACCTTCGACTCCGAGGAGCGGTAAAAGGCCCATCGCTATGGCGTCTTTGCCGGCATAATTCGCTGTTGCAGACGCGTTTCCATTTAAACTTTCATTTCTCTTTGCATTCGACTGGAATTGAGTTTCGATCGTGAGAGAATATGATTGTTCCCCCTCGGTCCCCTCCTCGGCCTCTCATCATCCCTCATCCCTCATCCCCCGGTTCTTGGCGCTCTCTCTCTCTGTCTCTCATTTTTTAATAACGCCTTGAATTATTCAACTTCGAAACATTTCACGAGATCATCAAAAATCGCCAGGATTCCCTCTGATAATCGCCTCGTTTTACGCTCGGGCAGGCTTTCGATCCTCGCCGGAGGTCCTGTCGATTATTCAACGTGCATTCGATAAAAAAAGGAATCGTCGAAACAATGGAATTCGTCGGGAAATTGTTCGTTGAAAGTTATTAATTGATCGTAATTTCATTGTAAATGTTCGCGTTTGTTGTTATTATTATTATTATTATTATTATAATAATATTATTATTATTATTATTATTATTATTAATGTAATTATTTTTCCAAAGAATGTTTTGAATTTTCAAATTATTCTTGTATTTTCAATTTTTGTTTCGCATTATTTTGTTGATTTTCATTTTTTCTTTTAAATCATTTCTATTTTATTATTTTAAATTCGTGATTATTATTATTATTTTTCTAAGAATAAATTTTGAATTTTCGAAAATATCTCCCGTGGCAATTCTCATTATTTCGACCTTTTCATTTTTTTTTGGGCTCATTGTCGGTGCTTGAAAAAAAAAAAAAAAGGCAATTGGCTCAAAATGATCATGGCGTGCACGCCGATTGCTTTCGTGATGCTGCTGCTGCTGCTGCTGCTGCAGCGTCCGTCTGTGACTGCTCTCCTCTTCTCCTCGAGCTCCCGGCCTAAGTACAACTTTCTCGAACTGTTTCTCCGTTAATTTCAGTCGTACGAAAAATTCCGAGAACCGGGTGTCTGAGATACATCCATTTACGACAAACTTCGCAGCATCCCTATCCTCTCGTCTCGTCTCGTCTCGACTCGTCTTGACTCCTCGCTCGGTCGGTGCGCTTCTCTCCCCGCGATAATAATACCGGAGTTCGGAAATTATAGTCGTGGAGCGGGAATTCTATACTATTGGATTCTTTTATTCCTTCTTGGATACATCAAAATTTAACTACTAGTCATTTTCTTGCCTTCGAGGAACAAAAATAAACGCGCCATTTTTTTCCAATTTTTGTTTCCTTTTTTTTTCCCGCGTTTGTCCTTCGACATGATCTTCCACGTATTTTCAGGATTTTGGGAATTTGTTTGTCGGGAATCGAAAAAAATCGAAGATTGGAAATTTAAAATCGGAAATTAATTTTTTTCTTGCGAACGAAAAATAATTTTTGCGAAATATAAAATTCATGGAATTCCAAAAACGAATTTTCCTCGACTCAAATTTTTTTTTTCTTCACCGAAACCAAAAATTTCTAGATTCGGAAAAAAAATTTTATAAACTTAGTATCCCGGAAATTCTTATTTACCCAAATTCCTCTTATTATCGAGATCCATGAAAAAAAAAAAAAAAATTGTCCATAAAAATAAGAAATTCTTTTGGACCAAAAAAAAGGGTTATCCGCGTCTCGTCATGACGTTGCTGATAAAGGACGTATCGGATTAAGGTAAAATACCGTATAAATATCTGCACCTGTCGCTACATCGCCGACATAATTCTCTGAAAAGACTGTTAATATTATATAAAGCTCCTTTCGGTCGTTAATGCGACACTAATGCCCACAATGCGATGCAAAATAAATCAATTTTTGTGCAAGCCTGCAACAACACCGAGGTTCGACTCATTGTCCCTGCATGCGGCGCGTATGCATTTACGAAATACCAAGTGCACACAATACGCATACGTGCACGCCACAGTACCTGCATTTCTCCTATTAAAGGCATTGCGGTTGCACGGCTCAACCACCTTTTCACTAATTTCACTCGACCAAATGCCCACGATTCTCTCTTTTTCCCTTTCGGACAAATATATTTATGCAACATATGACTGCTCGTCTGCTCTCTACCCCCTTTCATTTAATTTGTTGAAATCCGAGCTACGGTCCCTGACAAATGAATCGTGTGAAATTCGTACCAGAAGTCAACCGCGAATGGAAGGGGAATTATTTTTAAAGGTATCCCTTCGGAATTTTTTTTTTTTAGGCAATTGCGATTTAATTTATTGATATTAAAATTCCGAAAATCGTGCAAAAAAAATCGCATTAAAATTTGTTAAAACAAATAAAGAAATTTAGAAAAAAAAAAAGATGCGATAAAATTGTTTTTAGATTCCCACAATTTAATAGAAAAAAAGTTTTTGTGAAACAAAAAAAATTCCAAAAGTCTCTTCCTCTTTTTCAAAAAAATCGATTTTCGTTCGAAATAAAAAAAACATTGGGGTTCGTGGAAATGGGAATTAAAAAAAAAAGCTGATGATACTATTTTCGTTTTTTCGTTTAAATAATTTCCCTCGATCGTTATTATTTTCTTTTTTGATCCTCAATTTCGCGTCGAGCTTATTTTTGAATGCTCGTTTCGTTTTATCAATTTTTTTCCGTTCCGATATAAACGTCGAGATTTTCCTTTAAAAATCTTCGCGCCGACGGTTTCGAATCTCCGGTGCATTTCAAATTGCATGCATACATTAGCATAAGTAGCGGGGCCCGTATATTGGAAAATAACAGCTTTGGGGTAATAATATCATAGATCGAGAATAATAAAAGTACTTTAGAGACTCCGGTACAATGGAGTTAAAAAAGAAGAAGAAGAAGAAGAGGAGGACGTTCATGGATATTTTTTTTTGTTCCTCCGCAAATGCATAGAAGACTTGCATTCACCTGTGCACTGTCTGCACACGAAATGAAACGAAAGGAATGGAATAATAAGGTATGACCGGACGTTAAGGGGAAATGCCATTTCCTGTTGCTGAATATCCCCACGCACAAGCAACTGCACAATTGCAACTGCGTATGTGTAAGAAAAAAATGTTGAAAAAGAAATTCGTATTTATGTCAATTAAAATAATTGTCATTTTCAGGATCCAATTTAAAATTTGTAATTTTTCATAATTTTTTTTTGGGATTCCATTTGTTTGAGAATAATTATTTTCGTATTTTATTTCTCAATATTATTATTTTTCTTAATTTCTTATTTTTTCTAATCGTTATTATTAATTTTTTCGAATTCTTCACACACAAACATATGTATAAATTCCTATATATATGCAACAATACATGCACCAATGCGACGGTAATAATGCAGTCGAAGGTGTATGTGTGTGTGTGTGTGTGGGTGTGCAAACGCATAAGAGATATTACGTAGTTCCGTTTCCACTGTTTCCAGCGTCTGGTACATCCAGGACTTCGTCTTCTTCTACTTGGGCTTCGTCTCGAGCTCGGTTGCAATTTTCCCTTGCTCTCGTCACCGAATCCTTCTTCTTCTTCTTCTTCTGCTCCTGGTGCTTGCAGAGGCGAGACACAATACGTCATTAATATGCCAAGCGAGAAACAGACTCTTTCAATAGAGAGATCCTGCTGAATGAAATATGCTTGTCTTCTTGACACCATATGCAAGTTGCAGCTTGCAAGTACATAAAGATGCGCGCATCGGTACCGGGGGATACGTGTGTACACCCGCTGCACCTTCGCAAGTGTCGGTTTTTCTCGCCGTTTTATGAAACATTGCACGTCAACATTTATACCTACGTCACATATTGAATTCCGAAAAAGAGATTCTTATATATATATATATGTATATAAACAATAAAAAGATATATATTTTTTTTATTGTAATTTCTTCGGGGAAATAAAAAAAAAATCTTCCCCTTTTTATTTTTCGTCGCTTCTAATTTCGAGAATTCAATATTTAATTCTAATAAATTTTTCATTTTCATTTAAAATTGGATCACAAAAAATTATAATTTTTTTCCCCCTCAAAAATGCATAATTGGACAATTATAATTTAACAACAATAATAAAAATCGACTTCCTATGCAACTTTGATATCCAATTTTTTTTCTTTTCCTTTCCTCGTCCACCCCCGGAGCAGCGGACTCGTGAAATTGAATGAGAGGACCGAGGAATTGATTGGAATGGTACCTGCCGATATAGTACCATCAAAAAAAAAAAAAAAAGGAAAATAAATAAGGTCCGAGTGAAACCGAGTCCGGATTCGCAAAGGACCGAAGAGACAAAGAGGACGCAAACGCGCGATAGCGGTACCCAATTCTCCCTTTCTGCCTTGATCCTGCCAAAGTCCTTCCTCGTCCGGAAGAACAAGAGCCGCAAAACCGCTACTATTCTGGCATTTCGACAATGCCATCGAGTTTAAGAGGGATACCTCGAACACTGATTAGATCTCGACCCTTATGCCCCAACAAGAATTGGAATTTCGAGCTACCTGATCTCCCAGAATTCCTTAACCCCATTCCGCCCCGCTCCGGTCTCTCTCTCTCTCTCTCTCTCTCCTCTCCATTTTGCCCCCTTCTCTTTCTTTTTCTTTTTTCACCGCAAAACATATACCCAGAATGTCGTTGGGATTTGTAAGGTCCGTTGAAAATCACACAGAACTTAGAATCCAATTAGTTTCCTCCTCGATTCCGTTCGATTCGTGCATGAAATTTAATGGACCTCTCGGACACGTTGGAATTCGCTGCTCGTGATTTTCTTCTTCCTTCGCCCTATTTCTTTTTTATTTTTATTTATTTTTTTTTTGATTCCTCCGTTGTCCAATATTTTATGAGGAGTTTAACCGCTTTTATTGCTCTATATCGTGTCATGTTTTTTCGACGGCACCGTATATATACACCTCGCGATTAAATGTCCTAATATGGTCCCGTAGAAGCTCCAATGTCCCGACAATTGCCTTCGAAAGCGAAATTCATTTTTCAGAATTTTTCCAGGGTCCTCCATTCATTCGCTTATTTATTGAACGATTTTTTTAAATTTATTTATCGAACAGCTAAAACATTGGACTAAGAACGAGGTTCTTATATTTTCGAAATCCTTGAAAAAATCTTCGAATTAAAAATTTACAACGACCCTCGTCAATTTTGTAGTTTCGAGATTTACGACTTCGTCGAAGTGGCTTCTACAGAGAAAATAATAATAATAATAATAATCGTACGATTTTTCCGCGAAAATAATTCTAAAAATGAAGAAAATTTCCAAAGATCGTAGTTTTTTTTTTCGCTCCAATTGCGTGGGTAAAGTCGAAAAGTGCAGCGAAAACTCGAGATTCGTCAACTATCGAATCAAGGAGGCAGGCAAATTACCCGAGCACTCTTCGATTCTTCTTCATTTTTTCCCCTCTTTTTTTTCCCCCTTTACTCTGGTCCAATACCGGATATATACGATTTTTATTTTTTTTTTGTTTCACCTGATGCGAGAAAATTTATCTACCACCGCCTCTTACGCTGCAGCGCGATCCTCGAGAAGCGAGGTCAGTCACACGCGTTCGATATTTTAAAGTTGGAGTGCAAGCAAGCACGGGGAAGCGAAGGGAAGGAAACGAAGAAGAAGAAGAAAAAAAAACAATAATAATAAAAAAAAAGGACACTCAACCCATCACTTCAGCTAAGTCGTTAAATGGTCGAAGAGTAAAGTTTACCGTAGCGGAAAGAGAAAGAGGCAAGAAAGAAACCCAAAGGAAACGTGCAGATGGAGTGTCCGTAAAAATGATGGCGGTAAAGGATATAGACGGACGTTCGAGACATCGACTGAATCAACATTGCACTTAAATCAGCTCCTCGCATTTCGTTTCCCCCGTTTCTAGGTTTTTTCATTTTTTTTTTGTGGGTACTCTTTTTACCTTACCGGTAACATCCACCTTTTAATGGGTCCTAATGATACGTCGGGACACACTTGTACCGAGTCCTTCCTTTGTTCCTCCGGATGGAACTCGTCAAGTCTGGCACGGACTTTCAACGAATTCAGGCTATGCCCCAAAAAAATCGACTTTTGGAAACTTTTTTTTTTAACTTCCGGGAGACCCATATCCGATGTATTTTTTTCCGAGGAATCCATTTTCATTGTCAAAATTGTCAAAATCCAACGGGAAATAGGTTTTTTCCTCAAAAAACCTACTTTTTTCCAACTTCCGCTAGGATTTTACTAAATTTGACCTTTGGAATCGATTCTACGGGAAAAATTACCCCTAGAAATGACTTGTCCAACCCCATTTTTGAAACTTTAATTTTTACCCCATTTTTGGGGGAAGGGGTAGGCATGCCCAAAAAATCGACTTTCGGAAAAATTTTTTTTTAACTTCCGGGAGACCCATATCCGATGTATTTTTTTCCGAGGAATCCATTTTCATTGTCAAAATTGTCAAAATCCAACGGGAAATAGGTTTTTTCCTCAAAAAACCTACTTTTTTCCAACTTCCGCTAGGATTTTACTAAATTTGACCTTTGGAATCGATTCTACGGGAAAAATTACCCCTAGAAATGACTTGTCCAACCCCATTTTTGAAACTTTAATTTTTACCCCATTTTTGGGGGAAGGGGTAGGCATGCCCAAAAAATCGACTTTCGGAAAAATTTTTTTTTAACTTCCGGGAGACCCATATCCGATGTATTTTTTTCCGAGGAATCCATTTTCATTGTCAAAATTCTCAAAATCCAACGGGATATAGGTTTTTTCCTCAAAAAACCTACTTTTTTCCAACTTCCGCCGGGATTTCATCAAATTTGATCCTTGGAATCGATTCTACGGGAAAAATTACCCCTAGAAATGACTTGTCCAACCCCATTTTTAAAACTTTAATTTTTACCCCATTTTTGGGGGAAGGGGTAGGCATGCCCAAAAAATCGACTTTCGGAAAAATTTTTTTTTAACTTCCGGGAGACCCATATCCGATGTATTTTTTTCCGAGGAATCCATTTTCATTGTCAAAATTCTCAAAATCCAACGGGAAATAGGTTTTTTCCTCAAAAAACCTACTTTTTTCCAACTTCCGCTAGGATTTTACTAAATTTGACCTTTGGAATCGATTCTACGGGAAAAATTACCCCTAGAAATGACTTGTCCAACCCCATTTTCAAAACTTCAAATTTTACCCCATTTTTGGGGGAAGGCCAGTATACCCAAAAAATTCGATTTTTGGAAAAAAAAAACTTTTGGGAACATTTGAATAGACTAGATAGATACAAAAGTCGTAAACTCACAAAAAAGAGAAAAAAAACAAATTGCATAAACATTCCAGGAAGAAAGTTTCGGTAAAATCGAACGTACGAAATTCCCTCGTGGAACTGTTCCAGGCTGCGACGGAATTAATTCCAAGTTTCACGGGGGCTCGTGTGTAGTTACATAAACTACGCTCTATAGTAGTAGTAGTAGTAGTAATAGTAGTTGGTAGTTTTGTCAAACGTTTCCAAGGTATGCGTCGAAAACTTGTCGGAATCGATGTTTCCTTGTTCGAGTTGATGAGCCAACTTTTAGATACTCGTTTAGATACATTACACCCGCACGACACTCTCTTTCTCGCACCTACGTACTACGTGTGTATCTCTTCCCAGCATCCCTGCCGAGAGTCACAAGGGCGCGAATCCTGACCCCGGCGTGCGAACGACGCAATCTGCATGCCGACATACCCGAGATCAGGCCCTTCTGCTTCTCGACGCTCGAGATAGAGTTGTATACGAAGATTCCAGCATCCCGGTGGAAGCTATCGGAGATCTCCTTTTCATCTTAACTATAATGTTTTACAGAACCTCAAACCCATTCCATTCCATCCCGTCCCGTCCCGTTCCGCCCCACCCCATTCCATCCCATCCCGAGCCATGCCGCGTACCTGTATCTCGGCTGAAACCCTCGGCTTTTATCTTTGCCTCTACTCTCTTTCGGTGATTCTTTAACAACCAACGCGTTCCCTCCCGAAGGAAAAGGGGCCAGAAAAGGAAGAGAGGAGACAGGAAAGAGGGGAAAAAAAATTAGCTCAACGTCTAATCTTCCACTCATCTCATTCAGCTTCGGCTCTAACCGAATCCTCGGTATTTATTAGCCCAAACCCCGAAACCTTGGCTTTCGTGAAATTGCCTATCCGTCGTTTTTGAGGAGGATAAGTCACCGATAAAAGTAAAAAGTGAATCTGATTTCGCGTGAAATCGAAATTTACGAGAGAGAAAGTATAGTTTGAAGAAGGAAAATAAATTCCTTTGGTTGGAAAATTAATATTTTTTAAAAATATAATGCGATTTAACAATTTTCGATTTTTAAAAAAATTAAATTACATCAAATTTGGTTTCTATAAAAAAAAAAATTAAACTCGATACAAATTTTATGGAAATGGAATTTCGTAACATTTGGAATTTTTAGAAACCGAATTTTATAAGAATTGAATTTGATTTTTATAGAAATTGTAATTTTTCGAAATCGTATTTTATAGAAATCGAAATTGAATATTTTTTGGGGGTTTTTTTTTCGAACGTTTCTTTTTTGCGAATCTCGGTTTGATGCGAAATTGGATCAAAAAGGAGACGAATAAAAATGACAAAATACATCGAAATTTTCTGGAAGACTCGTTACCGTCCACTCGACGTCTGACGTCAGTGACGAGACTGCATAAAAAGAGGCAGAAGAAAATCAGAAGAATTGCATCGGAGCGATAAAAAATGTATTTCCGAGAGGTGACATGCAAAGAAATTCCCAGAAGCGAAATTATCGTTGTTGTTTTTCTAACGAATGGCATCGTGCAGAGAGAGAGATATGATTATATCACGCGTTACGAGACGCGTATTTGTTACATGGTTCAACCGGGATTAAAAGAACTTCTTATAGTCGTGAAATTTAATAAGGCAAAATATTGTCAAGTCTTCTTCTTCTTCTCTTTCTCCTCCTTCTCCTTCTTCTTCTTCTTCACGAGAATGAAAAATGGGCTTGTTTCTCCCATTCTTTCAAAAAAATCCTGCTTTGCTCGAATTTTTTTTATTGATTTTTAGAAAAGAAATTTTACAGGAATTCAATTTTATAGGAATTGAATTTTCTGGAAATAAAATTCCGTTTCCAAAAATGTCATTTGTTATAAAATTCAAATTCTATTAAATCCAAATTCTAGAAAATTCAATTCCCATAAAATTCGATTTCGAAAAATTTCATTTATTATAAAATTCAAAATCTATTAAATCCAGATTCTAGAAAATTCAATTTCTAAAAAATTCAATTCCTAGAAAATTCAATTCCTACAGAATTGAAATCAACTTTTCTTTTTTATCGAAATGAGATTTCGAAAAAAATTCGTCATCCTTCGGCAAATTATCGTTAGGTCCGGTGTTGAGAAACGAATTCAATTTTTAAGAGGACTTTCCTCTTGCCTCATTTACTTTGCATCTTCGTTTTTTTCCTTGGAAAAAAAAGGACGATAAATATTATTTTTTTTCCTCTCGTACGAGGAAACTAACGGATATGCCGGAATTCCCAGTTATTTGTTGTTACAATGACTTTTACCATTTTTCCAAAATTACGAATTTAAAAAGAAAACATTTTTTTCTCTCGATTATTTTCCAAAAAAAATCATGGAAAAATCGTGGAAATGATATACGATCTTTTTCCTTCCTCCCAGTTTGAAATTCTTCCTTCTCTTGAAACAACGTTACTGCGAGGAAGCACCTAAAACTGCTGCATAAGGACATTTACGGCTGCCGAGAGTCAGAAAGGACCCTCTGAAACTTCGCAGCAGCGGAAAAGACGCTGAATGCCTTGCGACCGGTTGACTCCGAGCTTGCGATTTCTGTACAAGATTTCCTTGATTTCCTCTGCCCTTGTTAACTTCTCTTTCCATCCAAGTGAAACTTCTCATCAGATGATCATTCGCGCATCAACGATTTCACCTGTAGTCGTTACCTTTGTTCTTGCCACTTTCCAACTTCTCGGAACCGTTACCAACACCTACATAGCTACCAACTAGCCGACTACCGCTTCGATATCGCTTTTTCTCTCAGTCTCCGATTTTTTTCCCTTTATTCCTCTCATTTTTTCACAATCGCGCAAATGGAAAAAATTCGCTCTTTGCTTCCGTTTTTTTCTTTGCTCCTCGTCGGAGCTTCTTTCTCTTAATTGTGTCACCGGCAAAAAAAAAAAGAAAATAATACCTTCCAAACGAGGAGTTCGGTTCGAACAAATTTTTCATCTTACGATTTTTCCAAGAAATTCCACCTTTCTTGGAAAATCTCTTGAAATAGAAAATCCGAGAAATTCAGAAACGAGTAGATTTTTATTTTTGGAGCAAAAGTAGGAAATTTAGAAATTAATTTTAAAAAATGGTGGAATTAAAAAAATTCTAATTTTAGAAAAATGGTAGAAGCAATTCCTGGAAAATTCCAAAACTTCGAAACTCACGTTTTTCCGACTTCGAAGTTATTGATACTTGGAAAAAAATGAATATAAGCGAGTTCGGGAAAATGGTATTTTTCTCTCGCGCGAAAACTGCCCGAATGAATGCAAATTGCAAGCCAGAGACTCCTTCCGAATCGTATCGTATCGTTTCTTTTTCGGGATGAAGTGCATAGAAAAGACAATTTCTGGAAACTCACTCACGGATATTTCATTTTCCCCCGCATTACATGCACCTTTTTCCCCAATACACGCATAGTTACAGCTCGTACGTACGAGTGCACACAGATACCTGCGGGAGATAGCGCCGAGCGGTGCAATTTAAATATGCGGAACATCCTCTGCGGTTGCAGCAGCTGGTGTCAAGTCTTCCCCTTTACCCTTAAGTTTGTTAGGTGCATAGTTGCTATTCAGTTCATTCAATTTATATTTCCCTCACGTAAAACTCGTCTTTCTTCAACAATATTTAATTACATAATCCTGATCATGCCGCCTATCTACGTAAAATATGTGCGTTTCATAAATCCACCCCATTTTAATCCATTTACCGCTTTTCCTCAGTTTTATCCGCGCTTTCTAACTTTTTTTTTGCAACTCCGGCAATCGTCAGTACCGTTTCGCAATTTTCCATACCTTCTTTTTCGCAATTGTTATTATTTCTAATTTTTTAAAAATAAAAATACTAGAAAATTCAATTTTTATAAAGTTCGATTTCAAAATTCACGTTGGGCCCAAATTTTTCAAAAGCAAAATGCTGTTTTCCAGAAAATTGCAATTTCATCCAAATTCCAAAAAAATTGCAGTTGCAAAATTCGTAATGGGTCCAAAATCGCAATTTTCCGTACCTTCGCCTTCGCAATTTTTTACTATTTCTAATTTTTTAAAAATAAAAATACTAAAAAATCCAATTTTTATCAAATTCGACTTCAAAATTCACGTTGGGCCCAAACTTTTCAAAAGCAAATTACTTAATTTTCCAGAAAATTGCGGTTTCACCCAAATTCCAAAAAATTGCAGTTTCAAAATTCGCAGTGGGTCCAAAATTAAAAAAAAAACATAAATATTTTTATAAACGTAACATTTCGATGACAATCCTCATTATCGTCGACGTCATAAAATAGTACAATCCGATGACTCGCCGGCATAAAATTACACTAGCTGCGTATGAAAGGGAAAAAAAAATGTCACGATGAGAGAGTTATACCTGTAACGACGTAATACCTGTGCAAGTTCTCTCCGGCATACTTGGCTTTATTCGCGTTAAACAGACGAGCAGATATCACCCGTAGCTGCTGCTTTATACAGCGACGACACGATTTCAAAATAACGGAAGTCGGTAATCGTTTCGTGGAAAGTTGTTTCCCAGTTTCAAGCAAAAGCAAAAGCAACAGTACACGTACGTGCACGTGTACGTGTTGGTGTGTAATGTGTAATGTGTGTAGTAATGGCAGTGCGAAATCAGCGAAACGACCGTGTACAGTGAAGCAAAAACAATGCCGACAATGTACTTCCCATGAATTCTCTATCAACTGCTTATACCTCGAAACTCCTGGAATCGACCCAACGGAGAAAAAAAAAATTGATAAGCCTGGAGGAAAAAAAATTCCAGATGGCTTAATATCCAGCCACGGATCTTTACTTGGAATCCTGCAAATTTCAAGATTCCCGAAAATTTTCCGAGAAAGCTACAATTTTTAAACTTTTTTTTTAAATAAAAAAATAAAAACTGGACCGTTTCTAAATTTTGAAAATTCGATAGAAAAACAAAATTCCTACCAGGAAACCGAAGAAAAAAAAATGTTTTGTCTACTTTCCAATTGGAATTTTTCAGAAACTTGAGATTTCCGTCATGGAAAGTTCGAGCTTGAAAATAAGCACGAGCGGCGGAGAGGAGCTTTTGCGATTTTTCTCCGGCGAATTTTCAAAGTCGAGCCGTGAAAGAGACTGAGAAATTGTTTTCGCAACGACGAGAAACTGGATATTTTCTACTTAGCTTCGCGAGATTGCAAGTTGCCGATGCAATTTATTAAGAAGTTCAAATTCACACGGATAGAGGCAAGCCGAGACTGGGAGAGCTTCGCCGTGAAGCTGCGATTCGAGTCTCGAGGATCTTTCATCGCGGACGCTCTGCCAATAATTTACAAAGTCGAATTTGTAAGGCAATTTTTTCGATCGTTCGATCTCTCCAGCGGCAAAGGGACGGCGAATTAACATTTATTAGATTTCCGATCGGATACATCATGCACTCCCGTGTGTACTCTTACGGCGCTGTATCACGACGAAAAAGCCTCTCCATGTGTGTCTGCGCGGAGTCAGTTTGTACGTACATCCGATAGAATTCTATGAAATTCTATTCAGACGACTTCTTATTGGCTTCGTCTTTCTGCCAGACGTTTTATCGATTCTATAGCTACTTTATGAGTTTCTCACTGGAGTTTTATATACAAAAATAAATCATTGTAGTCCGGAATCGCGGAAAACAAATTACTCCACTCGGGTAATTTTTTCCTATTTCTTTTTCTCATAAATAAAATTAATTCCGAAAAAAATATCCTTTCCCTGGAATTTCAGAAATCTAATCCCAAAAATTATTGGCACGCGAGCGAAAAAGTAAATAAACGACAATAAAAGCAACAATAATAATAATAATAACAAAAATAATAATAAAAATAATAATAATAATAATAAGAAATTTGCCAACAGGAAGTCTCGCAACAATTATTTCTTCCGTTGGCGAATTTTCAGAATTTACCGGGAAAGAATCGGGTTCGAGGAAATGCCGAAAAAGAATTGCCGCGTTTCTGGCAACGCTAATTAGTAGAATTACCTACGCAGGTGCCACGTAAGTGTACGGGAGAGAAGAGGAACGACGTACGTGTAACGGGGAGAGAGAAAGGTTTCGTGTTTGTCCAAGAACGTACATTATAATACCGGTGAATTATGTCGTCATACCTCTATTTTCAGCCACAATCGCGTCCAAACCCACCGGTGGCGAGTTCGAGCAAGCAAGCGGCGAGCAAGCGGCAGGCAAGCGAGCCAACGAGCGAGGAAAAGAAGGCTTCGACAAAAGAAAAACACCTGTGCTGTCTTGTAAAATGAAGGAAAGAAGAAGGAAGCAAGCAAGGCTAAACTGGAAGCAAGAGAATACACACGCGCGCGTAGTACCTACACCGGCGGCACACGGAGACGTTAAAATAGCAGCAATAATTCTCCGACTTATCTTCCTCACCTGAACCCGAAGGGCTATAAAAACTAGTAATTCAATCTTCCAAAAGAAGGAAAGAAATTAGACGAATAAATTGAAATTGATGGCTCGCCTAATTGAATCCCGCGAAAGGTCGGAGTTTCCGCCAGAAAATTTCTCTCGTGACTTGGGTTTTTTTTTTCTTATATTTAGTCAATTTTGCCTGCATTATTCAAAATCCTGGGGTTTCAACATGACGAGTTCGTTGGCGCGAGTAATCGACGGACGCGGAGAATTAAGAAATTATGGATAACCATCGACGACTTCGGGATATTATTTCGAATTTCGATAAATTTATTTGTTGTTTGTCAAATTATTTATTTGTGCCCCAAGAATTTGGGGATTATATTTATGATTTTCCGGGGAAAGGATTTTTCGGGGAAATTTTTGGAATCACTTTTTTAGTAAAATCTCATTTTTCGAGGAAGGCCAAGGTATACCCCCCAAAAAATCGACTTTTGGAAAAATTTTTTTAGCACTTTCGGGAGACCCATATCCGATGTATTTTTTTCCGAGGAATCATTTTCATTGTCAAAATTGTCAAAATCTAACGGGAAATGGGATTTTTCCTCAAAAAACCTACTTTTTTCCAACTTCCGCTAGGATTTCGTTAAATTTGACCCTTGGAATCGATTCTACGGGAAAAATTACCCCTAGAAATGACTTGTCCAACCCCATTTTTGAAACTTTAATTTTTACCCTATTTTTGGGGGAAGGGGTAGGGGCATGCCCAAAAAATCGACTTTTGGAAAAATTTTTTTTTAACTTCCGGGAGACCCATATCCGATGTATTTTTTTCCGAGGAATCCATTTTCATTGTCAAAATTCTCAAAATCCAACGGGAAATAGGATTTTTCCTCAAAAAACATACTTTTTTCCAACTTCCGCTAGGATTTTGTCAAATTTGACCTTTGGAATCGATTCCACGAGAAAAATTACCACTAGAAATGACTTGTCCAACGCCATTTTCAAAACTTTAATTTTTACCCCATTTTTGGGAGAAGGGGTTGGCATGCCCAAAAAATCGACTTTTGGAAAAATTTTTTTAGCACTTTCGGGAGACCCATATCCGATGTATTTTTTTCCGAGGAATCCATTTTCATTGTCAAAATTCTCAAAATCCAACGGGAAATAGGATTTTTCCTCAAAAAACATACTTTTTTCCAACTTCCGCTAGGATTTTGTCAAATTTGATCCTTGGAATCGATTCTACGGGAAAAATTACCCCTAGAAATGACTTGTCCAAAGCCATTTTTTAAACTTCAATTATCACCCATTTTCGAGGGAATTTATGAAACTTCCGCGAACGTCCGTATTGCGTCGCCACTTTGTAATTATTATTTTCTACCTCTACCTATACACGGGGATTTACACACGCACATATATATACTGCACCCACATTTGTGCCGTATTTGCTAATGTTTTTCTTGGAAACTTTCATTACACGATATGGATTTCGTATTATTTCACGTTATTAAGTTTCCAGTGTATAAAGCGACCGCTGAAAAGAGGATATTGAATTGTCAGCGGGGATATTTTAAATATATATTCTATTATTATTATTATTATTATTATTTCTTATTTCGTATTCCATTTCCGCAACTTTATCACGTTTACCCCTTTCTCTTTCTCTCTCGCTCCAATTAAAGAGGAAAAGAAAAAAAAGGAGAAAACTCGAGAAAGTTGTAAAATAATCGCAAAGGCTAATTATTACTTTTCTACAATTTTTCTAAATAATAATTCACGTAATTATTATTTTTCTAGATTCGAGAGAATTCAAAGTTTGGGATTTTTGTAAAAAAAAAAATAAATAAATAAATACAAGAAAAAAGAAATTTCATTTCCGCGATGGTTCGAATTGCAATTGCAATTGCTCTCAGGAATCTTCTTGGAAACCATCCGAGCGTTCCTTCTTCCCCAAAACTCCGGCGAAAGGAGATTAAAAGCCAAGGTAAATGGCATTTCCCCTTTTCAAAATGAATAATGACTGTGTAAAGGACATAATTGAAAATTTAACAGACGTTTAATTGAAAAGTTAAATCAGGCAGTCAACTATTCTACCAACTTTTGTTTACTCAACTTTTCATTGTGTCGAAGTTAAATGCACTATACTGCTGTTGCACGCACACACACGTACCCACACGCGCGCGGGCGCACACACACACACGTGTATGTAGCGTTGAACTTCACTTTTGTTTCATTTATACACCGCGTTTCGAAATATATACATTTTACACACACACACACACACAAATTAAAAATGGGAATTTTTGCTCGAAAGTGAATTCGAGTAAAATAAAAATAAAAATAGAAATATTGAAAAGAAAAAAAAATCGTAACACCAACATGGTAAATTCTACCGTACCAGGAATCCATCGTGCGTCATTAAATGATGGAATTCGATCGAGGCGTGGTATTTTTCCGCAGAATCTCTCGTACGCATCCCCCGGAATGTTTTTATTATTAACCGCCGTCCCTTGTATTTCATTATTACCCAGAAACCCACACATCGAACGCGAATCAATATCGATACAACGTGTCCCTGTGGGTGTGCACACGTACAGGGGCTCTCCAACAGATGTCGGATCCATTGCAATTATCAAATTTTACGTAGCCTCGTGCACGGGTGGCAGGAAGCGGCGAAAATGGGCAAATGCGACACCACTTTGAAATCCCGGTAAATAAAACCGGAGAGAGAGACGCAATTTTTATTTTGCCCCCTTTGACGGCGCGACTTCGATTATTTCGGGGAATTTGGAAGCAGCAAAAATCACCGGGTTTCCCCTTCCATTTTTTTTTGCGTTATTTTTTTTTGGAAGCAGCGAAAATCACCAGTTTTCAGTATTTCTTCGTTCCCTTTTTTTTTTTGGAATATCTCGGATCGAACGAGAGCCGGGGAATAAATAGGTCAGGCTTTTTTGCGCGAGTATCGGGAGCGACTGTGACGTCACGAGTTTTTATGTTTCCAATTATTACCGATTATTATAATTTCCATGAAAATTCGCGAGACCGAGGGAAAAGGAAAATTTCGATTGTCGCGAAATAAATTCGATTTTCAATGCGATGGAAATTCAAACGGAAGGTCGAGAAAAATTCGATGAAAAATGTTGCGGGATTTAAAAATCCAATTTTCGGCGAAAAATGCCATTTTCAAATTCAATAATCGAAGAAGAATTTCAGAAACGAAATTCGAAATCCCGACAAAAAAAAAAATTCCCGCTCTTTGAAAAATTGAGGGAACCAATTTTCCAAGTGCAAAATTTTTCCATTTTCTTTTGCATTAATTTCCTATATTTTTTATATCGAAAAAAAAAAATCTTTCCCATAAAAAAAAAATACCTCGGCGCGAAGCTACGCCTTCGTCACACGGAGAGTAACCCGAGCGAGTACCATCGCGTCTGTAAATATTCGATTCATTGGCTCTAAGCCTGTTTGAAAGCCACGTATTCACCTCGTCTCCGACTCTTTCCTGGCATTTCCCCGAAGAGCCTGCCGTTGGCTTCAGTCACTATATCACCGGCAGTCTATCTATACTGACATGACACAGATATTCTACGTTTGACACCTGGAAATCCTGCCGAACAATAGACTCGTAAAGTCTTATTTGTTCGAAGGATAATGGTGCTCCCCGTGTGAGCTCGAGCACCCGCTAAAGTGCAATTCAGTCAGTCCTTTAGAAACTTTCGCATGCTACGTCTTTGTTGGATCCTTTTGACCCTTCGTGCGGTTTCTTCAAAATAAAATGAAGGAAGAAAGAAAAAAATAAAGAAAGAAAAAAATAAAGAAAGAAAAAAAAGGACAGTCTTGGGTTTCGTAATTCCATGAATTTACCGAAGTACCTTTTTTTCACTCAATTTTCTCGCATTCCCCGTTTTCGTTTCGTTCTCCGTCGTTTTTCCTCGCCGCGCTCATTTTTGGTGTCATCGAGAAACAATTGACTGGTACCGATATTTTTTTTCTCTCTCTCTCTCCTTCGAAGGATTCATGGAAAGAGAAAGAAAAAAAAATCGAATTTCCCGGAATTTTTCCAGGAGGGTTATTATCATTATTATTATTATTTAAAAAGGGAGGAATTGGTTGTGAATTTTAAAAAATGGAAAACCAAATTCGAATTTTTTTTTGGGGGATATTTAAAATTATTTTTGCACTTTGAGGCTACTGGGAATGAAAATATTTTTGGAATTCCCCAGAAGTACCCGATTCTTCCGGGAAAAAAAATTGGAAAATGTCGATTCTGGAGAGAAATTTTTTCTAAAAAAGAAAAATCTCTTTTTTGGAAACTTTGCAATTTTTTTTAACAGATATTTTCAAAATACCATTAGCCACGTTCGCCAGCGCTCGGAAGGGAAATATTTTTTTGGTAATTCCCGGGAACATTGAATTTTCGTTAAAAAATAAATATAAAACCACGCGAATTTGCATTTACAACTCGACACTGTCGAAATTTTTGGAGCGTAGAAAATCGAGCGAAGGAGAATAAAGAGGGATTTTCTTTTGACTGCGTACCTATGCCATGTACCGCTCTCACCATATACATATATACCTGAGAGAAGCGCGCGCGTGTGTGTGTGTATATGTGTACTTGGAAAAGGTCCAGTTTTATGTCGAGAGTTAGCAAATACAAATGTTTGTTTTTGGGGATCAATAACACCTAAGTTATGTCTTTCTTGCTTATTCTTTCTGGGCTGTACCTGAAAGTCGTGTTACCTTTGCCGATGTTTCCAAACACCGCGCGCGCGCGTGTGTGTGTGTGTACGAAAGTGGATATTTTACAACTGACAATCGTTATCCACTTTCCCGAGTACACGTGCTAGTATGTATTTACCGTTAGATCTGACACATCGCGGAATTATTCACCCAAAAGAGCCAGAAAAAGCCGCAAAAAGGAAAAATAAAATTCGTCGATATCTTTTTGGCTCCCGGAACCTTCGAAAAAAATAAAATTCGATTTTCGAAGATTCAGTTTCTCTTTTTTATAATAATAATAGTAATAATAATAATAATATATTAATCCCGGAATTTTTATTTCAATTTATTTTTCGCGATTTCCAGTTTCCAATTTTTCTCGCGATCGACCAGAAATAATTTCCACATAAATAATATTAAAATAGAAATAATAATAAAATTATAAAATTAGTGGTGGTATTGGCAATAATAATAATAATAATAATAATAATAATAATAATAATAATGTAGCTACTCCCCGATATATTTTTTTGGCCAGAAAATATATATTGGAAGAAAAAGGCTGCGGTTCCGGAGAAGTTTCGAGCGGAAAAGTTCGCAATTTCGACTCCAGCCTATTTTCCAGCCGGTCGCGTCTACCCTCGAAAATTCCGTGGATGTTAGGCAATTTTTTATTTTTGACACAATGGAGCGAAAACTCCATACATCCTATACCAGGAAACGCTGGCCTAAATACCGAAACGACGAATCGACTGACTTTGCGGGTATTGCATCAGATCGCACAAGTGGACGTATCGCAATAAATTCGCTCCAAGAGGCAACAGCGATGCCGCAAAAGCGAATGGCGCGTAGTGGAGGAGAATGGAAAATACGATTTTCGTGAAAAATGTAGATTTTTGATCTTCCAAAAAAAAAAAAATCAATTTTCCAAAAAAATTTTTATGGTGATTCCGATAAATTAGAAATTCCTATTTTCTTGAAAACGAAAATTTAGGGAACCTCGAAGAAATAAATATTGGAATTGTCAACTTTTAGTATTTTTCCTTCGATTTTTCTTTCAATATTTTCCTGGAATCGCAGGAAAGTGGGAAAAATGGGTAAAGCGAATGGCGGGGTAGTTAATGAGATGCTAATCCCATGGACAAGAATAGAAAATGCGATCTTCCGCTTTTTATGCAGGTACTCCTTCGCTCGGGTGCAGTCATTTGACGTTTTACCGACTTACTCACAATCAGCGTGAGTCATCTTCGCTCGCGAGAAAAATATCGCGAGGAAAATGTATGTAAGTACTCGTAACATTTATCAAAGTTGAAGAATTTGTGATTCGAAATGAATTTCATTCTGGGGAAAAAGAAAAAGAAAAACGAAAATCGCGGAGATAACGAAAATTGCCGGAAAAAATAATGAATATGCGCTCGTGACGTCATGGGATGGACTTGGAGAAATTGTTGTAGTTTAATACAGTGTATTTATTATTATTATTATTATTATTATTAGCGACTCCTCGAAATTTGGTCTCCACTCTGGGAAAAAAAAAATTTTCCTATCGAATTTTCAAAATTCTTTTATTTTTTATATTTTTTAGAAGAAATCTCATTTTTTTGTTGACGGACTTAAAAATTACGATATTCCTGGAACTTGAAAATTTCCAAAACACGAATCCCAATGAATAAATAAATAAAAAAATAAATATCCCCCCAAAAATTGAAATACACCAGTTACTCAAGTTCTAGTTTAATTAAAAAATAAATTAAAAATAAATCGAGGAGGATTCGCGAGTTCGTCTCACTCGCGAAATTTGCGGGTTTGTCCGGGCAACAAAAATATTTGCGCGGAGGCCGATACACTCCGTGGCGATAAATCGCGATGGAAATTGCGATTAAACACGAATTCCTGAACAATAATAGCAATAATAATAATAATAATAATCATCATCATTCACGGGCGCGTGCGGAAGCGGAAACGTGTGTGCTCGGAGTCAATATCTCGAATATTTGCCTTCTTCTCATTCCAAATCAATTTTTTTTTCTACACGTTTTGTCCCTCCTCTCTCTTTTTATTTTTTATTTTTCGTTAATATCGTCGACATTTGGCGCGATTATTAAACATTTTACGTTTCAAGCATGCAAACGGTACCGGAATAAAGGGGGCCGTTCGTGTGTATAAACGCGGGACATTTTATAGGACCACTTTCACGGAAATTACGACTGCCTGGTGGCAACGACAATGGGTCATTAATGGGGAGAAAGGGGGCGAGTTGTGGTATAAAATGAGAATTTCGAAAAAAAAAAGAAAAAAAAAGTGTCCTCGCTTTCCCTCTCTTTGTAAAATTCACCATAATCCCCATAAACGCTTTGGATGACGTACAAACCCGGTGCAACCCCCAACCACCCGTTGGGGGCGCGAATAGGGGGTTGATGGTTAACGTTAAAAGTATCGTAAGTGGATGCGTATGTGTGTACATGTGTGTGTGTTTATTTACACCGGAACCAGAGGTTTGACCGGTTATTTTAAACAAAAGGTTTATTTTTGGTCAATAAAATGCGACGGTTAATTGAAAAAAAACAAAAAAAATGAAGATCGGAAATACCGATTTCCACGTATTTGGAAAAACTGAAAATTTTGGGAATTTCGCGAAAAGAAAAAAAAAAGTAAGATTTCGAAAAATAATATTCACCATTCGATGCTTCGGTATCCCCTCAAACAACAGTGGATGGCTTTGAAGGACCCGACGACGGCGTACTCCATGGACACGACCTCCTTGGTGAACCTGAGCCCGCCCGGTAAATTGTCGAATCGGTGCATGGAGCAGTAATCCTTCAACTCGTTCGCCGCACTTTCGAGCACCGAGTGCATCGTCAACGCACCGACGACCACCAGCAAGTGTTCCGCCGAAACCTTCATCGTTCGTTCGGTCTCTTACTGTATTTTTTCACACCGATTTTCACTAAATCCTCGATCGGCACCGATTTCAGCGCATCTCGGCCGGAAACTCGCCGATTTTCTTGCAAATTTCAGCCAATCCGATGCTCCCTGGAATCCTAGAGCGTCCAGGACCCAACATTTGCTGCAGAAACTACGCGATCTTTCGATTTCGAGAAAAAAAAAAAAGAAGAAAAAAATCGTCCTTTCGGGGCAATTTTAATTTTTCCGGATCCCGGACGAGTCGGTCACGTTTTTGTCGAAGACGACTCCAGTCGGGGGAGAAGCGATTCGACAACGCTTCCCGGGACTCGAGTGTTTGTCGAAGGCAATCCTTGTTTGATGTTTGTCATTAAATAAAGCGCTCTGGGGCGGAACGAGGTGCGCGAGGACGAGAGGACGAAGGACTGCGGGAGTGTGTTTGCCCTCGACTCGAAACGATACGTCCGCGTCGCATATCACTGGGCTGGGAAAACGATCGGACTCGCACAGCCAGTGCCGATTTCGCACCGACACGGACACAAACAAATCGACCGGAAGTCTCCCGAGCAGATAATTTACCGTTCCCCGGCGGAATCGAAGCCGTTTCTAACTTTTCTACCGATCGCGATTCGCTTTCGCGACTTTTCCACCATTTTTGCCGATTTTTGGGGGTAATTCCGGGGATTCGTCGGTTCTTTTTCGACGTTTGCGAGTATCGGAAGGATCCCCGAGGAGGGAAAAAAGAAAATAACACTCCCGAGTAAATGCGTAACGCGAGAACGACGTTGGCGTCACGGATGCCGGCGGCTCACTGTCACTCGCGCCGCGACTCCGGGAGCTCGGTCCCCGGCGTTGCATGAGGTTTGAAACGAACCGCCTGTTGCCTCGCGCGGCTTCGTCCCGCGTCGGAAGGTATCGCACTTGCTCGGCTTCATCTAAAAATATAATGTATATATTTTTTTTTTCAAATTTTTTATTATAAATATTATTGTTTAATATATTATTTTGTTTTTGAATTTTATTTTTCAATCAAGCCTCACCTGCGACGCTATATTTTTCTCCCGAGACGCATATTTTTAGGTGCAATGCAGAGAATTTGAAAATTATTTTTTAATCGATTGATTAATTGGTAAAAATAAAAAAAATTGTGCGGAAAATCGGGGAATTGAAAATATTCGAAATATTCGGGAAAAAAAAACAATAATAATATTAATTTGCAAAAAAAAAGTATAACGTCTGGTTCAATAATAATAATAATAATAATAATAATAATAATAATAATAATAATAATAATCATAATAAAAATAATAATAATAATAATCTCTCGAATTCCGAAATTTTTTAAAAATTCGAAATATATCAAATCGTAAATTTTGAATAATAATAATAATAATAATAATAATAATAATAGCGATAGGATGTAGGTGCATAAAACGCATATTCGTCCTGCGATGCAGATAATTGCATCGCAAGGAGAAATGCATAAAAAAAAAAATTGAGAAAATGCGATTCCAGTGATCGCAGATTGACCGGTGCGATGCTTTATTGACGCGTCAGGTAAAATCTTGGGTTCGCATAAAGAAAAAAAATTGTACATGAAAATTAAAATACACAAAAATTCGAATTTCTTCTTTCAATTTTTTTTTTTTTTAGAAAAAAGTAAAGAAATTCAAAACCCGTCAACCGAGCAAACTGGTCAGGGTGATGTTGTTCTTCTTGAGGAACCCGTTGGCTTGGACTCTGACGGTTTCGCTGATTTTTGGCATCACCTTGTCCTGGTAGTCCGCAATCAGACCCGGAGTTATGTCCGATGCGATCTCGCTCACGAGTCGCGAAAGCTCCT